>JASEVX010000002.1:31724649-32097860 GCA_031761405.1 Serripes groenlandicus
TGGTGTAGTGGTAACGCGTCCATCTCTGGTGTGGGTGTTAGATCCACGACCGGGTCACCAAAAGCTTTATAGTAAAAATGGTAGTAATGGCTGCCCTCCTTAGCGCTCATGGTTCCGGGGTACGCATTTCGACTGACTGGCTGGTGTCAGGATAAATGGACCAGTAGTACTGGTATTCAACCCAGGAAACGCCATGATATAACTGAAACATTGTTGAAAGCGGTGTAAAACGCCGAACACTCAATTAAACTATCGTATTTATAAGTGAGCTATTTTGGGACTTAGATCCATTCACTCATCCTTGTCTAGTTCTACGTTTAATGCGACTTTCATGGAAACAAACTTGAGGAATGAGAAATGCCTGGTTATCTTGTACAGACGTGGTGTAGAGACGAGCGTGTCCGCTTCTAGAGCGGGTGAACCGGATTCGATCCACGAAATGTTCCATATGTTTCATACTAAACCTTTCATATATAAATGTCAGACTGCTTTGTCCTGTCGGTAATCCAATACAATCCGCGATTTAATCCCCCCCCCCCCCCCCCCCCCCCCCCCCCCCCCACCCCCCCACCCCTCCATTACATTTTTTACCAAATGTCCTATTGAACGATAAATGGAGTGGATCAATTTACAACATGGTAGAGACAACTTTGTGGAATTTGGCAGTGAAAAATCATATTGGACAAGGAAGTTTCAATTCAAACTGCTTTTTTTTTTTAGAGATAAAATTGCAAAAACCAATTGGGTGCACTGTTTTAAACAATACAATCATTGTGTAAATAAAATGGGTTATTTTATAGATAATATTGGGTCCCTGTTCGAGGATGATCTAATCTAGTCTTGTAAAAACTAATAGGTCCTCTCTTGTCTATTTAACGACACTACTACTAAACAGAGGAGTAGATACGGGGGAGTAAACGGATCTTTTCCCCGCAATATATCTCTTATTACTCAACCAAATCCTATGTTGTTGGTAATCAAACTGATGCTCTTCTCGCCATAGGTTTCAGTGTCAAATCAGGATTTTAGAACATGAAAAAATATACCTCATCTATCTAGGGCTCTGACTTTAAAAGTACAGGTATTTCTCTTTTACAGCATATATTCGTAAACAACGGAAAATGCACTGAAGAGGGTCTTAGAATTGCCCCCCAAACATGCAGTATTATCTCAAGGGGCCTAATGGTAGGTTAGGTATGTGCGTGTAAATATTGCGCCATGTCCTTGGATATTAACATTGTTATAAGTGTTCGGCTAGAGTCAGAACTCTATAGTAATCAATAACCTTCACATGTCCATGACCTCTGCGTCACGACGGCTATGAGTGTGGACATTCACTTCACATGTCCATGACCTCTGCGTCACGACGGCTATGCGTGTGACATTCACTTCACATGTCCATGACCTCTGCGTCACGACGGCTATGAGTGTGACATTCCACTTCACATGTCCATGACCTCTGCGTCACGACGGCTATGAGTGTGACATTCACTTCACATGTCCATGACCTCTACGTCTCGACGGCTATGAGTGTGACATTCATACCAGAGACCAATCTAGTAATTCCAAAACAACGGGGGGGGGGGGGGGGGGGGTGGGGGGGGGGGTCGGCGGGGGGGGGGGGGTGGAATTTCATCAGTGAATTGATTTTTTGAGCACATCGAGGCATTTTCCTTTCTTCCTCTTGTGTAAACTGAAATAAATATCTTTCTTTTCATAAGCGTCAGGTTAATTCAGAATTAAACGAAAATGGTCTTAACCCTTTCCCTCATACGACAATTCTGCAGCAGACGACTTTGAACATATTTTATCAAAAAATAGAAAATCTCTATAATTTAATGGATAACCTATGACTAAAAGTGGTTAACCATTGTGGCAAAAGGAGGGAAAGGGTTTATGATTTAGCGTTGCTTTAGTTCCGGGTTGTTTACCCAGGGAGCATGTATTTATAAAGGAGCTGTAGTCGTAATATAGCTGAAATAAAGTTGAAAACTGCGTTAGAAACCTCCTTAAAACAGATAAACAGGTTTTTTACTGAAGTAATCGTAATATAATACAATAATTCATGCATTTTTCCGTATCCACTAAATATGCACACATTATGACGAGCTTGTTATTAAACCGACGTCGTGCGTACTCCAAAATCTAATTTGACGTGTCAAATAATTTGTCCAAAAACCCTTTGTACCAGAGAAACCAGCCGTCCCACATAACAATACATCTGCCGCAGAATGACTTTCAAAACAATGACAATGAAGATATAATTGTATAAGTTTTAGAAGTTTTTCCTTCGTCACCAATGTTTTCAAAAGTCTGTCGGTTCGCAGCTGTGTCAACATGCATACGAGGTCTACATATGGAGAAGGATGACATATTTACGACACAATTGCGTTAATCCTTAGGCTTGCAGATATCATGCAAAAGGGTTTCTCTATCTTTGGTTTTGACAAGTTCATGCATATTCCATCGAAACGTTCGCCTTGTATTGACCAAGTAGAAGCCACCTTGTAGACATAACTCATACAGTACATGTGTGCAAGCCTATCCTGGTCTACACTGTTCGTAAATATTTGGTTTCAGCCACATATTTGGCAGGATGTGACTTTGTGGACATTTTCGTGCGTGTTTTCTCGATACGCCTGGTTTCTGACTCTTTCAGGCGGAACATTTCATTTTGAGTTATGGGCGTTGTTTACATAATGTTAATAATGCAGGTATCTCTGAAATATTTACATGAATAGACAGTTTCCAATCTATGGGCGTTGTGTGTGCATTGCGGTTTACTGGTTCATTTAATCGCAGCCACCATGCGTGTCGTTTAATAAATTATATCTCATCGACTCAGCGAGCATCATGAATTTGCATAGGAAAGTCTCACTCGTGCTAAAGGCCGCATATAAATATGACAAACAGTCATTGGCGGAATTGGTTATATCACGGCGATATTTTGGGTAAATTACTAGTATTATATCGGTTAAATCATTCTGGGACTGGCGGATTTGTCGTAATGCTGCTACTACCCGGGATAAGTTGACGGGCTTTATTCGCGCACACATACTAGATAAAAATAAGCACAGGCCCTGAGTTTGTGGGACAACTTAAAAGCAAAGATTAGTGAAAACACACCCAAACCTCATTTAAATCTAATACTTCGCTGTGCGTATATCGGATCTGACGAAACCACATGAAAGGTCGCCTCAAATTGACCCTATATATCGAAATATCCATGAGCAGAATCAAAGCTTTCTGTCCAATGAAATCGAATAATAAAACCAACGTTCAGGCATCACCACTCCTCTATCTCGTTTCTTAATATGAGTTATGTCCCCTGTTGATACCTAACAATTGTGTAGGCTACACTTTGATTGGCTGATGCAACTGTCATCAGACGTATACGAGCGTTTGCTTCTGCCGCGAATATATGGTCTGATTTTGATGAGAATGAATACGTCCCTATGTAGGACTATTCAACATTTTGGCGGGATAACTGTTATCCTGGATCTATTATTACATAATACAAATGTTAAGTATGACCCGACCATGGCAAACCGCTCACGGACAGGACTGTTTAACGATAAATCAACTCCACCAGTTTGCTGTACATGAACGTAAAGGTATTAATTATGCATATATGAATAGATAACTACTATTAATATTAGTTAACCACTGCATACAAAGGTCAATGGAGGATACTATAATTGAGCTTTGTGAGGGCAACAATGGGTCTTGTAGTTTATCCTGTGGGACTCGGGAGGGTCTGTATATGATCACAGTCTCACCGAGGCCTACATTGTCCACCTCCGTATGATATAATCACAGTCTCACCGAGGCATGCATTGTCCACCTCCGTACAATCATGACTTTAATCCCAATCCAAAACAAACAACAACCGGAAGTGAAGCATCTTTACTTTCACACCAATATATCGTTTGTGAAATGCTGCACTACAAGGAGTCGGAAGTTCGAATCCCGTCTCGGTAATTCATTTAATTCCAATGATTGTAATTCGTCTACCACTAATAGGATAATACTATACTATAAGAAGATTTCCAATTGTCTTTGAAGACTACAATATGTAGTTCTGGTGTGCACAAGCTGGGAAATTGATAGAAATGTTAACTGGTCGCCCTGTATGTAACCAAATTAATGCTGAAAGCTGTAAAATTCCTATCAAACAGAAGGCGATGCCGACAAGTAAAGTACTAGAACACCTGTATTCGTTCGACGCGGCCTAATTTGTGATAATTGGCATACTCTTCTGAGTTTTACTAACGACCTCTGGCAATGTAGAGTAAAACAGGTGAGATGATGCGGTCCATGTCAAAAAGAATGCAGGCACATTGCTCCAGATAAGACGCGCGACCGCCTCGGTGGTGTAGTGGTAGAGCGTATGCATCGGGTGCGGAAGGTGCATGTTAGAAATGGCTGGCCTTCTTGGCGTTCAGGTTGCGGTATTAGTATTACGACTGATTGGCTGTTGTGAAGATAAACGAACCAGTAGTACTTCTAACTTACCCAGGAAACGCCGTGATATAACATAACACAATGTTGAAAGCGAAGTAAAACACAAAACAATCAACCAGATATTATGCGAAAGTGAAATCTCTTTTCCCCACAATATCATCCAACCAAACCCTACAATGTGGTTACTCATAATACTCGTCTGATTGAGACGATTCTTTTGGGTACCCACATCATAGGGTTAGAGAGTAAAATGTAGATTTTAGAAAAAAAAGCTCCCCTTATCTAGAGCTCTATTTGTTTTTATGAATTCATAAGCAGTTTATTTGTTTGTTTAAATGGTGTTTTTCAACTTCATTTGAATGTTCTTTTGATGTCCCCTTTAAAAGATATTCAAACTTTCAAAGAAAGAGATTCTCTGTCAAATGTATTGTACCTGGTTGCTGCGGCATCAGAAAGGGGGTAAATTGCCAAACTTTTAAAAGTATTCTCCTCTGAAATTAATTGTTCAAGCCTTACGATTGGTTTAAATATATTGCCACCAGGTGAAACAAATGAGAAATCGCGATTGATTTCAAGATAATTTGGCAGAAATCTCTTTTCGACTAAATTGATCAGGTGAGGGATATACGCATGTAAATGTAGATGTTATAGTGTACAGCAAAACTAATGCTGACCGTAGACATTACTCTCTTGTTATACCAGTATTGCTCATGCTTAACCCATTCAGCGCCGAATTGTTTAAAGTAGACTCTTCCATGTTCAAACTCGGACGACTCTATTTTCATGTTTTAGGATTTTTGGAATATGTTTATAACTCACAGCCAAACAATGCAGATTTTAGGTGAGACAGCTCGTTACGAGCTGACTCACCTGAATATGTATTGTTTGCAAAAAGCTCAATATTGCCTTTGGCGCTGAAAGAGTTAAACAAAATAGATGTACAGCAATAAACATTTTATTGTTTTGTCAATAGCGAATCCCAAACATATTTATAACATGCCAAGCGTAACTGTAAATGCAGAAAGCATAACAAATTGCACCCAATTTATTAGAGACGTGCTTTCGAGCATAAGTGACAGTTCGGAACTGATGCGATAGTCCTAATGCGAGCATAATGCATGCTTGCAGCTACTTGACACATTACATCAACTTGTTTTTTCCCAAATTCGAAGCGACGACCGGTAGGTTCCTCCCCTTTAATGACGTCACTTCCCGTGTCATTGTGACCGAGGTTATGTACACATGACACAGTTTCCCGTTTATAATGTATGCACAGCCAAGAGCACTTATGAGTTAGATCAGTTATGGGATTAGACTTTAGTGTTTTTATTTTAGAACCACGGGGAAAGGTACCAGTTGGCTTTTGTCAACTGCGTAGAATAAGATGTACTCTGCTCCTCATACAATAGTACTTACATTAGCTTGTTTAAATCTTCTGAAAACATGTGCAGATGAGCAGTCGTACAGATTGATCTGAACCTAATCTGTTTAGAAATGCCAACGTGCACATTTTCACATCCACGAGCTAAAATTGCCGTTAACATTTTAGAAGCAAAATATCTTGCGTTCAGAGTAGTGTTGCCATAGCCTGACGTTCGCGAATCCCCCAATCAAAATACAGCGTCATATCGTTGTTTTTAAAGAGAAAATTCATCCAACGATTCACTAACGTTACTCTGTGAGGTATAACTGAACGCACTCCTGACCTTTATAAATGAGAATTGTTTGTAATGGGGAATGTTTTATACGATGCGAGCCGTTAAGTCAACGCCTAAAGCTAGGGCGGAGTATCCGAAATATGAAAATTATTAATAACTCGTCGTGGTTTGTGTACCATTACAATCAGGGAGACGGAGACTTGTTAACACTTCCCCTCATACAGATACATTGGGGATGTATCTAAGGCAGACGTCAATGATTTAAAAACATTGTGGGAAAATACGAAATTGCTCTCCCTTTCCCAAAATATGTTAAAATCTATATCGAAATTATACATGAACTTCATACATATCAGATATTAGAAAAACATCGTTTTCTAAAGATGTTGTCAAAGTAAACGTCTGTTCATATCATATCAGGTAAACGGCTATCCTTTTCAACCGCTTAACCGTTTCACGCTAAAAGCAAATATGCAGCAGTCGACTTTAAAATCATACCCACGTACATTAGGAAAACCTCTGTAAAGTGGAGAATAATTATTAAATGAAATTGAAAACATTGTGGCAAATGGGAAAATAGCTCGTTTTGAGCAATTTCTTCTTTTGTCACTATGTTTTCAAAATTCGTCTGCGGCAGAGGCGTCAGAATATGTCTATATGTGGGCGAGGATTATTCCGTTCAACATGTATCCGTCGATTGCCTTTTTCTGCAGCAGACGACTTTTGCTATAATGTTTTCGACTTTTTTTCCAAACATAATTAGGATTTCCAATAGTTTTGCTTATGTGTACATGCTTTCAAAGTCGTCAGCTACAGACTTGTTTATGTGGGAATTGGTTTACCGGTTTACTGATGAGCTATGTTCAAGTAAACTGCTTTGAAAACTTCTGTTGAAATTGTAAAAATTGAATGCCTGATTTCATGGAAAATTGAAAACAATGTGCAATTATAACTCGCGTTTGTCAACGTTATTTTATAAAGTCGTCTGATTATATCGTGTAAACTATTTTCAGGAGAAGGGGAAAGTTAAAGATGATTTATTTACTTTTTTTCGTGGTTTAAGGCCGTTTTCATGGTAATTATAGTTTTATTATATTATGGCGACAATTCTTTATTCTGTTTTCCAAAACCAGAACCCCTGTCGGCTACAATTCAATCTGGTTTTACTGGGCTATTTTCGGGAAACAATCGGAACCACCTAGGCTTTTTCCGGAAATAGACATCGGGAATGATTTAAATGTTTAAGATATTTTGCCTCTTGATTCCGAGAATCTTTAAGACCATTTCACATCACTCGAAGCCGAGCCCGGTAGCTCAGTCGCTCGGCCAACTTTCTTTCCGACGATTGACAAAAGTCAATACGACATACCTCTTCCACCAATGGGCTAAGTCTATGTGGAAAAGCAGCCAGTTGTTTGGGAAGATTGTTATGAGGAGTACTGGTGTGAGAAAACCAGGAAATGCATGAGTAGGTGAACAGGCCGCCGTGATATAACTGAGAAATTGTTAAAAACGGCGTTAAACCCCAAACAATCAATCACATTACTCGAAGCCATTACGTAAATTTGAGATAGGACAATACACAGTCTCACTCGAGTCTTCATTGTCCGTTATTTGCCTTCTACAGTATCATCCAATTTGTACTGATTGTCATCTTCGTTTTATTTTAATTTCGACATGCATTAAGAAACATTTCGAGTTATGTGTAAACATTCAAAAAGCATTGAACGTTGTCAAGATAGCGCCTTTACAATTCGTTAGATCTTTTTACTTTGTTTTTCAAAATGGAAATATGTTCACGCAATGTCAGTTTAACTTGTCATGCTCAGTTGCCGCCGGAGCGTAAGTATGCCATTAAGAAGCCCGTTTGTATCCGGAGTTGTCACGTTTGTTAAAACAAGTACCCTGTGTGTTATCTTGTCCCTGCATCTTGTTGAATGATTTACTGTTTGGTGTTTTACGCCGCTGACAACAATACTACTGGTCCATTTATTCTGACAGCAGCCGGTCAGTCGAAATGTTAACCCCGCAACCCTGTTGATTGGAAACAATATTGTGTGGAGAACTTGGGTGCGATAGCCAGGAAATACATGGGTCGGTGAACTGGCTGCAATGATATGGCTGAACATTTGTTGTAAACGGCGTAAAACCCTATATATCAATCAATATGGTTATCGTATGCGATTTAATTAAACACACTTAAAGCCAATATTTTATACCAAGCTAAAACTGCATACGAACAGACTTATCTTGACCCACTATTCCAGCAAAATCTGTTTCAATGTTCTTAATAAAGCAGGACAGAATGATGTAAATTAACGCCGTACTGTCTCTGAGAATGTTGCCTTTTCTTGATTCTTAGTACGATGACAGGTAGGCGCGAATCGTAAACACGCTGTGTATATTTAGTGCTAACATCTAATGACGTCATGAAATAATGTCGAGCCATGCGCATTGTGCAGTCCTAATTGCACTCAAGGCCGCTTTATAATTTATTTCTGCATACATTGATCTGAAATAGAATATAGTTTTGCTTTGGTGTCTCCACCGTGATCGAAGTTGATTCAGTTCCATAGACAAAAAATCGGAAAACAAACGGTTATATTCCTATCTTGATTCGTATACTGATCGCAAAACTATATATTCTAAGGAAATGTGGAGGAACTACGTGTTGTGATGTTCCGTGAACTATTTTTATCTACGAAATGTAGGGTGTGTCTACGATACATTATTTATCCTTTACTTTGTAAACAAGTAAACCTTCCAGTAAGGGTTGTGCATCAGATTCAGGGAGTAGTGCATGTTCAATAATCCTTATTCGATCTCCAATCCTATATCGTTGGTACTCAAAAGCCAAATTGTCTTTTTAAAATCGTTTAATTAGAGAAATATTTTCTGGCTTATATCCCTCATTTTCTTAAGCTTAATATACTTAATAAAATTGACACTATATCACGAATTATCAGCGAAAACAAGAATCGTAATCATGAAGACAAGTTAATGATAATCAGGGTAGATGGTGGTCACTGGGGATTTAACATTGATATCCGTGTACACAGATCTACATGCAAGTAGTCTTAACCCTTTCGCTGTCAACGGCAATTAAAGACTTTTACAAACAATGCAGATTCCGACGAGCTGTCTCTCCTGAAATTGTTTAGCATTTGTCGTGTTGGACGAACAATGGAGTTGTCCAGCTTTCGACATGAAATAGTTGACTTTGTGGAATTCGGCAGTAAAAGACTAATCTTTTAATTTGAACAAATATGTTTTCATGGGTACGTTACTTAAAATAAACTTTAGTTTACTGCTTCTGTTTCTATTATAATTGAAATTTGTGTTGGTCTATACAAAATGGTCATTATAATATTGCAATAGACGAAATCAATTGTAGCAATTGTTTTAGTCCCAACGCCATCATTAACGGATTGAAAATTTAAATGAACTATAGTTTACTGTCATTCCGTTTCTAAAAAAA
This sequence comes from Serripes groenlandicus, assembly GCA_031761405.1. Classification (NCBI taxonomy): domain Eukaryota; kingdom Metazoa; phylum Mollusca; class Bivalvia; order Cardiida; family Cardiidae; genus Serripes; species Serripes groenlandicus. Next base: position 31,734,250 of record JASEVX010000002.1, read on the forward strand.
AAGATTTATCTGTTGCTATATTAATAAACTTTATCATTGTATTGTAATAGACGAACATATTTGTAGCACTTTTGTTGCGTCCCGATACTATCCTCAAAAGGATAAACGTTCTCTGAACAGGATTTTACCTGTACTGAAAACATTAAACCCTATACTGTTGGTACTCAAAAGAAACGTGTCAGTAGGACGAGTTTTTAATTACACATAGTTAATGATTTGGAGGTCAAATAAGGTTGTCAAAATTTGAAACATGCTTTGTCTCCAACTGCTTATAGTAATATTTGTCTCGCAAACTCTGCAGCCACTTTACCTTTAAACATTTCCCACCTACAACAGATCTGTAGCAGCCGACTTTGAAACAAATCTAGGCATAGATATGGAATATACATATAAATAATAGTTATAAAGTAATTGAATAGATTAGCTCGTTATGAGGTCTGCTGCAGAGGCGTCAGAAAGCGTCTGTACAAGGCATCGACGAACACACCGTGGACTGTTCTAAGGAAAGAGACGGAACTGCATCCAACACAAAGTCACTGTTTGTTTGGAAAAACTGCTGTGTGGAGTACGGGTGTGAGATTGCCAGGAAACACATGAGTAGGTGAACTGGCCGCCGTGATATGACTGAAACACATGAGTAGGTGAACTGGCCGCCGTAATATGACTGAAACACATGAGTAGGTGAACTGGCCGCCGTGATATGACTGAAACACATGAGTAGGTGAACTGGCCGCCGTGATATGACTGAAACACATGAGTAGGTGAACTGGCCGCCGTGATATGACAGAAACACATGAGTAGGTGAACTGGCCGCCGTGATATGACTGAAACACATGAGTAGGTGAACTGGCCGCCGTGATATGACTGAAACACATGAGTAGGTGAACTGGCCGCCGTGATATGACTGAAACACATGAGTAGGTGAACTGGCCGCCGTGATATGACTGAAACACATGAGTAGTTGAACTGGCCGCCGTGATATGACTGAAACACATGAGTAGGTGAACTGGCCGCCGTGATATGACTGAAACACTGTTGAAAACGGCGTTATAGGTACCAGCAAATATGGAATTGATCCAATAAACCTTCGTCCTGATACACATGAGCTTTGTAGCAGACGTTTTATAAAACATTTTGGGAAAATCAGAAATAGCAAAAGTCGAGCATTTTAATTTATTTAGTGTTCTATTTTGCTGTTGCTGTTTTCTTAACTGTTTTAAAATTACTCTGTAAATTCTGTTCTCATATGTTTTCAACGTTTATGAACCTTAAAATGATATGATTTTCTTTGGAATCGTCGTCTATTCTTAAATATGTGATTTTGCAAATTTTGGGAATGTAGTTATATGGAAGTGGAAACATTGTGAGAAAAAGTAGATGGTTTGAAATTGTAAAATGAGTGCACACTAGTTCTCTTTCATTGTGTTCTAAAGTGATTTCTACATTAGTTCAGTATTATCACGACTTTTCCTAATTTAACAGTGCATTTATAATGATCGGTCGTAATCGGGTAAACTTTGACTGCTATAGATTGCTTTTATTTAACCCTTTCCGACATACAGACGCTTTCAGGAGCCTCTGCAGCAGACACTATTTCAAAACATTGAGACAAAAGGAGACACATTTTGAGCAATTTCACCTTTTGCCATTATGTTTTCACCTTAAGCCAATAATTATTACTTCATTTATAGATATTTACCATATTTGTGCCTAGATGTTTTTAAATTTGTCTGCAGCAGATTGTCTTTTGTATGTGGAGAAGGGTTAAATGTCTGTATATAAGAGAAAGGGTAAATCATTTTCTTCCAGAGTTAAGAATCTGAAATAACCTGCAATATGCTATGAACAAAGTTCGTGCCATAAGCCCGGTTAAACGGTGCAACTCGGCATGGTTACGCCTGCTTTATGAGTAAAACTGTTCTAACGTTTTAAACAAATAACAAATACGACATTTGAAGCACCTGTTACTGACGTATACGTTTTGTGTTTTTTTTAAACATAATTGGAAAAGGAGTATCTACTCAAACCGAAGAGTCCAGGAAGACTAAGGTATTGTAAACAAGAAGTTGTAGTTTACAAGAGTGAGATCCAAATTAACACTGTCATTTCCCGTATGGTCTCATCTCGTGAATAGTAATACTGTCATTTCCCGTATGGTCTCATCTCGTAAATATTAACACTGTCATTTCCCGTATGGTCTCATCTCGTGAATATTAATACTGTCATTTCCCGTATGGTCTCATCTCGTGAATATTAACACTGTCATTTCCCGTATGGTCTCATCTCGTGAATATTAATACTGTCATTTCCCGTATGGTCTCATCTCGTGAATATTAACACTGTCATTTCCCGTATGGTCTCATCTCGTGAACATTATAAGTAGTATTTACGCGCCGTTTACTTGACTGTTTTCGTTTAGAAGAGGTTTACAAACTGACATAAAGATATATATTTAACAAGTTAGTTTATTACGAATAAATCTGCTTTCATATACGATAAATTACAACACCGCAATAACTGTGCGTAATTCTAAATAGAAGCTATTGCCCGTTACGAAATGATTGAGTTTAAGTTAAATTGTGTCAGGCTATCAGGACATTGGTTTAGAGATAACGTTTTATCCTTATTGTTCCACTTACTCCAATGTACTGTTATGGATTATCACACATCAAGGAACGAGTTTCAATGTTACCAACAATGACTAAAAAGGAGGAGAAATTACAATAAAAAAGTAGACCGTTGTTGCTTCCCTTGATCTCTAGATCTCTGCCTTGCCGATCTATAGACCAACAATAAACGTCTTGAATATGGACCTGTTTCAATATACTTTCACGAGACAACCAACATTGTGGAATCCGCGTAAAGTATCGATCCGGATCAGCCTAAGCATGCCGCGCAGGCTAATCCGTAGAGAAAATGTTCGCCTCCCTATGGATTTTCTGTTTCGGGAATCATTACTCTAAACCTTTACCCACCTGAGGCATAATGTGTAGGCCCGGATAAGCCTGCACGGACTGCGCAGACTGATATGATCCATAATGTTGATTTTCTCGTGGAACGTCTCAATTATAAAAAAGTCATTTCAATTAACTGCCTCGGTGCTAAAGTGGTTGAGTGGAGGAATTCGCAAAAGAAGAAAAATTGCTTATTGCAGAGGCGTCAAAATCGCGCCTGTGCGTGTAGACTGGTTCTTTTTAATGAAAATAAGAGGATTTGTACATGATTTAGTGGCTTGGTGGTTTTGTGGTTTACCCGCTGGATTGTGTCAAACTAGAGGTCTGGGGTCTAAATACCGATCCGGGTTCTGGATTTTGCTGAGTTGCTTAAGTGTCTCCCACTCAACTAGACGTCAAGAACTGGTCCTTTCCCGGAAAAAGTGCCTCGCGTGTATCGTTGCTATACACTGAGAACGTTCAAAAACCAATGAGTCTTTTCGGAAAGGGCTAGGGTATCACACCCGGACTCTCGTGTATCTAGCTCTGTATCTTGAACTTATATGCACCTATCATATGCTTGTACATGATAAAGTGTACGCTATCAAACGGGCATTGAGAAACTAAAAAGCTTTTTCTCAATCAGAGCAATTAGTCTGTATAATTAAATAACATTACATAACATGATTGGTCCAATGGGAACTGTCCATAGGTCTTCTATTTATCCATCATCAGATATGCTATCTGTTGAGTGGGAAAAAACGGAGAATGTGAAAGACAGTTGTTTGCTGCTATAGTGTCAAATAGTGTCTGTAATAGGTTAACGTTGTTTGCTGCTATAGTGTCAAATAGTGTCTGTAATAGGTTAACGTTGTTTGCTGCTATAGTGTCAAATAGTGTCTGTAATAGGTTAACGTTGTTTGCTGCTATAGTGTCAAATAGTGTCTGTAATAGGTTAACGTTTAGGAATCTACTTCTGTCAAAATATCACCGAAAGTACAAACAATGGATTAAAGACAAAAGTAGAGAAGATTGTTTGTCTTCCCGATCTTTTGTCCGTTTAACTTTGTACTTAAATAACTTATGCGCATGCGTATAAGAGGTGGCGCAAGGTTATCTGGGATTTTAAATCGGTTGTTGGTCTGCTGTAGCAGGTAAAATGGGAACGCCCATGATAACCATTCAGGTTTTTTTATTTACCGTGTATTTGATACGATCGCGTATACATACTTCACTATTGCGCCGGTAAAGGGTCGTATTTTAACATCCATAATTGAAACATTAAATCTTTGTAGTGGGTACTTGTAAGAGTTCATAAAACAAAGAGTTTGATTTACTTATCGGTAAGACTAATTAGTGATAAGTGACAATTTTACTTGCCCCTCTCGACGTATGACTATAACATTTTGTTTCAACCTATTTGAAAGAAATTACTCAATGAAAACGGGCACATTCTACTTTTCAAGAATAAATCCCTTAAACATGTGTTTCCTGACTATCTAGCATCAGTACTCCACATAACTTTCCCCCGGACAACTGGCTACCTAGAGATTGTTTTAAACGAATCAATGATCGTACAATAATTCATAAATTGGTAGTGATTTGATTTTAAACAAATCTTTCAGGGCCTTGTAATTATATGTACGTCTCGATCGTGCTTTTTCAAACATATTTCGGGAGGAAAGTTGTTTGTTTTCCCGATATACTTCTGTAAACTGTTAATGAGCGGTATTCACGGAAAACCAACCTTAGCGTAATTCTTACACTTGTAGCTAAATACATGCATGTGCATCTATATTGGAGAATACAGATGTACACGTACGGCTTTATAGAGGATTCGTGAACCCTACCATGACTACCGTTGGAGAACACTGGTCTGAACATACAGTATTAATCATCGACACTCTAGGAAAGTCAACTGTAAAGCATTTGCGATCAGTGTAGATTCAGATCTGCCAGTGCTTCCGCGCAGTCTGATATAACTCTACACTGTTTGCCAATGAATGGATTCATAGAAAGTTTCAATAAACGTCATTTAACCAGTATCCGTTTGGATTATTTTGCATGTGTTTTCCCCACACGTATTATAATTACGCTAAGGTTGATTTTCCGGAAGCACCGCTCATTTATTTACTGATAACCTCACATGGCGAGATTGGGTATAAGAGTCACGTTAGGCAAAACGGGGGTCTTGTTGCAAACACGTGTTGGCCCGATTATTAAATATAAAATAATTTTTTTTTATATAAATAAAGTTGTTAGAGAAACCGGTAATCTATACTATTTCTAGACGTTGATTCTGGTAAACGTGCACTTCTTTGCTTGATTGATTGGTTGACTTCAGTTAAACGCCGCTTCCGACAGTAATTCCGTTATATACCGGGGGTCTGATCTTGTAGCTCGCACCAATACTGTCTGTATAAACAGCACGGCCCCATGGTGCACGACGCAATTCCTGTTATAGAAAAGTCTGCGTAATAGTTTCAATCTTCCTTGTTCCTTGTCTAGTTATGTGCGTGTATTCAATTCAAAATGTTGACTTAAACGTGAAATGACAATCCATAAATATCCGTTGTTGTTTATATGATGATTCATGTCATGTTTTAACTGTGATAAAACAGGTACCTAGATAAGCAGATCCAAGGTCGTATTTTCATTACAAAATCTTTTCTATGTCTTTTCAAAACCAAACACGTGGTTCGTAGTTATAATAAGTGTCCTGTCGAAAGACTCGAAATAAGGATGGCGGTTACCACTGTATAGGGCTTTAAGTAGAAAGAGAGTTTTAAAGGTTGATAAAAGGTTTTGTAACTAATATCAAACATATATAACTTCTGGTGTCGTCCGATTCTTATATACGTAATATGTAGGGAATATTATGTTGCATTAGCGATACTTGGTTTGGTATTGTTAACGAGGGAAGTGGAAAACAGATATCTCGCGAGATCGAATGTCGGGTGAGATGTCAATTTGATCACGCACAGAGTAGAGAGTACAAAGCCATGTCTCTCTACGTCAACATAATTTTCCTTTTATTATATACTTAGTATAATTGTTAAAGATGCTGAACTCCAGATTATGGATTGTATATTCAAAGTTTCTAAAGTGTTTAAAAGTTATCTTCAAATATTAGAGTAATAATTCTGGGATAAAATTAGTGTATTCAATATCAAAATAACACAATTTACACATGTATTAGAATTAATAAATGGCATGTGAATCACGCCACATTACCGCATTTTGAATAACGTGTTTCCATATTTCAATGACGTCATATCATATTTCAGTGACGTACCATTACCATATTTATGTTGATCGTCAAATGGTTTTAAAAATTGCCGAGTGCGAGGGTAAACAAGGGCAGAAAACTAACGAACCATTACCATATTTGGTAACGTGTTTTACTTAGTTAATAACGGATTTTTAGATAACCTGAGCCGAAGGCTCAAGGTGAGCTATTCTGATCACTTTTTGTCCGTCGTCCGTCGTCCGTCCGGCGTTAACTTTTAGCTTTAAACATCATCTCCTCCCAAACTCCAAGGACAATTTCCGTGAAACATCACAGGACTGTTCCTCTTGTTGGCCTCTTTCAAAGTTGTTCAAAGATTTAAATTTCATTGAGAACTTTGGTTGCTGCGGCATCAGAAAGGGGGCAAAAGGTCCAAACTTTAAAAATCTTCTCCTCCGAATCTGCCAGTCAGATTCAAATATAATTTGGTAGAAATGTTCATTGGGTGACCCTCTATAAAAATTGTTCAAGCCATACTGATTGGTCGAAAAACATGGCAGTTAGGCGGCATCAAAAAAGGGGCAAAATGACAAAATTTAAAAATTCCATTTTTATGCAAATGCTTGTCTGATTTTAAGAAAATATAACACGAATCTTACTGTAATGATCCTCTATTTAATTTGTTTAAGCCGTTTTGATTGGTTACACAATCATAGCAACCAGGCGTCATCACAAAAGGGGTAAATTGAACTTTTAGCTACAAATGACAACCATCTCCAACCATTCCAATAGACCAATTACCACAAAACATCACAGGAATGTTCCTTTGGTGGTCCTCTTTCAAAATTGTTCAAAGATTAAAATTCCAATCGGAACTTTGGTTGCTGCGGCATCAGAAAGGGGACAAAATGTCCAAACTTTAAAAATCTTCTCCTCCGAATCTGCCTGTCAGATTCAAATATAATTTGGTAGAAATGTTCCTTGGGTGACCCTCTATAAAAATTGTTCAAGCCATACTGATTGGTCGAAAACATGGCAGTCAGGCGGCATCAGAAAAGGGGCAAAATGACAAAATTTAAAAATTCCATTTTTATGAAAGTGTTTGTCTGATTTTAAGAAAATATAATACGAATCTTACTGTAATGATCCTCTATTTAATTTGTTTAAGCCGTTTTGATTGGTTACACAATCATATCAACCAGGCGTCATCACAAAAAGGGTAAATTGAACTTTTAGCTACAAATGACAACCAACTCCTACCATTCCAATAGACCAATTTCCACAAAACATCACAAGAATGTACTCTTTCAAAATTGTTCAAAGATTTAAATTCCATTGAGATTGGTTGCTGCGGCATCAGAAAGTGAGAAAAATACCCAAATTTTAAAATCCTTTTCCTCCATAATCTACTTGTGCGATTGCAAGATAATTTGGTAGAAATGTTTCTTAAGTGACCCTCTAAATAAACTGTTGAAGCCATATTGATTTCGTTGAAAAACAGGGCAGCAAGGCGGCATCAGGAAAGGTGCAAAATGACAAAAACTTTATAATTCCATTCTTATTAAAGTTCTTGTTAGATTTCTAGATATAAATGGCCTTTACTGATAAGCTGTTTCTTGAGAAGTGTCCACTCCTTTCAGTTTCATTTGCACTCCCTGATAAAATTTTCCAGATATTTGCAGTTAAATATTTGCTACTAATTCACTATCAATTAGGTGATCGATTTAGGGCCATCTTGGCCCTCTTGTTAATCCGTCGTGTTTGATTTGCGCATGACAATCTACTTGTCTTTGCACCGGAAAATATGCAGGTGTTTGATAAAAAAAACATTTTAGTCCGGTCTTCAGAATTGGGGTTTAAGACTGTCAAAGGTCTTCAGTATCCACCTCTACGGTTTACAGACTTAAATGTATCTTTTGACAAAAAAAAAAGTTTAACAAGAATGTTACATTGAATGTTGCCGATATCCGGTAGCTCAACCGGTAGCGACTCGGGCTGTCAATCCAGGTTTTTTTTTACGCAGGAATGTATATTTTTCTTTACAATGTCAAACCTTGAGTTCGACCTTGAGTGTGGCACGACTTAAAGTGATGATAAATGCGTATCTTATTAAAACTACTTCAATTGCGCCATGATAGGGCCCTTCTCGAAAAATGAATAATGGTAGATACAAGTGTGTGTGTGTCATTGTGCATATTCAGCCCATCGTATGAGTGTAAGCGACGCACGTTTTTGTTGTAAAATGTATCGCGTGCAAATCCAGCTTTTCATTGGTTATCGCACACACAGTAAGTACAGTAGTATATAGTAGCGTGTGCAAAATTTACAAATCTATGCGGGCGGTACTCGGTAGTGACGTAATCAACAGTTCTAGGTTAGAAACAGTTCATATTTTAGATATACACGAGTTAACATTATCAAATGAATTCTTCACAAATCAAGACATATTTTTGAACATGAAAATAACATTCAGTAAGTTAACATTACTATTGAAAGTAGAATTTGACGTGATTTTTATTTCAATATATCTCAATATTGACATATAGCAGTTGGTTGCAAGTCTAGCAGGGACCACATTTGTCTTCGTAAATAAGACAAACACACTTAAATGCAAGTCAACAAAATGAAACTAAAAATACCTAAAACATCGAAATGTTTATTCCATTTTAGATGTGTCATTACTTAGTGTTTTTAAACAAACACAATTGTAATATGTTCAAAACATCTTAATGTGTTTCTTTCCAATAATTATCCCTCCTCCCATGTGATTTCCGAAAAGCTATTAAAAATAGAAGTCGCGGGCTTCTGCCCGGCGACTAATAAATTGAACAATAAAAGTAAAACTAAGTACTTAAAGTTCAATAGTCAAAGCTGTTTATTACCCATTTGAAAGCGGTGTGTCAGTTAGATTAACACGTGTTATAAGAAATACAACAAATGAGTTTATTACTGAAGATAACGATGTTTACTAACTAGGCGTTGATTTATGTACCTAAAATTGGACTCCGAAGAACATTTATGCCATGTCACGTAAAACAGGTTTCTTTGTAATACATTTTTAACCCTTTCTCACATACAACAAATCTGCAGCAGACGATTTTGTTAACATTTTGTCTAAAATATATATAATGAAATTCTCTATAAATGAAAGAACAAATATTGAATAAAGTTGATAGCATTATGACCAACTTTTCCTTTTGTCACGACGTTTTACAAAGAGGTCTGTTGCAGAAGCGTTAGAAGGCGTAGGGTCAACATAATGCATAGCACCAGATAATAAACATATTAATATTAAAATTCCTTACTTAAAGTCACAACCCTCTATTGTTGAAACTCACCGATACAATTGTTCTGAGTACCAGTAATAGAGGGCGTTACTGAGAAATAAGAGAGATATTTCACGTGAAAATTGATATACATATACCCCTTCTTATCAACGTCTGTTTCTGATTGATATACCCCTTCTTATCAACGTCTGTTTCTGATTGATATACCCCTTCTTATCAACATTGATATACCCCTTCTTATCTACGTCTGTTTCTGATTGATATACCCCTTCTTATCAACGTCTGTTTCTGATTGATATACCCCTTCTTATCAACGTCTGTTTCTGATTGATATACCCCTTCTTATCAACGTCTGTTTCTGATTGATATACCCCTTCTTATCAACGTCTGTTTCTGATTGATATACCCCTTCTTATCAACGTCTGTTTCTGATTGATATACCCCCTTCTTATCAACATTGATATACCCCTTCTTATCTACGTCTGTTTCTGATTGATATACCCCTTCTTATCAACGTCTGTTTCTGATTGATATACCCCTTCTTATCTACGTCTGTTTCTGATTGATATACCCCTTCTTATCAACGTCTGTTTCTGATTGATATACCCCTTCTTATCAACGTCTGTTTCTGATTGATATACCCCTTCTTATCAACGTCTGTTTCTGATTGATATACCTCCTTCTTATCAAGGTCTGTTTCTGATTGATATACCCCCTTCTTATCAACGTCTGTTTCTGATTGATATACCCCTTCTTATCAACGTCTGTTTCTGATTGTATGTAAAAGCTTTTATGGGCAAAAAAACACGGTTGTGAAAGATGATCTTAAAGCCGATATTGAAGTATCTGGTAATAGTGTGCAGTAATTGAACAGGCGAATCTTGGCTTTCACAGCATTTCGGTCTTTTTCAAAGTCAAATGGAAACCTCTAGCATGACGATGCATAATTTACCGTATGTCAACAGATCGTATGGAAAACCACACACAGTTGCAAGCAGTGTATTATTCAAAAGAGAAATTTTCCATTCTGGTCAAATGCGGCGCTCTGCACGACACGAGTGTTGAAGGTTTTATGACTTATAATCTAAATATGGTAGAAAGTTCTGATTACCTTGCATGTAGTGTTATGTTTGTCTGAATATATTACTGTTGCACCTGTTCAATGCCCATACGGGTGGTTTTACCGTGACCCAGTCCAATCTAGATGGATTAAAGTAGGATTAACAACAGTGCTTTATTTGAATAGTGATACACTATTTACTTTCGTCCAACTGACCCTCTATTTGTAAGTAAAATACGAGTGTAGCATATCATGCGTCATTGTGTGTGTTTTGCTGCCAAATTCATAGGTGATAGACGTATAAAGCAACTGGACCTCCTTTACGGTGAAAGCTTCAATGCTGTTCTGTAAAATCTCATGCGCACATTGGATTGTCAGTGTCACGTGACTGACGAGGTTTGTGATCACTAAAATGTCATCAATGACTAAATATATAAGTGAATCAGTCAATGTGCGCATACTCTATTGAGTGTACATCTAGTCGGGTTATGAAAACGCCAGTATCACAGCTTCATTTATCAAACTACAACTTCAATTACGAGAAATTCCATCTATGCCATTCGATCGTATATGCCACACATGATTGTATTACCATTTAGTGTTTAACATCAGCAATCTTACCCCTCGTGTTTAACATCAGCAATCTTACCCCTCGTGTTTAACATCAGCAATCTTACCCCTCGTGTTTAACATCAGCAATCTTACCCCTCGTGTTTAACATCAGCAATCTTATCCCTCGTGTTTAACATCAGCAATCTTACCCCTCGTGTTTAACATCAGCAATCTTACCCCTCGTGATTAAATCAGCTAATAGCATACTCGTACAGACGCACTCGTTCGTTATATAGACTCAAACATCACTTCGGACAATTTCTCCTTTTGTACCACTGTTTTCAACTCTTTCCACTAGTTTGACTTTGTAGTCTATTTGTAGAGATATATAATATGTTTGCCTATACATTGTCAAAGTCTTCTGCTTTAGATTTGTTGTACGTGGAAAAGTGTCAAATGATAAGTCTCACTAGAGTGTTCGCTCTCTGGCTACATTAAGAAGTGTCATGTACATGTATACAAACACCTGAAACCAGCCGCCAAACCAGAAATTTGATTCGACAACCGGAATGTTACACTTCCAAAACCCGAAATTTGACTCGACAACCGGAATGTTACTTCCAAACCCCGAAATTTGACTTGACAACCGGAATGTTACACTTCCAAACCCCGAAATTTGACTCGAAAACCAGAATGTTACACTTCCAAACCCGAAATTTGACTCGACAACCGGAACGTTACATTTGACTCGACAACCGGAATGTTACATATCAATTTTGTCCTTCAGCCGCCATACCCGAAATTTGACTCGACAACCGGAATGTTTTATATCTATTTTCTCCTGCAGACGTGGATGATATGTTTTTCATGATCGACTATGACGTCATTCTTGGAAATTCAAAGGGATCTCAGATGGTGCTTGTTTGTAAGGAAAATAAAGATTAATTAATTATGTTCCCACTGTTCGACTTGATGATTCACATATAAACTGGTTTTCTGAAGCTTCCAAATCTAGAACTTTCAAACAAAAGATTCGAAAATATAGATCTTCGCAAATCAATATATGTTTTGAAAACTATTTTTTATCTCGGAAGTAGAAATAACCCATAATGTTTGTGCGTGCACAATTTCAACGGTTGTCTAATGATTATCTGTTGAGAAGGAGATGCAAGTCGGCTTTATTAAGAAAAGGGTTAACCCTTTCCGGGAATCTTCAGAAGACAAATTTAAAATATCTAGGCAAAAATCATTTTAAAAATCCCTCGATAAATAAAAGTAAAATTATTGAATTGAATTATGGCAAACGAAGAAATTGGTAATCATGAGTCATTTCTCCTTTTGCAATAACGTTTTCAAACGTTTTCGGCTACAGATGCGTCAAAATATGTCTGTACGTGGGAAAGGGTTAATTAATTGTCAATTATGACACCAACCAAACCCAAAAGCATTTCAGACATGCTGAACATTACTGGGATATTTTTGTGATTTCTGAATGGGCGTCGATCTTTATTTTGGAATGCAAAAATCCACGCGGAATAATACTTCTGAGCCGCATCAGTTGTAAATTGGTCTTGTTGAACATGTGAAGAATTAGACGAGTCTGTTGTAAATTGGTCTTGTTGAACATGTGAAGATTTAGACGAGTCTGTTGTAAATTGGTCTTGTTGAACATGTGAAGAATTAGACGAGTCTGTTGTAAATTGTTCTTGTTGAACATGTGAAGATTTAGACGAGTCTGTTGTAAATTGTTCTTGTTGAACATGTGAAGATTTAGACGAGTCTGTTGTAAATTGGTCTTGTTGAACATGTGAAGATTTAGACGAGTCTGTTGTAAATTGTTCTTGTTGAACATGTGAAGATTTAGACGAGTCTGTTTATACACAGTCTAAACTAGAGCTACATTTCCTTCACCATAACTGTTATAAACTCTGTAAAAATTATACTTTAAATTTTTCAGATTAACATTTTTCCTCTCGTATGTTTTCAAAATCGAAGAACTCTTTGAATATAAGGTGGGAAAGAGTTAGTCCGAAAGGAAAGGTTGCGCTCAAACAAGTCATCCAGTTGTGTAGCCTACATGGCGATCAGTCAAATCATCCAGTAGTGTAGCCTACATGGCGATCAGTCAAATCATCCAGTTGTGTAGCCTACATGGCGATCAGTCAAATCATCCAGTAGTGTAGCCTACATGGCGATCAGTCAAATCATCCAGTAGTGTAGCCTACATGGCGTCGTTCTTTCAATCTTTAAAGGGATTGTTTGCTGAAAACTAACTTGAGTATGCATGTATTTGCTAAACAAGATGTTTCGACGTAGAAATAGATCCTAATGTTGAAGAGTGATATCTTTATTATTTGGTTGATGGTAAATTGGGATCTGCTAGACTTATACAACTAAGCTTAATTTTACATGTCTCAAGTTGTTCAATACACACTAAACGTACTGACATTGATATTCAAAGAAGAATGCATTCAGACTCCTCTTTCTTAGTTTTTCACTTAATATTAAATAATTCTTCGGAATAGTTTACGTTGCTTTAATATTGTGACAAACAAAACGGAACGGGAAACTGTCTTGTCCTCAAACTTTGCATCTTCTTACGGCCTTACTTACTGAAATAAAGTTAATCCAGCCTGCAGTTGTAACGATAATGCAACTTATTTTTGCAATTATTTTGACCAAAGCTATATACGCAACCTGTTCGACCAATAAGAACAACATATTCCATGGTGTTTCCTAATATCGCAAAGATAGAACATGTCAGCCTTCACATGATTAGTCCGGTTTCTACAGCAATGAAAAGGGAATCCGCCGTGCCCTAGTGGTTAGCGTCGGGGATTTGAGACCGGGTGTACCGGGTTCGATAACCACAGTCGCGGAGGTCAAGGTGGAGAACCCATGAGTAAGGCACATTTCTCTGACGTAGTACTAGTTCCCAGGGGTCATGATGAATAAGTGAACTGTCGTCGTGATATAACTGAATTAATGTTGAAAGTGGCGTAAAACCCCAGTAAAACATACAAACAGGATTGAACTTCCATTGAACTACCGGGTTTTGACACTTCTAATGGAGTGATAGCATTTCAAAGTTTCGGTGTTTAGTTTGGGGAGGTTATACTTCTAAACATTTGGGAAGGCCGTATATATTTGAAATACTGTGTACAACAATTAATATTCTATTAAGGAGCACGCATTGTTCAACATCACGTTAAAACCGACCTTCCGCTATTTGGAGTTTTTCAAGTTATTTGTGATTACTATGGATTGCATTGTGTGATTGCATGACTAGATTATGAACAGGGAAGCTAAAAAAAAAGCCCACATCGTCGAGGCTCCGACCACTCGGATTAGGAACTTCCACCATCGTAAATTCCTTGTGCTTGGTTTTCGGCTTCCATCATCGTAAAGTCCCTGTGCTCGGTTTTCGGCTTCCATCATCGTAAAATCCCTGTGCTCGATATTCGGCTTCCATCATCGTAAAATCCCTGTGCTCGATATTCGGCTTCCATCATCGTAAAATCCCTGTGCTCGATATTCGGCTTCCATCATCGTAAAATCCCTGTGCTCGGTTTTCGGCTTCCATCATCGTAAAATCCCTGTGCTCGATATTCGGCTTTCATCATCGTAAAATCCCTGTGCTCGGTTTTCGGCTTCCATCATCGTAATGTCATTGTGGTCGATTTTGGACTTCCATCATCGTAAAGTGCTTATGCTCGGTTTTCGGCTTCCATCATCGTAAAGTCCCTGTGCTCGGTTTTCGGCTTCCATCATCGTAAAGTTCCTGTGCTCGGTTTTCGGCTTCCATCATCGTAAAATCCCTGTGCTCGATATTCGGCTTTCATCATCGTAAAGTCCCTGTGCTCGGTTTTCGGCTTCCATCATCGTAAAGTCCCTGTGCTCGGTTTTCGGCTTCCATCATCGTAAAGTCCATGTGCTCGGTTTTCGGCTTCCATCATCGTTAAGTCCCTGTGCTCGGTTTTCGGATGACGTGGAACTTTTACCTAGTAAAATTCATAAGGGCGACCTTGATGTGTTATTTTTACTGAGTATTGGCATTGTCTCAAACCCATTGATAAACAAGGATTCCGAACAGGCCTGCAGGCGTTAACAGAAGGAGTAACCCTTCATGCATTGATATTAACGCTGTTCTAATAGACGCACGTTCACGCCTCTGCTGTAGACAACTTTTGAAATCATTGTGGCAATGTGAGAAATTGCTCATTTGAGTAATTTCTCCTTTTGTCATAATGTGTTCAACTCTTTTCAACTATTAAACTTATCTTTTAAAAGAAAATGTTAGAAATTGCTCATTTGAGTAATTTCTCTTTTTTTCATAATGTATTCAACTCTTTTCAACTATTAAACTTATCTTTAAAAAAAAAATCCATAATTTTGTCTAGACGTTTTCAAAGTCTAAGTTGGAGTAAAGGGTGATCGCGTTGTTAGAATGGGCGGTGTCAGTACTAATGTGGTTGATTATAGAGTGATTAACCTTATTACCGCGTGATCTTAAAGATGCAGATATCTCCACCGCTAGTCCCACTAGATAAAGATGAATAAAGTGGTCTTTTCCCAAGATTACCTCTCGTAAGGCTCAACCAAACCCTATGTTGTGGGTACTCAAAAGAACTGTCTCAGCGAGACGATTCTTCTGAGTACACTCAACGTTGGGTTTGAGTGTCAAATAAGAATGTTAATATGTGAAATAGGCACGTTATCTAGGTCTCTGCCATCTGTATTCCGAACACCTACTTCATCGAAAAATATGTGTTGCTCGTTTAGATATTTTCCTTCCTTTTCTTGATATATTTCTCGATTTTAAATTATTTGTTTGAACATACTTATAACTGAACACTGGTTTGCCCTGTCATTCTGGTTGTCAATGACAACACGTCAACATAACTCATGTCTTTTTACCATATCAGAGAAAGGGTTTTACTTTTTGTCATGCGTTTTCCTTGTGGGATTTCTCTGCGTCTTGCCGGAAAGCGCTCGCGGTGTTCTAATAGACATGAACTGTGCTATAGAAATAGGGATCTATTTAAGCATTAATTGTCTACAAACTCCCTTTTAATGAGTGAGCTTATTATAATATTATTATTATTTATAAAGACTGAACTTTCAACTCATTAATTTGATACAGATAAAAATCAAAGTACTGAAGGTACCAATGGCTATTTGTTGCTAGAGAGAATATGGTGTTTTTTAACGAGAAGTTTCTGAATATAGAATTTTCCAGAAACAACATTTTCATGGATATGCAGGCTGGTTTTGTCTATGCATGGGTTGTTGTATTTTAATGTGTTGTAACGTTTGTTTGATGTTGTTGTTTTAAGTGCAGGGGGTCGCAAAAGTGGTTCATCGGAAGATAGAACAAGTTATTTTAAAATCCGGTTAAATGTTAATATATTTCTCCTTTGTCGTTACAGGTAAATAACAACGCCATCATATCATTCAACCAGAAGGTGGACACGTATAAGCCTCTCAAGTTCAACTCGACCAGGTTCTCCACCAACAACGTTGTTCCACTCGTGGCGCCCTACTGGACCGACACGGATATAGAGCATGTCAACACGGGCGGCTTCGGGGAGGCCGTCTTGTACACAGTGACGAATACCTCTGACGTGGTAACCAAAGCGGCAAGTGACGTCAGCGAGTACTTTAAAACGACCTTCACCCCTACAGAAGTTGTCATTGTCACGTGGTATAACGTGGGATATTACGGTGCTACCGAAGGTGGGAAGAATAAGGTTAGTAACTAATAAATTCTTCATTTCCAGTCATTCTTGTACAGTTACCACGAAGGTGTTGTTAAATCAGAATCTTCGCTTTAAAAACATTGTGACATAAAGATAAATTGCTCAATTTAGATTCATAGATTTCAAAACAGAAGTATTGAGACAATTATGTTGACTATCACAGTGTAGGGTGATTGTTACATAATCAAAAGATATTCTAGGAAAGGACGTCCTTATCTAGGTCTACGATTTTAAAAACATGTATATAGCTATCATATTTCAGTATTATATTTTGTTGCAGTATCTTATATTTTGTTTCAATATATTATATATTTCTTTCGATGTAAATATTTATATATTGATGCAAAATCTTATCATGTATAATTGTTCAAATACAATCAATCAATTATATATTGTTTCAATATAATTATTATATATTGTTTCAATATAATTATTATCCCCTCGGCTAACGAAGTTTGCGATGGGGATATAGTAACTGGATTGTCCGTTCGTTCATCCGTGCGTCCGTTCGTCCGTGACAACATTGTGACCACTCTACACTGTTCATCCTTCAACCGATCTTAACTAAACTTGGTATACAGTTAGTATATGGCAAGGTCTAGAAGCCTATTCTTTTTCAATGTCATAGGTTAAAGGTCAATTGGACTTTGAATACCGAGGTGGTGCATCCGCTTTGCGGTGTCCTTGTTATATTTCTTTTCAAAATATGTATTATATTTCGTTTCAATATAAGTATTACATTTCGATTCAATATATTATAGCTTGTATAAAGAAATTGTATTTGATTACAATGCTATAGTACATATATGTTGTAACCCTATTTCAGAGGAACTTGTTCCAAGCCGTCCTGATAACAGACGGGAACCAGTCATACGTTATATTCAACTATAACAAGACGGTGTGGACTACCGGATCAAACAGTCAAGGTGATCCGAAAACAGGGTTAGGGGGCGAACCTGCAGTGGTAAGTGTCTTTTTAGCCGGATCACATGAAAAACGACCTGAATATCACTTACGATCTAAGTGCATACGTTTGTAATTTGAGCCGTCCCGCGAGAAAACCAACATTGTCGAATCTGCGTAAATTATCCAACCGGATCAGCATAAGCTATACCACTATACCCCCGAGGCGGAATGTGTCGGCCCGGATTAGCCTGCGCAGGCTGAGTCTGGGTCAATACATTACGCAGAGTCCATACTGTTGGTTTTCTAGTGGAACGGCTCATTTGATCATTACCATTCATCGGATTCGTGCATCGTGCATTTATTGGATCGACTGTTTTTCGAAGAAAACAGTCGGGGTATTTTGATACCCTTGTCGTCGTCACAAAACTTTAACCTTACCTCATAACTAACAAAACCGATCGACATTTTCAATTGAAATACGCATGACCATACCAAGTCACATAACTCTGGCTGTAATAATTATTCAGAAATGCCCCTTTGTCAATCGTTGCCGTTCGCCTGCGGCGCTCTTGGTATAATATTAATATCAAGGATGAACCTGATCAGAATGCACGGAGACTCATTCTGATTTAGATTTTCGCTGGTCAGGTCGGTTTTACTTTGACGAAATACATTTAATGACACTCCGATTAAACACAATTTAGAGTTAGCAGCTGCTATTCTACGCGGGATTTTTCGACAAAAGATACATCTTGAAAGCGGAGGATTTTTCTTGGCCAGGCACATGAACTAGCCTATGCATGGTTTGTCAGCGCCGTTTGTGAGTTATTTTACAGACTGGAAAACAACATAAAACCTCTTAAAAACAGACCAAATTATTAGTAACAACATAAAACCTCTTAAAACAGACCGAATTATTGAAAACAACATAAAACCTCTTAAAAACAGACCGAATTATTGAAAACAACATAAAACCTCTTAAAAACAGACAGAATTATTGAAAACAGCATAAAATCCCCTAAAAACAGACAGAATGATTGAAAACAACATAAAACTTCTTAAAAACAAACCAAATTATTAGAAACAACATAAAACCCCTTAAAACAGACAGAATTATTGAAAACAACATAAAACTTCTTAAAAACAGACCGAATTATTAGAAACAACATAAAATCCCCTAAAAACAGACAGAATTATTGAAAACAACATAAAACCTCTTAAAAACAGACCGAATTATTGAAAACAACATAAACCCCTTAAATACAGACCGAATTATTGAAAGCAAGCATTAGCAATAATTAATACCAAGAGTGTGTACCCAAATAAGATGTACAAAACATTTTTAACGAAACATCTTATGTCAGACCTTTTCTACACGGCCATTTCTGATGAAGCCCATTATACAAAACCATTGAAGGTAATGGCTGCTCTCCTTGGCGATCGGGATAATGGGGGTTAGCATTACGACTGACTGGCTGGTGTCAGGATAATGGTGGTTAGCATTACGACTGACTGGCTGGTGTCAGGATAATGGTGGTTAGCATTACGACTGACTGGCTGGTGTCAAGATAATGGTGGTTAGCATTAGGTGGCATAACACAGTTGAAAGCTGATTTTCTGTTTCCTGGGACACTCCAACTTTTATTCTCTCATTATTTCTCATAATATCCATACTGGTTTGATAAAAAGAGTTTTCCTGTATCAAGGAGTGCCAGAATTGTAGGAAAATGACTGGAAGTCACACTCTCAGTCCATATTATGGAAAGAATTGACCAGAAAAGTGGTCTGAAACAAGGTGAAAAAAGTAGGGCAGAAAGATCAATTTGACCCTTTATTCGAAAAATCACCCAACAAAAACGCAGGGGTTTAGTGTAAAATTGAAGAGCTGATAATTCTCTCAAAACAGTAGGCAATCTGTGGATGCAGTCAGAAATACCACGTTACCAGCTCCTTTTCAAGCAATTTTGGACGCGAAAGCTGGTATTCAAATTTACCTCTAAATTCACGCCTAGCTCTGCAACCAGTGTTGTCAAACAGGAAGGAGAAGTGGGTTCAACTTAAAAATTCAATCCCATGCTTAGAGCTTACTTTTCACTTTTATAAACATTAAAATCAACCATTTACCCAAAAATGTACCCAAAACTTACTATTTGTCATTATTTCTATTTTTGACCCTGGCCAAAATCCGAATATCCCGAAAGCTAGTGTTATGTGTCACCTTAAGGAAAAATAATCCCTTGTCTAATAAGTCCAAAACCTGTTATATCAATAACAGAATCTGATAACAACTCATTTCAACAATTTTCTTGATGCTGAAAGACCCACAACTCTTCTGGTACTGATTTAAAACCCTTCTGAAACTAGCACATTTCACCCTCAATTTATGCAAAATAATGCTCGCAATCAAAAAGGGTAAAAATGACCAGAACTGCTCCTGTTTTACTACAGGGTATGGACTGGTCTTATTTTCCAATGGAGTTGTGGTCAATATTGCTGTTTTACCTTCTTTATGTGCTATACTAGCAGTCTGAAACACAAATTTTAACAATAAAGTCAGCTCTTTTGCACATACCTTGTCAATTTTTGTGTCAGATTGAGTGAAAATCCTTTATTCTAACTGTTCACAGAACTGCTACTACAATGAAAGGAGCATAAATCACCTTTGAAAATTGGCTATATAGTTTAAGGATATATTTCTAATCATTAGAAAGAATATATAGCATTGAAAACACAACCATTATAGCTATTATGAAAAATATGTGTTCAGACAAGCCTGAATTCGACTAATTTCAACGCAATAACCAATTCCATCAACAAAACAGCTGAAAAGCCATATGATACATGGAAAACCGAATGCACATGTATGCTCAGATTTGTCGATCAAACCGGTGAAAAGTTAGCATTTGCCGCAGATTAAAGTCTTGTCAATCGCACTATTTCAACATATTTGCGGCTCTAAACTGCACATTTCAGAGACTGAAAGAAGACATTGAGCAAAAATGAGTGGATTTAATGCAACAATGCCTGAAATGAAAAATATAAGCATAAATGTGATGGAATTAACTAATTTCCACAATAAAACTGCAATTTTACCCTGTCTGAATGCCAAAAAAGCTGAAACATTGAAACATTTACTTTCCTACATGCAGATTTTCTTTGTTATTGAATTACCTCCCTTGTTTAAACACAATTTGGTCAGATCTTTAGCAGTCAAATGCAGTCTTGTGTTCATTTTCTTTATAGAAATTGATGGAAACGCTCTAAAAAGGGCATTTTATGGATTAATGTTGACACAAGAAATATGTCAGTTCAGCTATAAGGTGGCATAACACAGTTGAAAGCTGATTTTCTGTTTCCTGGGACACTCCAACTTTTATTCTCTCATTATTTCTCATAATATCCATACTGGTTTGATAAAAAGAGTTTTCCTGTATCAAGGAGTGCCAGAATTGTAGGAAAATGACTGGAAGTCACACTCTCAGTCCATATTATGGAAAGAATTGACCAGAAAAGTGGTCTGAAACAAGGTGAAAAAAGTAGGGCAGAAAGAT
This sequence comes from Serripes groenlandicus, assembly GCA_031761405.1. Lineage (NCBI taxonomy): Eukaryota > Metazoa > Mollusca > Bivalvia > Cardiida > Cardiidae > Serripes > Serripes groenlandicus. The sequence continues at coordinate 31,755,527 of JASEVX010000002.1, forward strand.
CAATTTGACCCTTTATTCGAAAAATCACCCAACAAAAACGCAGGGGTTTAGTGTAAAATTGAAGAGCTGATAATTCTCTCAAAACAGTAGGCAATCTGTGGATGCAGTCAGAAATACCACGTTACCAGCTCCTTTTCAAGCAATTTTGGACGCGAAAGCTGGTATTCAAATTTACCTCTAAATTCACGCCTAGCTCTGCAACCAGTGTTGTCAAACAGGAAGGAGAAGTGGGTTCAACTTAAAAATTCAATCCCATGCTTAGAGCTTACTTTTCACTTTTATAAACATTAAAATCAACCATTTACCCAAAAATGTACCCAAAACTTACTATTTGTCATTATTTCTATTTTTGACCCTGGCCAAAATCCGAATATCCCGAAAGCTAGTGTTATGTGTCACCTTACGACTGACTGACTGGCTGGTGTCAAGATAATGGTGGTTAGCATTACGACTGACTGGCTGGTGTCAAGATAATGGTGGTTAGCATTACGACTGACTGGCTGGTGTCAAGATAATGGGGGTTAGCATTACGACTGACTGGCTGGTGTCAAGATAATGGTGGTTAGCATTACGACTGACTGGCTGGTGTCAGGATAATGGTGGTTAGCATTACGACTGACTGACTGACTGGTGTCAGGATAATGGTGGTTAGCATTACGACTGACTGGCTGGTGTCAGGATAATGGTGGTTAGCATTACGACTGACTGGCTGGTGTGAGGATAATGGTGGTTAGCATTACGACTGACTGGCTGGTGTCAAGATAATGGGGGTTAGCATTACGACTGACTGGCTGGTGTCAAGATAATGGTGGTTAGCATTACGACTGACTGGCTGGTGTGAGGATAATGGTGGTTAGCATTACGACTGACTGGCTGGTGTCAGGATAATGGTGGTTAGCATTACGACTGACTGGCTGGTGTCAATATAATGGTGGTTAGCATTACGACTGACTGACTCGATGGTGTCAAGATAATGGGTTTTAGCATTACGACTGACTGACTGGTGTCAGGATAAGATGAACCAGTATTACTGGTAACTTATCCAGGAAAAGCCCTTATTTAACTGAAAAAATGTTGAAAGATGCGTAAAGCACCAAACAAACAATCAGTCAATCAATTAATTTACAACCATACGTGCAGTACGAATGCATCTTACGAGTCGGGGTAGTTATGCATCCCCGTAACGGGGTCACATGATGGAGGATGGTAATTAACCCTTTACCACATACAGCAAATCTTCAACAGACGACTTTTATGAAATATTTGCCAAATGTGAAAAATCTCTATTCCATTATTATACTATTATTTTTAAAGTTGAAAACCCTGTAAAGGGGAGAAATTGCTCGTTTTGAGCAATTTCTCCTTTTGTGGCAGTGTTTTCACCAGTCGTCTGCTGCAGAGGCATCAGCAAGTCTACATGTGGAAAAGGGTTAACAGCTGTAGGACTACAATTCCTATATGTTGTAAAATGTTACGGCTAGATCTATACTACATACCAGCGAACTGTGAAGATTCCGATGAGACTGTACGCATGTACACCAGTCTGCACTGTACACAGATGCATTAAAACAGAGCTCTAGATAAGGGGCATGTTTCACGTTCTAAAATCCTTACTTGACTCTCAAACCCTATGTTGTGGGTACTCAAAGGAAACGTCTCAGTGAGTACCCTGACGTAAGTGTTTGGTGGTGTATTACGAGAGATATTTTGGGAAAATGACAGGTTTACTAACCCCTTTATCCAGTCATTTGATTATGAACAAAAATTGTCATACGCGTGTTTAATACATCATATACAAAATACAACCCTCTCCATTTAAACATGATGAAAAACATGTCAATGACACTTTGACCTTGATATCAATTCACCGTGAGCCAGGTCAATTTAGTAGAGTATCAGGTTTATGAGGTCTGTTTTGATTGAGTAATTATCGTATTCAATTGTACATTGTATCTCTATCGAGGGTTAAACGGAGCTAAAGTCACAGTAATGCATCCATTAGCCGAATCACGCGCTTCAATGAGATAGAAAGAAGCCAACGCCCTAGACTTTGCCGCAAGATTTTATAGCACAGCACGGATATATGCGAGACAACTGTAATGTAGTATGCAGCCAACCGTAACCCCAGTTCGCTGGCTGATTGGGCGATATGTACCTGCTGAAATTGTAATCCGCCGTGGCCGAGTCGGGGGATTTGTTCTAGCCGTGCACTGGTGTGTTTGAAAACATAGTGACAAAAGAAGAAATTGCTCAAAACGAGCAATTTCTCCTTTTGACACAATGTTTTCCACTTTTAGTCATAGGTTATCCATTCAATTATAGAGATTTTCTGTTTTTTAACAAAATATGTTCAAAGTCGTCTGCTGCAGAATTGTCGTATGAGGGAACTTAGGTTTAAATTCGGCCTCTACAGATGCGACAGAATGTCTCTATATGTGGGAGAGGGTTAACAAACCAATCCTTAATGGCTTCCATAGTTTTCCGACTAGCCGAAAGAAGCCGTTCTACGAGAAAACCAACATTGTGGACTCTGCGTAATGTAATGTCCGTGCAGGCTAATGCGGGCCGACACATTCCGTTCCAGGCGGGGATAGAGGTATAGAGTAATGATTCCTGAGACAGAAAATCAACAGGAGGCGAAAAGTGTCTGTCCGGGTTAGCCTGCGTGGAATGCTTAGGCTGATCCGGGTCGATACTTTACGCAGAGGCCATAATGTTGGTTTTCTCGCGGGACGGCTCAACTGGTGATTATAAGGTGAAAGAATACCAATTCAATTCCATCTTTATCTTTATGTAGATCAACAAGCAAGTTGAAGCCCTCAACTGTCAAATGATCTTCAATGTTTACATATCATTGAAAACAGTAACTTCTTAGCTTGAAAATAATCGAAAGAAAATTGGGGATCATGCATTATGCAAGAAATAATTCACTCCGCGAAGATGATAGGCCCAAACTGGTTTTACAAATACTCTATGTTCACTATCAGGCAAGGTCAAAATACCAACATTTATAAAAAAAATCACCAATTCCAGTGCATCATATACATATTTACAAAGACTTTAACCCTTTCCCTCATATAGACGCTTTCTGACGCCTCTGCAGCAGACGGCTTTTTGAAAACATAGTGACAAAAGAAGAAATTGCACAAAACGTGCAATTTCTCCTTTTGCCACAATGTTTTCCACTTTTTATCATAGGTTATCCATTCAATTATGAAGATTTTCTATTTTTTGACAAAATACGTTCAAAGTCGTCTGCTGCAGAATTGCCGTTTCAGGGAAAGACTTTAAACTCATTGTCTCATAATCAATGCAGACTGGTGAAGGCATAACACTCATTTCTAGGCCAGTTATTCAGGATGATTAGATCATTAGATGAGCGTGTCCGCGGAGGTATTTGCTATAGTTTGACCTATAACAATCAGGATGTACTCGTGTTTCAATGGTTAGTATTATGTCGTCCCGCCCTTCCGTATCTACTTCACATCGACTATATAGCTATCAATATGACACTCGCAAAATTCTTTCTCTTGGTGCGTCCTTTTCTGACGCCAATGCTAAAGACGTCAGGAGCAACACAATTTACCATCATCTCTGATTTACAATATGAATAAATAGTACTTTTGCTGTGTTGTGTTTCAATGGATGCCTTGAAGGTATTTGTCACCTTAGACGAAATCAACATATCCGTATGCTGTGTTGGGTTTGGGTGATTCCATTTCCTAGAGTTATGGAACAAAGTTTGAAGTGTATCTGACAAACTTGACACGTCTTCATAGTTTTCCTCGTTTTTCATTTACCTTTCGCAATTTCCCGAACGATAAGGTTAGGACTTCTTTTGAATCATTATATGACTTTTGTAGTAAATGGTATTTGAAATTCATGTGAATAAAGGAGCAATTTATCTCGATGCGCAGAGTGATTTATTTTCTCTGGATACCTTCTATCGAAATTCCCAAATGTTGGTTTTCTGAAAGTAATACAACATATCGTTTCTTTTGATATATTATCATTAACATGCTCCATTCTTGGACATTATATTCCTCCTTTTCCAAAGCTGGTTGAATAAATGTCGTCTGAAGCGAGCAGATGCGCCAACAGTCGGGTTCAATTCTCGAAGTTGAGATAGTGTAACCCCATTACTTAAAACCTCGGTAGTGTAGTGGTAGACTGTCTGCCTCGGGTGCGGGAGGTCGAGGGTTCGGCCAGTAAATACCAAATACTTTAAAAATGGTAGTAATGGCTTTCTCTTCTTGGCGCTCAGGGCTGTAGGGTTAGCATCATGACAGACTGGCTGGTGTCCGGATAAATGGAACCAGTTGTACTGGTACATTACCCAGGAAGCGTCGTGATATAACTGAAATGTGTTGAAAGCGGCGTACAGTACAAACACACAAACAACCTTGTAACCTATGGTCCGTATTGGGGGCGTATTGTAACCTACGGTCCGTATTGGGGGCGTATTGTAACCTATGGTCCGTATTGGTCCGTATTGGGGGCGTATTTCGTGTTTTGTTAAATATCGATGTTTTATCTCCGGACCCTATGTCGTAGATACACAAAATAACTGTCTCAGTCCCTACAACATAACCCCAGTATCTCAGTCGGTATCGACGCGAGCTGTCAATCCGAGGGCTGTGGGTTTGAAGGCCAGCACGGCCAACATTCTTTCTGACGTTTGACGAAAGCCACTGCGACAAGCGTCATTCGTCTTTCACCAGTGGAATAACAGTCTATGCGGAAAAGCAGCCAGTTGCTTGGAAAGAATGTTGTGTGGAGTTCTGGTGTGATAAGGCCAGGAAACACATGAGTAGGTGAATTGGCTACAGTGATATGACTTAAAAATGTTGAAAATGCCTCAATCAATCAACCAATCAATCAATCAACAACATATGATTTACAACAACAGGATAGTGTAGGGCAAAAACATATTTACTCCATATCTAGCCCTCTTCAAATATAAATACGCACAAGCTACGGTAACAAATATTTTATACGGATTATATGCGTATTTAAACAGCGTGAAAATGTCATTTTTCTTTGGGCGTTAGCTTCTTTAATGCTCGAAAACATATTTCATTTATGTTAATATTCAGGCAACGGGAGACTAAAAGTTGTTAACTTAATAGGCTATTTTAACAGCCATCCGTTGTACATGAGCCCGTTATACTTAGTATTAAAAGCATAATGTTGATATTTAGTTGTAAACATTGTGGGATGAAAAAATGAAAGAGGCATTGCTCATTCTATGCAATTTTTTACTCTTCCGCCTTCATTTCAGAAATTTTCTGCTGCAGAAGTGTCAAAAGTTGTCTGGTTCGGGGGAAGGATTTCAAAAACCATTAAAATATTTTAGGTGTAAACGTTGATGATGCAATCAGATTAGTTCCCTTTGTTGTAGGGCCTTATAAAGTTGGCAATGATAAAGCGTTTTAAATACTTGACTCACCTATGATTCGCATCATGCCAAAAAGGGGTATTTTTTCAATTAATAAATAGATAAATAAAAGACGAATTGGAAGAGATTGATAAAGAGATCAATAAAATAAGACTTCAATGGAGGAAGATATGTATATCCGACTAGTTACCGATTTTATGTAGATCTACATTTTGATTTCATATGACTACCGCAGACACACGGTAGAAATGAATGATTGTGAATACGTTACCCAATGATATAGATTCTCGTATTTATAACCCTGGTGTACTCGACGTTAAAACTAGTTTCAGACATTATAAATCAAGATCAGCTTTCACATACCTGCAGTCTAATCGTGGTCAACATGATCTGCTCTTTAACCCAACCCTCGTGCGCAAACTCTACAACACAATAACTTGAAAACATCAAGTCAAAAATATGGAAACTTTTTATAAATGAATGAACAATTATTGCACATGATGAACACTTTCTCCTTTTGCTACAATGTTTTCATAAACAGAGGCGTCAGAAAGTGGTTAACATTAACAATTTCTAATGAATTTACAAAACGAAGTCAAAACTCAAGGATGACAAAACAATCCGTATGAATACAGCAGGGTAAGGGTTAAAATATGTTAGTCGTGGTTGGGGGTTAATTTGTGGTTAATTGTTTTGCCCAACCTCGCTACATGTGTACAAGTATGTGGGTCAACCTGTTGTTTACGTATAGTAACTTCATTTGTGCAATAAACTTGCCTTTTGTCTGGACTGTTCTCGTATGATGGACACTAGTAGTCATAACCTTTAATAAGTTGTATCCTTTCAAATGACTGCATCATTACCATCTGTGTGTTTGGTCATTGAAGAAATAATTCCGACATTTGTGTAAATGAGCGGTGCTCTGGGAAAACTAACCTTAACGTAATAATTACACTTGATCGGTGCTTTGCGAAAACCGACCTTAACGTAATTATTACACTTGATCGGTGCTTTGCTAAAAATCGAACTTAACGTAATTATTACATTTGATCGGTGCTCTGCGAAAACCGATCTTAACGTAATTATTACACTTGATTGGTGCTCTGCGAAAACCGACCTTAACATAATTATTACATTTGATCGGTGCTTTGCAAAAACCGACCTTAACGCTATTATTACACTTGATCGGTGCTTTGCGATTGGCAAAATGGGCAGAGCGAGATCGGCCTGCGCGAATGCACATACACAGTCGATGTTGTTTCGATGTAAGATGGAGAAGTAAGTTAATCTCTGTGAACACGAAAAACCAATTTTCACATTGGCGTGTGCCACGAGTGAAAATAGCTTTATTTTGGTGAAAATATATTTATATTTGTCATCTAAACACACACACATGTTTTGTTTATTTCATGCTTCTATTTGCCAATGACATGTGAATACGATTTTAAAAACAGAGTAAACAGTGAAAATAATAACTTGATTAAATATCACCGGTTATGAATAAAAAATAAAAAGTGCTGACACGTGGTGCGGGTTATTCAACACGTTGAAGGCTAATCCTTATATAGTAAAGTTTGATTGGATAATTTATTCGGAAAAACATGCGTTTATTCATATGCAAGTTGAAGGGGGGCACAACGTGATGTATTTACGGTGACGTTTCAACATTTATCATTTGCCCTCATACGACAAAACTGCTGCAGACGACTTTGAAAACAAACGGGCAAAAACATAAAAAAAATCTTTTTAATCGAAGATGCAATTACTCAAAAAAAAAAAAGGGGAAAACATGTGACAAAAAGAGAAATTGCGCGTTTTGAGCAATTTCTTCTTTTGTCAGAAAGTTTTCAAAATGTGTCTACTGCAGAGACGTCAAAAAGCGTCTATATGAGGGAAGGGTTAAAGACACCTTTTAAACCCTTTCCCACATACATCAAACCTGCAACAGACGACTTTGAAAACATATAGACCAATATGGAAAACATCTCCAAATGAAAGTATAATTATTGAATACTATTGAAAACATTTTGGCGAATGGAGCATTTGCTCATCATGACCAATTGCTCTTTTTACCATAATTGTTTTAAATGTCGTCTGCTGCAGTGGCGTCAGAAAACGTATGTATTTTTGAAAAGGGATACACTGATTTACATACTGTTTTTGAAATGAAGATTGACTTGCCATACAACTTAATTACGACCAAGAAGGGAAACTGTTTTTGTATTCTAAAATGCATTAACGAGCTATGATACATTTACATAGATGTAGAAGATACATGTATGTTGTACGACGTTTTCAACATTATTTAAGTTATATCACGGTGACTGTTCATTTTAGCTCACCAGAGCACGAAGTGCTCAAGGTGAGTTATTGTGATACTATCTAGGTCAAGTTCGAAACTCGGCCATATTGGGTCAGAAACTAGGTCACTAGGCCAAATTGAAAGGAATCTTGTTAACACTTTGGATGGTCCATTTTAACTTGAGCATATTGAAACTGTATCAGAATTGTTGTCTTGATGATATGTAGGTCAAGTTCGAACATGGGTCATGTCGGGTCAAAATGTAGGTCACAAGGCCAGATTGAAAGAAAATCTTGTTAACACTGAAGAAGCCGCATTTCATGCTTCAGTAGCTTAAAATTTGGTCAGAATGTTTTTCTGAATTGTATCTAGGTCAAGTTCGAATATGGTTTATTTTGGGAAATCTTGTTGAAACTTTATCAGAATGTTTGTCTTGATGATATGTAGGCCAAGTTCGAATATTAGTCATGTCTGATAAAAAGGAGGTCACTCGGCCAAATTAAAGAACAATCTTGTTAACACTCTGGAAGCCGCATGTTTGGCTTGAGCATATTGAAACTTTGTCAGAATAGTTGTCTTCATAATATCTAGGCTAAGTTCGAAAATGGTAGAACAATTTTGTCAGAAAGTTTGTCTTGATGATATTGTCATTAGCGCTGAAAGAGTCTTAAATAGCCCATTCTCAGGTGAGCGATCCAGGGCTACTGGGCTATCTTGTGTTATTATTCCTGGGTAAACAAACCAGTACTGGGCTAAGAAATTGCTTTGCCCACGGGCACTTCCCCATAACCGCCGCGACTGAGGATCGAAACCGGTACGCCGGGGTTCCAAATCCTCGACGCCGTATAACCACTCGGGTACGCCGGGGTTCCAAATCCTCGACGCCGTATAACCACTCGGGCACGGCGGGGTTCCAAATCCTCGACGCCGTATAACCACTCGGGTACGCCGGGGTTCCAAATCCTCGACGCCGTATAACCACTCGGGTACGCCGGGGTTCCAAATCCTCGACGCCGTATAACCACTCGGGTACGCCGGGGTTCCAAATCCTCGACGCCGTATAACCACTCGGGTACGCCGGGGTTCCAAATCCTCGACGCCGTATAACCACTCGGGTACGCCGGGGTTCCAAATCCTCGACGCCGTATAACCACTCGGGTACGCCGGGGTTCCAAATCCTCGACGCCGTATAACCACTCGGGCACGGCGGGGTTCCAAATCCTCGACGCCGTATAACCACTCGGGTACGCCGGGGTTCCAAATCCTCGACGCCGTATAACCACTCGGGTACGCCGGGGTTTCAAATCCTCGACGCCGTATAACCACTCGGGTACGCCGGGGTTCCAAATCCTCGACGCCGTATAACCACTCGGGTACGCCGGGGTTCCAAATCCTCGACGCCGTATAACCACTCGGGTACGCCGGGGTTCCAAATCCTCGACGCCGTATAACCACTCGGGTACGCCGGGGTTCCAAATCCTCGACGCCGTATAACCACTCGGGTACGCCGGGGTTCCAAATCCTCGACGCCGTATAACCACTCGGGTACGCCGGGGTTCCAAATCCTCGACGCCGTATAACCACTCGGGTACGCCGGGGTTTCAAATCCTCGACGCCGTATAACCACTCGGGTACGGCGGATTCCTTAACCAGACACAGAAGTCGTGGGGCGACTTTGCAGCCGTCCGAGTTTGAAAGTAGTTTTGGAAAACCGATGGCCAACTTGCTATGCCCTTTCTTAACTATGTGCTGCATATATTAAATCTGCAGCAAACGACATTGTAACTAATATATGGATAATCTCTATAAATAAAAGGAGAACTATTGAGGAAACATTGAGGCAAAAGGAGAAGATGAGCAATGTTTTTTTTAAAGTCAGACAGCATCTGCACGAGGGGAATTGTTAAGATGATTCACACGTCTTCTTAGATATGAACAGAAGAACCCAGGAAAACAAGTATAATGTACTAATAGAGAATACTTACACATACAAGGGAAACATCGAGAAATCATGATGAAAATGAACGGGTTAGAGATCCAGGCAAGAACATGTATCCCGGCTTCATTTACAATAGACGATTCCAATATAATAATTCCATTTTCATATTGGATTTCCAATATAATGATTCCATTTTCATATTGGATTTCCAATATAACGATCCCATTTTCATATTGGATTTTCAATATCATCATTCCATTTTCATATTGGATTTTACGATATCCAATTCCGTTTTTGTATTGCGATGTTTCATTGCGATTTCTTATGTCATGTGGTTTTTCATTGCGCTTTCCTATGTCATGTTGTTTTAATTCGATTACCTATGTCAGGTGGTTTTCAATGCGATTTTGTTTATATTTTATGTCATGTGGTTTTAAATGCGATTTTCTATGTCATGTAGTTTTTCACTGCGATTTTCTATGTCATGTGGTTTTTAATGCTATTTCTTATGTGATGTGGTTTTAAATGTGATTTCTTATATAAAGTGTTTTTTAATGCGATTTCCTATGTCATGTGGTTTTTCATTGCGATGTTCTTTGTTATGTGGTTTTCATTGCGATTTCCTATGTGATGTGGTTTTTAATGCGATTTCTTATGTGTGGGGTTTTTATTGCGATTTCCTATGTAAAGTGTTTTTTAATGCAATTTCCTATGTCATGTGGTTTTTCATTGCGATTTTCTATGTCATGTGGTTTTAGTAAGATTGTCTATGTCATGTGGTTTTTATGCGATGTCCTATGTCATGTGGCTTTTAATGCGATTTCCTATGTCAATTGTTTTTTAATGTGATTTGTCTTTGCAATTTCCTATGTCATGTGGTTTTTAATGCGATTTCCTATTTCGTTTGGTTTTTAATGCAAGTTCCTATGTCATCTGGTTTTTAATGCGATTTCCCATATCATGTGGATTTTAATGCGATGTTCTATGTCATGTGGTTTTTAATGTGAGTTCCTATGTCATGTGGTTTTAAATGCGATTTCCTATGCCATGTGGTTTTAATGCGAGTTCCTATGTCTTGTGGTTTTTAATACGATTTACTATGTCATGTGATTTTTAAATGTAATTTCGACTATTTTATTTCCGTTTCAGGTTGGCTTCTATTCCGGTAATTCGTCCATGTACTATCAGGTCACCGATTCCGGTACGGACGCCATCATTAACATAACCAATAGAAGTAACGTTGGAATACCGGGAAAGTTTATTTACAGAGTTGACGGTTTAACCGTGGACGATCTTGCTTGTCGCGGTTCTGGTAAGTCCATTTACTATTCACGTATTTGTGCCGCCTGCCTTTGCCGGAAACAGATAGTGGTGTAAATAATGGGGAATGTCTTTTCCCACACGATATATATCTGAATATCTAACCAAACCGTATGATGTGGCTACTCAAAAGAATCGTCTTTTGAGTACTAACAACATAGGGTTTGGTGGTCGAATAAAGATGTTAGAATAATAAGTACTATTCACGTTTTTGTGCCGATTGCGTTTGCCGGAAGCAGAGGTGTATATACTGTATTTTCCCCCACGAGATCTAACTTATTATCCAACCAACACTATACTAATACTAATAATAAAGACTTTATTTAGAGAGAACCTCACTTGACAAAGTACATGTATGCAAGTCAATCTTCTAGGTGAGCCTCACACATGTTGTGGGTACTCTAAAGAACCGTTGCACTAGCTAGCTACAGCTATATCTATACTTCATGCCAGCGGACTGTGGAGAATATGATGAGACTGTACGCATGTACACCAGTCTTCACTATACACAGATGCATTACAATAGTGCTCTTCATACGGGGCATTTTGCATGGTCTAAAATCCTTACTTGTCACTCAAACCCTATGTTGTCAGTACTCAAAAGAATCTTCGCACTGTGACGATTCGTTTGAGTACCCATAACATAGGGTTTGCAGGTCGAGTAAAGATGCTAGAATGTTAAAGTTTTCCACTTCATAAATTTGTAATTTTTGAAGAGTCGAAACAAATATCATATGGGGTAAACTAAAGGGGTTTAGAAGCATATGACGCACACTCTATATCTAAGTTTAAGAAAATATTCTGGGTAGAAGAAAGGCTTTATTGGTAAAGTAAATATTTTGGGCGTTCCCCCGATCACCAGTTCAATCATAGAACAACTTCATCGCCAGAGATAATGTCGGTCGCGGCGCTGCAAAATCAAATCGCGTCTCTTCACGCGAGATCTGTCAATATTTCTTTGGTTTCTGTTCTATAACCTCGATAAATAAAATTCTTAGTGGTCTTGCTTATTTTGCCTTTGTTTTATGACCGAATTTTATCTTTTTTGATAATACATGTATTTTCTTTCCTTAATTTCGACTCTATAAAAGCTATAATTTATTACATTTTATTATAAAAAACGATGTTTGCTTAAGTAAAGACTTGGCTTATCGTGTATTTTTTTAAGTAGATACTATTATTTATAGACTTATCAAAGTCTAACTCGCTCTGTATCATCGAACAGCTTCAACTAATGTTCTCATTGAACCGTATACCTCACTTCATATAGTATAAGTCAACAGAGTTGAAAGTATCGGAAGAAAAAGAATAAACATCTGGAAAAACAGACTGTATTTTTATTTTATTTGAAAATTGAAAATAATGTGGGGAAAAAAGAAATAGGACAGCATGTTTTTTCACTTTTTCTGCAAACTAAGTCAAAATAAGTCTGCTATAGATTCGACAAAAAGGTTTGCATCAGGAAAGTAAGAAAGCGTATGGTAAAGGCTTATGTCCCGAATATATCCAAAGTTCTAGAAACAGCTTATAAAACTGATCTGTCATTAACCACTTCCCACATACTGACGCCCCTGATCACTTTCCACATACTGACGCCCCTGATCACTTCCCACATACTGACGTGTACTGTAGCAAACGACGCTTGAAAACATTGCGACAAAATTAGCAATTTCTCCATTTGCCATAATTGTTTTCAATTTGTATTCAATAAATGTCATTTGTTTCATAGAGATTTTCTTTAATTTCTTACTTAATGTGTTCAAAGTCTGCTAAATGGTTCATGAAGCGTGTCCCGTTTTTCTGTACCGTTTTGGGATGTTGTTTTTCCTCCCGAGAAGACTTATCAGATTCCAATCAAACTAGCTGTACTGGCCCCATATCTTCTTTTATGTGAATTAAAACGGGATGATCCTCCCTTCAATAAACAGGTGTTTTTACCCTTCTTATCATTAGTTAAGCTCCGGTATCGACGTGGCTTGCCAACACAGGGAGTTGTGAGTTTGAACACAAGCTCGGCCAACATTCTATTCGACGTTTGACAAAAGTCGAGCCCCTGTACCTCAGTCAGTAGCGACGCGGGCTGTCAATCCAGGGTTTTTGAGTTTGAATCCCAGCTCGGTCAACATTCTTTCCGATGTTTGACAAAAGTCACTGTGACATGAGTCATTCATCTTTCATCAATGGGCTGATATGACTGAAAAGCTGTTGAAAACGGCGTTAAACCCAAATAAATCTGTTTACCCTTCCCAGCGTTGATACGTTTAGATAAGAAGGACTTGACCGGGCCTTGCCCCTAGAATAATCTCTCATTGATTCCCCCCCCCCCCCCCCCCCCCCCCCCCCCCTCCTAGATTAAAATAAGAACTCTGAGAAACGAACTTTAAATTTGGAAATGCTCAATAAAACTCTGAAATTCATCTACCTCGGAAGTCATCTTTGAATATACAAAACAACAAATACAGTTAAACCTGTGGTAAAGACCACCTTTGAATAGCGGTTTTCTGTCTATGGCAACCACACTTTTAATTTCATAATTACTCATTTTCTGCAGAAATGAGCCTGTAATTAATGACCACCTGTGAACAAAGACCAGATTGTTGTGTTTCACTCGGTGGTCTTTATACACAGGTTCCACTGTTATTGGTTTTCGCTATAATGATTTGGTAAAAACTAGTTTCAAGTTTCCCATGTAATAATATCCAAGGCAACCAGCTTGACAAGGCGTGTTTCTTTTACTTTAATTCAAAACGTCTTTTAAACGCAGGGTATCTGAATAATTGAGCCGTTCCACGAGAAATCCAACATTATGGACTCTGCGTAATGTATCGAGCCAGATCAGCCTGCGCATTCCGCGCAGGCTAATCCGGGCCGACACATTCCGTCTCAGGGGGGTAGAGGTATAGAGCAATGATTGTTATGTACATTTAATTAATCGAATTGATACTATGAGTCATTTGTCATGTGTGTTTTGTAAATCAAATAATATATATGATTGAACTATAGTTATCACAATAACTTCTATGTGGTATGAAGTACATGTCAGGGCCAATATTGTAATGGCTTACAAACACTCCTGTTTAAAATGTGAAAACAATTGCGTCTTTCAGAAAAGTTGACATTAGAACCAGAAAACATTCCTATGCTAGGCCGGCGGCCTTTAAGGGTCAGGGGACCCTGCCTTATGTCAGGGCAAACAGTGAAAGCTCGAATTCGGGAGGTTGGAGTAGAGTTTGTGTGCCAGATGATAGAATCAAATGAAGCCGTCTGCGTGACACCTCCTATATTCAGAACAGGGAAAGTTACTCTGGAATACGATCCAGATGGCTCAAACAACTGGAGATATTCGACATCCTTGAATGTTGGTAAGTATTCGAATGGTTGGTTACAATTTCCATTAAATTCACTTCTTCAATCTAAAACTTAGGCCTCTGGCCCATAAACAAGCATATATATATATATATATAAGCATAACTTATTGATTATATAATTGCAATAACATGGAAAATTAATACCTTTGGATAACATTGTTAATGTTATGTTTATTCTTATCGTTTTAAAGTCGTTTTGTTCGTGTTTCATTTAATAACAATATTACATTGCAAAACATCCATGAACAGCCAAAATCTTTTGAAATAGAATAATCTCAGATTTTCATATAATGGACACTCGAAAAAAAAAAAGAGCTCTGTAAAACGAAAACTGACTTTCATTGAGTCTTTAGACGCGGACTGTCAATCCAGGGGTTTTGAGTTTGAACCCCAGCTCGGCCAACATTCTTCCCGTCGTTTGAAACAAAAGTCATTGTGACAAGCGTCTTTTGTCTTTCACCAATGCGCTAACAGTCTATGTGGAAAAGCAACCAGTTGCTTGGAAAGATTGTTTTGTGGATTGCTGGTGTTAGAAAGCTATGAAACATATGAGTAGGTGAACTGGCCGCCGTGATATGAATAAAATAATGTTGATAACGGCGTTAAAACCCAATCAATCATCGCAATATCGGATTTCATATGACGTGGCACAGTTCGGTTTGTTAGTGTAGGGGTGTTAAATTGCAGAATGCTATATGCATACTTTGTAAATGAGGGTTGGTAGGAAAGAGTTAACCCTTTCCCACATACAACGAATAAAGTTGAAAACATTGTGGCAGATTGAGAAATAGCTTATGATGAGCAATTTCTCCTTTTGTCATAATGTTTTAAAAAGTCTGACGTTGGTTGATCTATATTCATGTACTTCCTGACGAAATCCAGGGGTTTTGAGTTTGAACCCCAGCTCGGCCAACATTCTTCCCGTCGTTTGAAACAAAAGTCATTGTGACAAGCGTCTTTTGTCTTTCACCAATGCGCTAACAGTCTATGTGGAAAAGCAACCAGTTGCTTGGAAAGATTGTTTTGTGGATTGCTGGTGTTAGAAAGCTAGGAAACATATGAGTAGGTGAACTGGCCGCCGTGATATGAATAAAATAATGTTGATAACGGCGTTAAAACCCAATCAATCATCGCAATATCGGATTTCATATGACGTGGCACAGTTCGGTTTGTTAGTGTAGGGGTGTTAAATTGCAGAATGCTATATGCATACTTTGTAAATGAGGGTTGGTAGGAAAGAGTTAACCCTTTCCCACATACAACGAATAAAGTTGAAAACATTGTGGCAGATTGAGAAATAGCTTATGATGAGCAATTTCTCCTTTTGTCATAATGTTTTAAAAAGTCTGACGTTGGTTGATCTATATTCATGTACTTCCTGACGAAATAATTTTACAACGTTCCCCCACATCGTCTTCATAATTAACACTGTTAAAACATTTCAGATCACATCTCAAACACAAATAGCCCACAGTTGTTGGTACGAGAGAAGATCGACGACTGGCAGCCGGGCAAAATGGTCAAAGTCAGTTGGAATGAATCGGACATCGATGCTGCATTAGATCAGGACATGCATCTAGACGTTTTAGCCTACTCGGTAAGGTTATGGAATGATTGTTTGGTGTTTGACGCCGCCTTCAGCACAACTTTAGTTATATCTCGGCGTTTTCTGATTACTTACAACAGTTCAAGGTTAAAGTAATTTCGTGAAACGGGGGCGTAGATCTTCGTTGGTTGCAGCGTTCTACAGTAAAGTGTTAACCCTTTCCCACATATAGACGCCTTTAATTGTTTGGTGTTTTACGCTGCTTTCAACAATATTTCAGTTATATCACGGCGTTTACGGGATAAGTTATCAGTACTACTTGGTCCATTTATCCTGACACTAGCCAGTCAGTTGTAATGCTAACCCTGCAACCCTGAGCGCCAAGGAGGAAAGCCAAGGTTTTATATATAATTCAAGTCAGATTATTGTAAATGTTTTAGAATACTCAATAACATTATAAGTGTTTTACTGACTTTCTTCCCTTTTGAAGACCGTATATACAAAAACTTTCACACCATTTTAAAGGAATCCACTGTGGTCGAGTGGTCGAGTGGTCGAGTGGTTAGCGTCGGGGATTGGGACCCGGCGTCCCGGGTTCGATTCCCAGTCACGAGGCTGTGGTTATTGAGGAGGGCTCTTAGGCAGCGCACATTTCCTAGGTGTGTTTACCCAGGGATCATGAATAAGTAAACTGTCGTTGTGATATAACTGAAATATTGTTGAAAACGGTAATTAAAACAAACATGAACAATTTCTCCTTATTCAAGGATGTTTTTCAAAAGTCATGTTTTTCAAAAGTGGCTTGCTACAAAGAAATTAAAAGTGATCTAAATTAGAGCAAATATTTTTCTTGGTAATTTATTTTTTTCAATTTGAATGGCGCCTTGGCATTGCCCATTACAAATAATTAAAAACAAATCTAATTTTATGAGATGTATTTTCATTTATTGATTTGCTTTTATAATTTCAGAGTACAACTAATGAAGTGTCATTTAAACATATACAGAATGTGACTGTTGCGTCTGAGGAAAGCAGCCGGAGATTTAAACTTGTGTCAGACTTTTCAAGTTATAGTACATTAATAGTGAGATTGTGTTGGAGTAGTGAATTACATCCAAATACGTACGTACATAATACAGTGAATGCATTGTGTGTGTGTGTGTGTGTGTGTGTGTGTGTGTATTGCATTCCCATGGTATAGCTGAAAAACTGTTTTAACTGCAGTTAAGCTCCATATAACATACCAAACAATGGAGTTAAACTCCTTTTAAGATTCCAATTGCAGTCTTCGAGAAAGTCGTCAGTCCTCCAGTCCCGACTGAAAAAAACTCCTTCGGACAGATACATTTTCATGCAATAATTGGTTTAACAAAGAAGAACTAGATAAAAATGAGCTTTCGGACTGATAGGTTTCAAAAGATTTCGTGAAGTCTGCCATACAAAAACATCTCTATCACACGCCAGCGTTTTTCATTGTACCGTGTTTGGGGCAACCGTCCATCCCTTCGCAATAACGAGATTGGACGGCCATTTCAGATTGACCCTTGTCAAGCTCTATTATAATATACAATCAATGACGCATTAGTACCGCATATTGATCCGTCTGCATGTATACATATACATGTATACAGATATAACTACGACTTTCCCCTTTTTACATCTTTGTGGTCTTAACGCATATGCGAAAAGTGAAGACTCGGGTGGCTCTGTGCATATACACAGTCTCACCAGTCTGCACGTTCCGCCTACATTAACAGTTCCGTGTGTAGCTTTGTGAAAATCTAGAAGTGTAGCCTACCTTTATTCTCTTATACACACATTCATGTGATATAAACACGGACAGTATACAAGACCCTTACTCGTCGAATGCATACTCGGTTCCTATAATTAATTATTATAAATTAAACTGTACGCACATTTTATGACATTAGTTTATAAATTAAACTGTACGCACATTTTATGACATTAGTTTATAAATTAAACTGTACGCACATTTTATGACATTAGTTTATAAATTAAACTGTACGCACATTTTATGACATTAGTTTATAAATTAAACTGTACGCACATTTTATGACATTAGTTGATAAATTAAACTGTACGCACATTTTATGACATTATTTATAAAGTAAACTGTACGCACAATTTTATGACATTAGTTTATAAAGTAAACTGTATGCACAACAGATATTAGTTTATAAAGTTGACTGTATGCACATAAGATATTAGTTTATAAAGTAGACTGTACGCACATAAGACATTATTTTATAAAGTAGACTGTACACTTATTCTAAGACATTAGTTTATAAAGTAGACTGTACACTTATTCTAAGACATTAGTTTATAAAGTAGACTGTACGCTTATCTTAAGACATTAGTTTATAAAGTGAATTGACCGCACTTTGTTATGACATTAGTTTATAAAGTAAACTGTACGGTTATATTAAGACATTAGTTTATAAAGTAGACTGTACGTTTATTTTAAGACATTAGTTTATAAAGTGAACTGAACGCACATATTATGTCATTAATTTATAAAGTAGACTGTACGCTTATGTTAAGACATTAGTTAAAGACTTTATGCATATTTATTGTCATTAGTTTATAAAGTAAACTGTACGCACATTGTTCTGACATTAGTTTATAAAGTAGACTGTATACACATTCTATATATGTATACAAACTGTACTATACGCACATAAGATATTAGTTTATAAAGTAAACTGTGAGCACATTTTATGACATTAGTTCCTAAAAAAGAAGACTGTACCCACAGTTTAAGACATTAGTTTATCAAGTTAACTGTACGCACATCTTGTGACATTTGTTGATTGTACGGTCAATTTATTTCATTAAGTCTGATAACTAAACTGTACGTACATGTTTCTGACTGTAATTCTGATCAAATAATGTGAATGCACTTTTTATGACTATAATAGTTTTGAAAATAAACTGTACTCCCATTGTATGACATATATCTCTCTTTGTTACAGGTCACCCGTGTGTATCTGGTCAGATGTTTTCCCTGTTCGATGGAAAAGTTTAAATTCTCCGGAATCCGAAGAATGGTGCCAAAATTGGTTAGCCGCAGAGGCGATAAAGCCTCGGTTGATCATTACACGACAGTCGTGTCCGTGTAAACTGAAATTCGCGGAAAATGACTCGGGAAATTTCCACGTGGATCCTTACTGTGATATTAAAAATAAACAAAGTTCAAATTTAACATGTGTATATAATGTGGACGCTAGAAAGTGCTTTCGTAGGAATTTAAAAAGGTAGGTTTGTTGGTTGGTGTGATCGGGTCTACATGCTATGTACAAAAACCTAGATATAACCTATTTGAAATCGGACCAAAATACTTCGTTGTACTTTTATCAGATCTGATGGCACCTCATAAAAGGTCATCTTGAATTGACCCTATAGATACATTTAAATATTCTATACAATCGGAACACACGGCAATCATCCATATCTTGTTTATTTACATGGTTTATCTCCCCTGATAAAACCTAACGAGTTTTTGTAAGCGACAATTGCCTTGGCTGATGTAAAGGTCAATCTGAGATGACCTGTAGCGTAACAGGAAGACATCAGATGTACACGAGTGTTTGCTTCTGCAGCGACGTTAAGGTCTGGTTTTAATGAGATTACCTTCGAAATGGAGGAGTACAACATTGGTTCATGTCCCACAATTTGAATCAAGCGTGGACTAACGAGATTTTTTTAATTAAAAACAATAACGATTCTTTCTTCTGAGGCATCCAAGATTCTTGTCCGACCATTATGGCAAACAGGGAATATTCCGATCAAACTGCGTGAAGATGCAGGCGGATGGGGATCTTCGCTGGCTGCAGAGACCCGAATTTCAGTTTTCGTATGATTTGGTGCTTTTTTATACCTGTTTAAAATCCATTTTTGGGGTAAATACTATGTTTTCGTTAAACAGGTCATAATGATGCTGCTACCGCAGATAAAAAATTGTCCCAAACAGCAATGTCTTCTTCCTGAACAATAATTTTAATCTGTATCACTCTGACTTATACCTTTTCCCAAAAATGTGTTGATAATAGATGTCCCTTAAAATATCACAATATTCTTTTTAAAAGGCTTTTATCCAATTTTGTTTGAAAACTGAAGACACCATAAGTAATTAGTATAAGTAATTGAAAAAAAAAAAAAAAACATCTAGGCAAACACAAGGAAAATCTAAATGAAGGTATAACTGCTTTAAAACGTTATGAAAAACATTGTGGCAAAAAGAAAAATTGCTCATTATGAGCATTTTCTTCTTTTGTCACAGTGTTTTCCGAAGTCGTCTGCTGCAGAGGCGTCAGAAAGCGTCTATATGTGAGAAAGGATTAATACGGAATAAAACTGTTACTATTGATTTAAGTTTGAATCTTCGATAATTATTGAAATAGTTTTATTTGTTGGACATCTTGACTTCAAAATCGCGAGAGAGCCCATTTAACGCTTCCCCACATACGACATATCTGCAGCAGACCACTTTGAAAACATTTAGAGGTGTATCAGAAAGCGGATAGGAGGGAAACGGTTAACCTTTAACATTTTTCTTTCCATTCTCAGTTCTAATGTTAAAGGGGAGATGTGTTGCTATAACAATGAGAACGAGGATTTAATGGACATCCGGGACGGTCCGGGGGCGGGGACGCACGAACGGTACCACTACAAGGCTCAGGGCGAGAACATCGTCCCGTTCTTCTCTAACTTCGAGGCCGATCTGCTGCCCAAGTTGCATTGCTGTCAGTTTTCAAAAAGGAATTGCAGCCATTTTATAGGTTACCGGAATGCGACGACATGTGCCGGATACTTGCCGCCTAGTCCAGGTAAATAGTGTTTGATTACTTAACTATTTCAGGGCCAATGGCGTTATTGATATTTCTTTGCAAACAATACAAAAATATCAGTTAATCCAGGGGTTGTGAATTCGAATCCCAGCTCGAGCTCGGCCAACAATTGTTCCGACGTTTGACAAAATTCAAACCAGTTGCTTGGAAAGTAAGGTTTATGGATTACTGGTGTGAGAAAGCTAGGAAACACAAGAGTAGGTGAACTGGCCGCTGTGCTATGACTGAAAAATTGATGAAAACGGTGTTAAGCCCCAATCAATCAATTAGCCTTATCCTCGCTTTCAATAAGACAAATTATTCCGAAGGGAGAAGTGTCTCGTGCATATTGGCTGGACTCACACAGTTGATGCTATTATTAGTTGTAACAGCTGGACTCACACAGTTGATGCTATTATTAGTTGTAACAGCTGGACTCACACAGTTGATGCTATTATTAGTTGTAACAGCTGGACTCACACAGTTGATGCTATTATTAGTTGTAACAGCTGGACTCACACAGTTGATGCTATTATTAGTTGTAACAGCTGGACTCACACAGTTGATGCTATTATTAGTTGTAACAGCTGGACTCACACAGTTGATGCTATTATTAGTTGTATCAGGTAATTTCACTGATTAATCCTTACTACAATTTTTTAGCAGATGTTTTAGAAAATCTCTATAAATGAAGGTATAATTTACTGAACAAAAGTTCTGGCAATAGAATGAGCAATTTCTACTTTTGTCACAACGTTTTCAAAAGTCGACTGCTGCAGAGGAGACAGAAAACGTCTATATGTGGGAAAGGGCTAATTATCGCGACTCCACCCACCCCCATTGTTATAAATATGTTTAATGTGTTCAAATCGAATTTAAAACAAGGCCAATGTTCTCGTTAAAAAAACGTATATTGCAACATTAATTAAACGACCGAAACATGTTAAGGATTAAATAAAAAGTTTTATTTTAATATTCAAATTGCTGTCATACAGCTGTCACTATGATTGACGTGTTTAATGATATAAACTAGGCTGTTGTCTTAACAAAGAGTTATATATTAAAATACAAACCGCACCGACTCTGATGTTTTCAGCGTGTCTGATTGTGGTCTACACATTTGGACAGTCCTAAGTGTTCTATTTCGTCCAACATTGTAGACCCAGATCAATATGGGTGTTGAAGAAAAACGTATCGGGTGATGAAAGGACCCTGTTAGATTTACACAAAGTGTCAACGTTTGTCATAAACAAATTTAAACATTTTGAATGGGCGTATTTGATTGGTCGACAACCAGGAACCAATTTGACCTTGTTTAACGATTTGAATATTAGGGCTGTAGACAGTTATAGTTGTTATAATTGCACAATACTTATACAGGTAATTCTACTGTTATTACACAGAATAAAGATCCTTTATGGTAAATATTTACATAATGAAACATGGGCGGTAAATGCTTTCAATTTCTCACTTGCATTCAAGAATACAGTCGCCTCCATAGGAAATCTTTTGAATTTACATTTATACATTTTACATTGAACTTGAAAAGTTGTGTCATTTTCATTCAGGGTATACAAATGTGCGAAATTAAATGTGCATGTATTCTTGAATTGTCTTTTCATGTTGGAGATCTATTTTCTATGCTATTGTTGTAATCCTTTCTCACATACAACCAATCTGCAGCAGACGACTTTGAACATATCAAGGCAA
Organism: Serripes groenlandicus; assembly: GCA_031761405.1. NCBI lineage: Eukaryota > Metazoa > Mollusca > Bivalvia > Cardiida > Cardiidae > Serripes > Serripes groenlandicus. Next base: position 31,777,957 of record JASEVX010000002.1, read on the forward strand.
AATTATGGAACATAAATACAGATGAAAATAGTTTACTTGAATACAGATGAAAACATTGTTACAAACGGAGACATTGCTTGTCATGAGGAATTTTTCCATTTGTCAAAATGTTTTCAAAAGTCGTCTGCTGCAAGGGTGTCAGAAAGCGTATACAAGTAGGAGAGAGATAAACTTACACAAAGAAGTGATCATTCTCTGAGCATGGATTTGTTGCTGGTTATTGTTCCCCCTTTCCCACATATAGACTCTTCAGTTATTGAACAATTGTGACAAGGAGAAATTGCTCGAGACGAGTAATTTCCCCTACTGCCCCAATGTTTTCAACACAATTCAATAATTAAAGTGTCACTTATAGAGATTCTCCCAATGTTTGCCTATAGGATTACAAAGTCATTTGCTGCAGTTTCGCTCCATACCATACGTGATGGACTGTAGTCACTGATATAACTTTAAATATAATAATAAGATAATTTAAGATAATGATAAGATAATTTAAGATAAGGAGAATGTATAAAATAAAGTGATACGCATTGTGTCGCGTTAAGTGATAACGTATCTTGTTACATAAAAGCAGTGAGGACTTGATTGAGCCTGTGCACATATACATATACATATACACATACATATACACACACATACATATACACATGCATATAAATATACACATATATACACACACATATACACATACACATATATACACATACATATACACATATATATATATATATACACATACATATACATATACACACACATATATATATATGTATACACACATACATATACACACACACATTAAAGGTGCTGAACTCCAGATGAACATACACATAGAATGAAATGTTGACACTTCTACAATTATTTCTACTAGTGACATCATACTAAGTAATAAGTTCAAAACTACGTCTGCAGCAACAGTTAATTGAAAGTCATGCGAATGTACAAAATTGGCCTTACTGGGTATATGTATCGAGTACAATTGAAACATACTTAGATGTTTATTGTACTGGAAAAGGAAATTATTACTCTTATTTTATCCCAGAATTATGATTCTAATATTTGAAGACAACTTTTGAACAGTCTCGATACTTTGAGTATATTATCCATGCTAATGGAGTTCATCAACTTTAGGCAACTAGAGATATACAATATGATCAATAGTACGGAGGATATCAATTGTGTTTATTCCGGTAAATTATCAAATTTGATTTCATCCAGTAAGCTGCAGCTTCAATGTTTTCATCATTTCGATCTCACCAAAATTAATGTTTACTTCTTCACTCAATAATGTTCGTGAGTCGTACTCGTTTCTGTTATATGAGGCTGCCATATAAGACCCCATGAGAAATGTGTCGATAAAAACACAAATATCTCATTTTAACCGTAAAAACTAACAAAAACCAACCAGCAGTTATACTATTTGCTACATAAATTTATATTCTGTGATAAAAATCAGGTACTTCAGGATAAAAATCATGTATTTTAAGATCGAAATCGTGAGAACTTTTTACCGAGTTCACAAAGCTACACGAAAATGCCACTTCATGCTAGTGATACATTTCAGCATCGTTAAAAAAAAAAACGTCTTTCAAAACGGCTTAAAATAATACCGTTACGTGAAATAATATTGTGAATTTTAATATGCCATGTTCGTATATCTTCCATCCTTATTGATCGCACACTTGTTGAAGTGATATACATTTACATTACTTCATGTTAGTAGGTTCACCGGTTAACTCAACAAAATGTTAGTAGGTTCACAAGTAAATAATAAATTGACTGTCGGGCGCTATTAACCCTTTCCCACATGAAGACGCTTTCTGACACCTCTGCAGCAGACGACTTTTTGAAAGCATTGTTGCAAAAGGAAAAATTGCTCATACTGGGCAATATTGGTCCCTTAGAAACAATATTTCTTTCAATTATAGAGGTTTTATATAATATTTGCCTAGATGTTCTCAAGGTCGTCTGCTGCAGATTTGTTGTATGTTGGAAAGGGTTAAACTTCTGAGAAAAGGGATTATGACTTCTGATAATTTGGAAGTATATTGTTGCTAAATGCTATAGAATGGCAAACGTTGAACAAGTCCAGGTTTGTTTGCGCTGTATTTAGAATCACCGGCTTTAATTTCGCCCAATGTCCTCTGTATAACGGTGAAGGGGTTCGTCCCGAGATGATTCAGCAATTTGACCTGGGATTTTTAAATGCGCACGCCCACGTAAACTTAGACTCATGTTTATAGTACACACACGCATCAAACAAAAATCCCAAAGTATAATATTTCACTGTAACTGTATGTATTGTAAGAGAACTTGATCCTTTCTCATTGATTTTTATTTTTAACTTTTTGACACGAGTTCCTTTGGATCTGTCTTCCTAAATAGTTAATAGACATTGACATTAAAATTTAAATTAAGCATTATACGACTGCGTATCCTTTAACCCTTTCCCTCATATATACGCTTGCTGACGCCTCTGCAGCAGACGGCTTTTTGAAAACATAGTGACAAAAGAAGAAATTGCACAAAACGCGCAATTTCTCCTTTTGCCACAATGTTTTCCACTTTTAGTCATAGGTTATCCATTATATAGAGATTTCAGTCTATGTTTTGATAAAATATGTTCAAAGTCGTCTGCTGCAGAATTGTCGTATGAGGGAAAGGGTTAACTTTTTCCCATATACATCACATTGGCAGCAGACTGTCTTTGAAATCATCTCGACAAAAATAGGGAATATTTCTATAACTGATAGTTTAATTATTGAAAAGAATTGAAAACACTGTGACAATAAGGAGAAATTGCTCGTTTTGAGCAATTTCCCCTTTTGCCACCATGTTTTCAAAATTCGTCTGCTGAAATGACGTCAGAAAGCGTCTATATGAAGGAAAGGGTTAACTTATTAGTATGGATTAGCAGAAGACTTTAAAATATAGGAAAGAACATCTGGAACATCTCTAAAAATGGGGAAAAATATTGAAGAGAGTTTATAACATTGTGGCAAAAAGAGATATTGAAAACTTATGAGCACTTTCTCCTTAATCCACAGTGTTTTCAAAAGTCGTCGGCTGCAAATGCATCAAATTTCGTCTGCCTCTGGGAAAGGGATAAAGACTTCATACAGACGCATTATGACGACTCTGCTTCAGACGACTTACACTGTGACATAAGGAGACATTGATTAAAACATTGCTTTTGTCTCAATGTGTTCAACTCTTTTTAAAAGTTAAACCTTCATTTATTGAGATTTTTCAGATGTTTGTCAATATGTTTTCAAAGTCTTCTGCTGCAGAATTGTTGAATGTGGGAAAGGGTTTAGACAAACAACGTATACCTCCCTGTAAGCAAAGTTCAGTTTGGGAGAATTAAATAAAACAAACTGTGTATCAGGTAACAAATTAACCCTTTGACGCGGCTTTTGACGTCCATACAGCAAACGTCTTTTAAAATCATTGTAGGTAATGGAGAAATCGCTCGTTTTTAACAATTTCACACAACTGTACCAACTGTTTCAAAAGTGTTACCTTCAGTTATCCAGATTTCACAATGTTTTCATCAAAGTATATGTTCAAAGCAGACGATCATAACAATGACACATCAAGTATACCAGGTTAACAGATAATGTGATATGCTAATTAATTAACGATTTATTAACGAGTTAACCCTTTCCCTCATACAACAATTCTGCACCAGACGACTTTGAACATATTTTGTCAAAACATAGAAAATCTCTATAATTGAATGGATAACCTATGACTAAAAGTGGAAAACATTGTGGCAAAAGGAGAAATTGCACGTTTTGTGCAATTTCTTATTTTGTCACTATGTTTTCAAAAAGCCGTCTGCTGCAGAGGCGTCAGAAAGCGTCTATATGAGGGAAAGGGTTAATTAACTGTATCATTTAACAGTTCACCCGATATGTGTTTTCGTGATTGTCTTATTTGAAAACACCAGATGGGGAACGAAGTCAACAATCCGTTAATGATTTTTAGCTCGTGTCTGTTTTTCGAAGAGAAATAATCGAGTATTGTGATACCCTTGGCGTCGTCGCCGCGTCGTTCCAAAATGCAACCTTACCTCTTAACTTAAAAACCGTTTCACATATTCAAATGGAAATTGGTACACATCTTCCTAGAGATTATTACGCATGTATATACCAAGCCACATAACTCTTGCATTAATATTTACTCAGTAATGCCCCTTATTGGACAGCGCTCTTGTTGATGTCAGGATAAAACGCTTGAATGTTGTATAGCACATTTAAATGATGTGTCTTCCTTCGATTAAAGTTTTTAAATGTTGCCATCAACAGATCCCCGCTATGCCCTGTTTAATAATCACATTTGCCATATAACCGACAGATATAGAGCATTTGATTACACATCCTGTAGATTAAACACTTTTCTTGTTCTCAAATCTATTTTTGTCACTCAAACCTTATGTTTTGTGTACTTATAAGGATTATCTTGAAAGCCCACAACATAGGGTTTGGGGTCGAGTAGTAAGAGAGATATTGTTGATTGTATTGGTTATCCCCACGTATCAAGAACTCTGATTGACGGATACAAAAGAACATCGGCTAGAAACTTTCATATACAGTGGAACCTGTGTATAAAGACCATCATTGGGAGGACACCAATCTGGTCTTTGTTCACACGTGGTCTGTATTTGCAGGGTAATTTATGCAGAAAATCAGGAACTTTTTAGAAACAAATATGGTCGCTGTAGATAAGGAATTGCTATTCGAATGTGATCTTAAATACAGGTTTGACTGAAAATACAAGATAACGTTCATGTGGGTGATAATGCTTTCTCTGTGACAGCCCCATTCTAGTGATCAATATACAGTAAACACCACCTTTGTTTAGCCATTCCCTGTCACACTTTTAATTACCTAATTACTCATTTTCTGCATAAATGAACCTGCAATTAAAGTCCACCTGTGAACACAGACCAGATTGTTCTCTTCCCATGGGTGATCTTTAAACACAGGTTGGACTGTATATAATGTGTTTTATCATGATACCTTAAGGTGACCAATCATGATATACGGACAGGACAGAACGGATAAACTTTATTCGGCAAGTGCATACATTGTGGTACATGTACATAGTCAAGAATTTTACAATAAATATACACTTGATACATATCAATCACACGCACACACGCACACATGTACATTGTTTCGCTCATTCATACTCCCGTTCACAAATGAGTATGGTGCCACAATTGATAAAGGATGACACAGTGTTTCATTTTGCGGCACACCCCGAGTCCTAGACTCATTACATTTTGCCAGGACTCATTAAAATGTGGAAAAAAAAACTTGTAGAGCTTATTGTTTTGTGAAAAATACATGAAAGGACTCTTTGATAGATACAACATTGAAATACTTGGATAATACTTTTAAATATTTGTTATGTGATGTTACAATAACATCTCACTATTATATCTACGGAACTCAACGATATATAAGGATCAAACGTTACTGTTTAACTTTATTACAGCCCAGGCAGCCGGGGATCCCCATATCGTGACGTTAGACGGGAAGAACTACTCTTTTAACGGGGTTGGAGATTTTTATCTAGTCAAAGATGTACAATCCACATTCATTGTTCAGGTTGAAGCTACGCAGGCGATAGACATAAAAGGTAATTAAAGTGACCAATGTAAATATAGAAATTGTTAAAAAAAGAAAAAAAATTGAAAATGAAATGTATAATAACCCTCCAAACATAGTGGTTTCAAAATTCGTATCCTGCAGTGGTGTCAAAAAGCATCTGTATGTGGGAAAGGGTTTTAACATAATTTCGTGGAATGTTCTTTACATGACTTTTATATATGTATGCTAAGTGGTGAAATACCGGGCAATAGGAGTGAGATAACAGGTTTGTTGTATCTATTGTGTTGTGATTATTTACAACTCGATGTTTAAAAGCTATAGCTATAAAAGTATTAATATTTTTTTAATTATTATTATTTTTGTTATCTCTTATTATTATTTAATATTATTATTATTATTATTATCATTAATAAAACTTGATATCTTATAAAAGAAAAGAAGAAAAGTCCTTAAAAAACTTAAAAGACCAAATAAGGTCAGAAATAATTTGGTAGTCACTCTGCCATTTGCCAGTCAGCGATTCCATCTTTAGTTAAGGTGACAGGGTCATTTTGATTCTAGTAAATTAAGTTACTTTTTCCTCCATTGTAAATTGTCTTTCTTTTTATTGCAGGTGAACTACAAAATGCCACAGTATTCACTAAGGTTGCAGTGCAAATGCCAAACGCCAGCGATACTGTGGAGATTAAGAAGGGCGACAGTGGTGCTGAAATCCTTGTAAACGGACACACAACTTCATCTACCTCACAACTTAAAAGTAGGCCTCATTTATTTATTCTGTGTAGTTAACTTGTTAAATTGTTTAAACTTCACTTAACTCTTTCACTGCCGAATTTCACAAAGTCGACTCTTTTCATGTTGAACATTGGACCACTCCATTTCTCGTCCAACAGGAAATTTTAGTAAAATTAAATGTCTAAGTCGAAACAATGCAGATTTCAGGAGAGACTGCTCGTTACCAGCTTTCTCACCTGAATTTGCATTGTTTGCAAAAGCCTTAAATTGCCTTTGGCATTAAAAGGGTTAAAAAGACATCCTGGTTTTAATACCTGATTCGTAATTTGGTACCGTATTTGACCTAATCAAATTTAATCCTTCGAGTTGTATTTGGATCGTAAAATGTGGTGCAGGTAAATAATACATAATAACATTACATATATTATTAAAATAGATGTATCATATATTATTAGCTCCTCTGTTTTTCGAAGAAAAAAAGTCGGGCTATTCTGATACCCTTGGTGTCGTTTAAAAAACTCAAAAGCCTTTCACATTTTCAAAGAAAACTTGGGACACATGTTCCTAGAAATAATACTCGTGTCTATACCAAGTCACACAACTCGGGCTTTAATAAGTATTCAGAAATGTTTCTCGACTTAGAAAACAGCAGGCCAGCGTTGGCGTTCGCTAGCGGCGCTCTTGACTAAAGATGTATTCATATTACATATATTATTAAAATGTATAAATATATTACATATATTATTAAAATCTATAAATATATTACATATATTATTAAAATCTATAAATATATTACATATATTATTAAAATAGGATAGTATTTACCTCAATTCTATTACAGATATTTCACTTAGTACTAATGACGATGGCAGTTACTTGATCGTTCTAGATCCGATAAGCGTCTCCCTGACGATCTATGTAACTCCAGATTTAATCAACATTATTGTTCTCATCGGAGAGGAGTCCTTAAAAGGTAACGGCAACTTTAATCCTTTCCCACATACAGATTATTTCTGATGCCTCTGCAGCAGACGACTTTTGAAAACATTTTGACAAAAGGAGAAATTGCTCAAAATGAGCAATTTCTCCTTTTGTCATAATTTTTGTCTCGCCGCGACGAAGTTGTGAAAGCGAGACTAATGTGTTGCTTTTTCTGGCGAGGATGGCGTCAAACATAAGCGTTTAACTCAACGTTAACGTATTTGCAAGATTATGATATTTGAAAGATATGGCCTATATATAAGTATGAAAGGAGTGGAAATTATTTTCGGAAAGATTTTCTGTTTCCATGAGCCTTTAGTTGGTAAGGGAAATACTTTTTAAAAGATAATCAAAGTTGTAAAGTGACATTTATGGCCGATATACCTTTGAATGTACTTATTAGTGTCAGAGTTCAAAATTGAATTTTGCGAACGGGCATATAAACATAAATAATGTCTTGAATTTTAGTTTAACTGATATGAAATAGATGCAAAGCACTAATATGTTAGTTGCTATTTCATATACAATCAAACCGGTGCTAAAGATCACCTTTGTATAGCAATTTCCTGTATATAACGTCCATACTTTTAATTTCCTAAATACTTATTTTCTGCCATTATGACCCTGTAAATAAAGACCACATATGAACATAGACCAGATTGTTCTGTCCCCATTGGTGGTTGTTCAATACAGGTTGGACTGTATATATAATGAAATAGCAAACACTTATTACTATTGTTTCAACCTTTGTTTACTTGTTGTGGGGTTAATGTTTAAGTTAGTCTCTTCTGTAAATCCATAATCTCTTAGTTATGTTTATCTGTTTGAATTTGCTATAAGACAAGTATGTTTTAAATTGGGATGGGAACGAATATTTGAAAATTGGCCGAATATTCGAATTCAATTTTCTTACGACTGTTTTCTAAAGAAATGAAATTTAAATAAGCAAACAAAAGATGAGTAATGTCAACAGAATTCGCGAGTTGGAGCTAAAACGTTTAATGCAATGAAATATATGAATTAAATTGCAGGTAATTTATCAGGGTTATTGGGTAATTATAATGGAGACCCAAGCGACGATTTCATCTCCAGAAACGGCACCTCAATTGCTGCTGATTCTTCCATGCGTGATATACATTTTAAGTTTGGATTGACGTGTAAGTAGGATTATAATAACCCTTTCCCACATTACAATAAATCAGCCGCAGACGCCTTAAAAATGATTAAATCCAAATTATAGAAAATCACTAAAAATAATAGTATAATTATTTTAAATAGAGTGAAAATCATTGTGGCAAACAAGAAATTGCTCTCTTTGAGCGATTTCTCATTTTGCCACAATGTGTTCAAAAAAGTGTTCTGCTGCAGAGGTGTCAGAAAGCGTCTATATAAGGGAAATGGTTAGATAACCACCTTGTTGTACTGGACCTGGAATATTAACCCTTTCCCACTTGCAGATGCAATTTGACATATTTCAAGCAGATGTCTCTTGAAAAACATTGTGGAAAACTGATCATTTGATCTTGTGTGGCAGGGACTATTGATCATTTATGACTTCCTGCGTAAGGCAGGGAATATTGATCGTAGGCGACTTCCATTGCAAATCAGGAAAGTAAGGCCTTCTGTCTTCAAACCTACATCATGCAATATTGTACTTGGTACATCAAATTACAAAAACATCCTCATAGGCTCGACTGTATAGTCGTTTCATATATATTGTACTGCCTTGAATAAGTTATTGTGTCGCCTGCCTTGATAGAAAGACACATTGTGATCACTTTCATGTGGCCTATCTATCCGTTGGTATTTCACTCACTTACATATTGGTAGGCGTCACACGTGATCCTACGACTATTTATCGATCAACTACACCCGGACGTTACCATAATCATGTTTGTGTGTTGCCTTCATTGTAGTCTAAAATTGTGACTATAAATTATGCCAGACAATGCTTCATCGAATTTGTGCATTTTTTGAGAGCCTTACAATGTCAACAAACCATAATTGTACATAATTTAACCCTCAGTTAGACAAATGAGCCGTTCTACGAGAAAACCAATATTATTGACTCTGCGTAATGTATCGATCCAGATCAGCCTGCGCCGTCCGCGCAGACTAATCCGGGCCGACACATTCCGTCTCAGGTAAATAGAGATATAGAGCAATGATTCCTGAAACAGAAAATCCACGGGAGGCGAAAAGTGTTTGCCCGGATTAGCCTGAGTGGCATGCTTAGGCTGATCCGGGTCGATACTTTACGCAGATTCAACAATGTTGTTTTTCTCGCGGAACGGCTCATACCGTTATCACTCCACCGTCAATATGTGCGCCACGCTTTCATTTCGAAGGCGACACATAAGTACGTTCGATCTCTCTTGTATTATTTTTGTTTTTAACTTTTCAGGGACTGTACCACTATCAGAGTCAATCTTTGCTACGTCACCTGCTAGGCCATTAGCTGGCGACCTCAGGTACTCTCCAGTGTTCATTGACGAGCTAATCATCAACGAAGAAGCCAAAGAAATCTGTGGTGACAATAAGCCGTGCAGATTTGATTATGCAGTCACAGAAAAGGAGTCGGTGGCAAAAGCAACGCTGGCGATTTCCAATAAATTCGAAAAGTTGAAAGAAGAGCTTGCAGAAATAGGTAAATATGATGACGCGTTCTATTTCACGGGAACAAGTGAACTCAATCGAGTTGTCCCGCTTTATGGAATTCTTAATCAATATATTACCGTTGTTTTGTCGCCTCTGTCTTTAAAGCAAGAAATAAATTACTCACTTCAAGTAATGTTGCTCTTTTCTTCTGCAATTATTAATTATTTCTTCTTAGTCAGTAAAAGTATTCTCCTTCTCACTATTGCTAGTTTGGTTCTTGTTGCATCTGTGCAGAGTGAAGGATCCGACTATCCACAGTCTAGCCAAAGTCCTTACTTCATCCAGAAATAATTTCGGACAAGAATTATACCACGGGTGTCACAACCCTATTCCCGTTACGGAGATGCAATCAAATCCCAAACTCTGATTTATTGACATCTAAATACTTACAACACACTCCGCTGCGAAAGGCAAAAACAATTCAGATGAGCTGTCTCTTCTTTAATCTGCATTGTTTGCCACGTAGACATTGGTCTAATTGTCAACATGGAAGAGTCGACTTTGTGAAATTCGGCAGTGAGAGTTAATCGCATTATGTCGACTTCCAGAAAAGGGTATGGTCTCTGCATTGTGAGCGAAATATCAAGATTCGATCCTGATAGGTTAGTTCCGAATACTTTCATAATGACAGTAATGACTTTCTTCCTGGGCGCTTTGGGTTATTGAGATACTATAAACACGGCTGTATCAATATCAGGCTAAACTAACAACGATATAGTACTGGTAATTTTCCCAGGGGAAACTAACAACGATATAGTACTGGTAATTACCCCCGGGGAAACTAACAACGATATAGTACTGGTAATTACCCCCGGGGAAACTAACAACGATATAGTACTGGTAATTACCCCCCGGGGAAACTAATAACGATATAGTACTGGTAATTTCCCCCGGGGAAACTAACAACGATATAGTACTGGTAATTTCCCCATGGGAAACTAACAACGATATAGTACAGGTAATTTCCCCATGGGAACTAACAACGATAAAGTACTGGTAATTTCCCCCGGGGGAACTAACAACGATATAGTACTGGTAATTTCCCCCCGGGGAAACTAACAACGATAAAGTACTGGTTATTTCTCATCGGGGAAACTAACATCGATAAAGTACTGGTTATTTCTCATCGGGGAAACTAACAACGATAAAGTACTGGTTATTTCTCATCGGAGAAACTAACAACGATAAAGTACTGGTTATTTCTCATCGGGGAAACTAACAACGATAAAGTACTAGTAATTTCCCCCCGGGGAAACTAACAACGATAAAGTACTGGTTATTTCTCATCGGGGAAACTAACAACGATAAAGTACTGGTTATTTCTCATCGGGGAAACTAACAACGATAAAGTACTGGTTATTTCTCATCGGGGAAACTAACAACGATAAAGTACTAGTAATTTCCCCCCGGGGAAACTAACAACGATAAAGTACTGGTTATTTCTCATCGGGGAAACTAACAACGATAAAGTACTGGTTATTTCTCATCGGAGAAACTAACAACGATAAAGTACTGGTAATTTCCACCGGGGAAACATTTAAGTGGTTCTCGTCATTGGTTATACATGTAGGCAGGCGACACACGTGTTATAAACGCTATTATTATTGTACTTATCCTTACCTTTATCTTTGTTGTAGTGATACGATGCGATTATCTCGAAGTTCCGCCCAACGGTAACCGAACTGTGCCCGCGTATTCCAACGGCTCGACGGCCACCTTCACCTGTGACCCAGGCTTTCAAATGATCCAAGGGACTGCGACACGTGTTTGTCAGAATGACAGCACGTGGAGTGGAAGTTCGGTTGCATGTGCTTTAAAAGGTTAGTTTCCTATCTCTATATTGATAAAAGATATTTCAAAAGGCATCTGCTATAGAAAAAGAAAAGAATAAAGACGAAACATTTCTAAAACTGGACAATTATTGTGTTATTTTGGTGCAGAGTCGTCAATTGTCGTCTGGAGCTACCACAGATTCACAAATCATTTATATCAACAATTGCTGGTCTGTTTTCTTGATATGATTTGATAATTGAATTACAATTACAAAGCTGACAATACATAAACTGATTGATTGAGGTTTAAAACCGTTTTCAACATATTTTCAGTCATATCACGGCGGCTGGCCAGTTCACCTACGTATGTTTTTCCTGGTTTCTCACACCAGTACTCCACACAACATACTTTCCATACAACTGGTTGATTTTCCATATAGACTGTCATCCTATTGGTGGAAGACGAACGACGCTTGTCTCAGTAACTTTGACAATAATATGACAATGACGTGTTCACAGCATATAGAAAACGGTTAAATAGAACTGCGTATATCTTATTGTTACAGTTGTAGAAGAAGGTAACAATACTTTGTTGGTAGCCATAGTCACCACGGGCTCCAGCGTGGTGGTATTGATAGTCATTGTGGTGTTCGTATACTGTGTCAGAAAGAGGAGGAAACGGAAACCAAAAAGGTAAGTCAAATGACCAGGTCCAAACGTTTCGATTGATTGCCCGCTTTATAAGCTACCTAACCAGGTCGACAACATTATATTGGTTCTCAGTTAAATTTATTGCTGTAAAAGTAACCTCTTTCTCTATAGATTACATGTATGTTTTCGTGTCATATTTCAATTCCTGTATACTGTCCAGAGCCATTTCAGTCAAACATCATAAAAACGACATTCGAAAGTTTGATAAATAGTAGAGATTCAGAATAGGTTACAGGGTTGAATGTTGTGTTGATTCTTTAGAATCGTAACGACTGTTTGAATGATTGGATGGCGGTGAGAATACGCCATGATCAGTCTGTGCGTTGGCGAATGCCCGCTACATAGGGTTTTCCCTGGTCATAAAGTCACGAAGGTCGATGTCACCTGTGTCCTGACCTATTTTATCATGAAGTCAGCTAATGAACATTACTTTGACGATGCATTCTTGGTGGATATGATAAACCCGCAAATGGCTCGTGGTGTTTCTGCGGGAGACAGTTTTTGAAAAGGAACAATTACCTCTTTCCCATCAATTTGTGCGACTATGTATATAAATAATCTGGTAAATGCAAATACACGAGTCTATTAAAGTCTTTTGAAGAAAATGCTCGTAAATTAATATAAATTGCATATTTAAACAAATCAATGTTTATTTAAGATAAGATATATACGAGTACTCTAAGAAAAATAGTGTATACCCGTGCACACTTGAAAATAGGATATATAAAACATGTAATTGTTTTTAGAAAAGCTATCCTAATGTGTTCTAACATTTCCCCTTACAGTGAGAATGAAGATATACCGATGTCTGAAAGGAACATTCCAGTGTTTGAAAATCCGGCTTTTATGCAAACGTAAGTGGACCGTTCTGTGTTTTTCTTTAACGGTATTGCAGTAAATCATTCCCCTGTATGTATATATAGATTTAACATGGAGGATTTCTTAAAAAAAGACGGATTTCTAGTGGGGTTACAATTCCATGGTCTGTCTTGTGATTCAAATCTATTTAGTATTTATATAGCATATATGCGGATAGTGAAGGCTCTAATGAGATTAGGTATGCGAACAGGCTCACCCGAAACTTCACTATTCATAATTGCAATAAAACACCATTTCGCTAGGCGAGCTGTAGTAGTGTGCAGCAGTTAAGTTTTCAACTCCTTCTATTTTGTCTCGCCCACGATAGTGGAGTGAGACATAGCAGTCAGTTTTCCGGCGACGGCGGCGGCCACTTTTACAAATAGCTAAATCTCAGCGACCCCTGCTGGAATTTTTCAGAAACTTTGTCAGATGTATTGTTGAGTCATTGAACATCATTTAACGCGAAAATTATCACGATCAATCTGGGTTATATCTCAGCAACCCCTGCTAAAAAAAATCTGAAACTTCAGTCAGATGTATTATTTAGTCATGGGACATCATTCAACGTCATAATTTGGCAGACTTTGACCTTGGTAAGGTAACTTAACCTTGGTAATATCCCTCCTGAATTTTTCTGAAAAATCCGTCAGATGTATTATTTAGTCATATGACATCATTCAACGTCAAAATGTTCAAGGTCAAGGTCATTATTTGGCAGAACTTGACCTTGGTTAGGTAATTAACTTTGACTGTAGAGCCTACATTTTTCTCCATGAAAGTTTATCAAAACATTTGTTTCCATCATTCAACATCAAAATTACCAATGTCAAGGTCATAGTTTGCCAAAACTTAACCTTGGTTAACTTTGAATGTAGAAGCCACATTTTCTATTCATTGGTCATGAACGTTTATCAGATAATTTATCTCCATCAAATCTCTGTCAAGCTCAAAACTAGATCACGAGGTCAATTGATAGAATAACCTTGTGAGCACTATAAATCACTTTTGATATTCAATCTTCATGAATTGTTATCACAATGATTGTGGGGGCGGGGGGTTAAAAGTCCCTTTGTTTATGTTTATCTGTCGACCAAGAACTATCGAACGATCTGCTATTTGTATTCCTTTCCCATACGTATATGACAAAGCAGACGACTTTGAAAATATAGTTAATGTTTATATGCAATAAGTGGACGCTTATTTTCATTTCAGTCTGCAAGGTCTTGTAAGAGAAGGAGGCTTCCGAATACCTCGTCCAAATTATGTGGATCCGAACATATATCAGGAATACTTCTGAACAACTCAATTAAACTGTGGGACTAGTCCGTGATAGCTAGTCAAAATGGCGCACAAAGGGTAACTACAATGGACTGCATATTTCTACGTGTCATTGAACTCCTCATTTATATACCATCGCCGTTATATACATGTATGGGTGACGTCAACGAGTCTTTCTCCGGTGATAGAAACTCTTGAATGTGTGCTTGAGACTTCATCTGTGACGTAATAGCTCGAAGTGATATGACGTTAAAATTATGGTTTTATTTGACTACGCAATGTGTTCTCAGTAAATTGGATAGGATTGCATTGTTCTCGAGAAGCGACCAGTGTATAGACGATGGCTTATTTGTAGTTGGGAGACCTTCTTTCAAGATTGCCTGCGGTTCGATAAAGTGTCATTAACTGTGATGGTTTTTTTTTATAGAAAACTACTATATAAGTCAAATATTGCGTAATTTATAAGAGGATGCCATTTATTGTGGGTCACTTGTGACATCATGGATTAAAGTGCCATCTTTATGATGTCATTGGACACACTTGCCGATTATAGCTCTACCCTAGGCAATTTTTGCAATGCATTATAAGTCAGTTAAGTGCCTTAGGATGTAACTTGTTTTGTTTTCATAATATGTAAGGAATTTAACTTAGTCATTAAGGTGCTTTGATCATGAATTATCTGTTCATCATGTATGCAGACGGAACATAATTGCACGTGGCCCGTTTTATCAACAACAATAGTTGTACTACCTATGTACAGTGTTTTCACTTCCAGTCTACCAGCTAACCCCAGATGTAGCTTCTGGTAGAACATCAGAATTAGTTCTACTTTCTCTTTAAACCGGAAATATGTTATTATCTCCCTTGTTTACGTCTAAAGGACGCAACGGAGGTAACTTCAGATTAACAGTTAAAGTAGCTCTTGTAAAGTGCCGAACTGGAGGACTCACATGATCCGATTTTATTGCAGAAAGTTACTGAGATATATACCTCTCTCAGCGCAAAAGGCAATATTGAGCTTGTTGCTAACAAAACATATTCATGTAAGTCCGCTCGTAACTAGCTGTCTCACCTGAAATCAGCATTGTTTGCCTTTTCGTTAAAGCTCATTTAACATGTAAATTAGAGTCGACCGATTTTAAACATTGAATAACCTAATTTAAACGATTTAACCCAGAAGTAGTTAAATAGTAGATTACTGTGATGTCACAGTTCCAGATAAGATGTGTGTTCTTCATCTAAAACCTCTATTTCAACCTCAAACTCTATTTTCTGGGTATTCAACATAATATTTGATTGGGTTATAACAGAAATATCGTGGGGAATCCATTTAACATGTTATATTTTTTTATAGATTGATTTGTCTTTTTTTGTTTGTATTGAAAGATTTTTTAATTGCTTTTTGGAAACTTATCGACCTCTCTATTTACTGATTATAAGTCATCCCTTAAAACTTTGTGTTGCTTTTTCTGCATAAAAATAGCCTAGTTGAGAATCGTCTCTGCTTATTTTGTACGCTGCTTTCAATAATTGTTCAGCTATATAACGGCGTTTCCTGTGTAAGTTTCCAGTACTACTGGTCCATTTATCCTGACACCAGCGAATCAACCCTGTAGTCACTTAGAACGTTAACTGCAGACTACACCAATACACGTTTTATATGACCTTGACTGTCTGTTATTGTATTGACCTTTGACCTTCAATAAATATAGTGTCCTACTTTCTCGTCCAATGAGATTGAAATCTAAAAATCTGTGTAGAGGTTTTCCATTTCAAGTTATTTGATAGATTCTCCGAACCATTGCCCTACACTGATTTCCAAAATTGACCATACAAAACCTGTCTATATATATCATTGAAAGTAATACAATTATAGTTTGCATAATTAGCCAGTTTAAAAATATGCCACCTCTTCCAACTATAAGATAATGAATGAACTGGGATCAACTGTACATCCTCCGCAGAGGACCAGATACATGTAATGAGGAGGGAACTGGTTTTCTCCACATATCTTTCTTTTTTCTCAACCGAACCCTATGATGTGTGTACTTAGATTAATCGTCTCACTAAGACGATTATTTTGAGTACTGACGATTCTTTTGTGTTCCCACAGCTTAGGGTTTGAGTGTCAAGTAAGGGTTTTAGAACATGAAAAATGCCCCTAAGTGTATACTTGAACTAGAAGATGTAGTTTGTCAGGACAAGATGCAGTATTAAGTGCTAGTTACGTTTTGTTTTATTTCCTTAAATATGTTGTTGACTTTTACAAAGTTTTACACAAGAAACGGTGCTTTTAGTAGAAAAGAAGAAAGTGCCATTTTTGTTTTAGTTGTTCGATTTTCTTTAAAATATATATATAGCTGGAGCATGATGTCTGTACATTTATATATTTGTAAGAGAGTTGCTATGTCCTTTATGTTATGTTATTCAGCCAATCCTCATTAAAAACCAGATAAAATGTATGATATCGATATTTGTGACAGCCAATCAAATTGTAGCCTACAAAATTGTTAGGTATAAACATGGGAGATAACCCATATAAATAAGCGAGATAAAGAGGCGATGCTTGACGAGTGTTATGTTTAAATGAATATTTGAATATCAAGGGGCAATTCTAAACGACCTTGTATGCGTTGTCGTCAGATGAAATATACGTGGTCTGGTTTTAATGAGATTGGTTATTCAACTTATGAGTGAATGTACAAAACAAAAAGAATCATTTGTACATAGAATTATCATTCTGTTAATATGGTTCATTTCATTTGATCAGCATTCAGTTAAAATCAAAATGATACAAAAGCAGGGAGAAATATTCGTTTGTACATATTTTACATACTAAATGCCACGCTTTAAATAGCTTTTCTCTTTTACATACATACCACTTCTGACTCATCCGCAGCAGCCGACGTTTGAAAACATGATGGGAAAAGACGAAATATCTCGGAATAAGCATATTTTTTGAAAATATTGTTATGATCATCGGCAATTTCAAACATAAATTTGCTTCAAATAAGAAAAACGTTGTTCATCAAGGAGAAATTGCTCATCTCAAACAATGCATTTCACAATACTATTTTATGTTGTCTGCAATAGATGCATGATATGTCTGTCGTCTGTATTAGGGAACGTGTTGACCCTTTCTCACATGTAGACGTTTTCTGCAACAGACGACTTATGAAAACATTGTGACAGAAGAAGAAATTGCTCATATTGATCAATTTTCTCCTTTGCCAACATGTTTTCATTTTTATTCAATGATTATACTTTCAATGAAAGAGATTTATCACAATTTTACCCAGATGCTTTCTAAGTCATCTGCTGAAAATGTGTTGGATGATGGATAAGGTTAAAGCAGTTATGAACACATTTTATTCTATCCGATGTGAATGCACCAGAGCGGTTATATTTTGGCAAATGCATGCAAATGTCTTTTCAACAATAATTGGTTATTTTGAATGTTGTGGTTGTTTTTGTAGGTCTTATCTGCAATGATCACGCAACGGTAAAACTACCCACGTGACCCAGCGACCAAAATCACCCTTCACAGCCATAAGCTTCTTTGCCCACTTATACTTTCAAATAAATGAAAAGATATAAATCTATGCCTGACACTTTTGCAATATTTGTCTACGAACGTTACCAGACACATACCCTTCCCCACGTCCAGACGCCCCTGCACCTCATGACAAAAGGAGAATATGGCTCACGCTAAGCAATTTTTCCTTTTGGCACACTGTTGTCAACCTAGTTCAATAATAGTTCTTTCATTTATGGAGAGTTACCATATTTTTACTTAATGTTTCCAACGCCGTATGTGGGATACGGTTACAAAAAAGACATTAAGAATTTTAGCGAAAATCGTTTAATGTCTGGTATCAGGGGGTTGCCAACTGGTGTGATGTTACACTTGGTGTTTCATGTATTAGGTACTCATCTTAACTACTGTGACATTCAATGTATGGGGCCGTGTAATCGTTTCCAACATACAACAACTCTGTAGCAGACGACATTGGGAACATCAAGACAAAAATATGGAAAATCTCTGTAAATGAAAGAATTATTGATTAGAGTTTAAAAGATTGTAGCAAATAGAGAAATTGGTCATCATAAGCAATTTCTCATTATGTCACAATGTTTTAAATGCCGTCTGCTGCAGAGGCGCTAGGAACCGTTTGTTTGTTGGAAAGTGAGGTTAAAGGAATATAATTCATAATACTGATTCGTAAAATTTTCTCATGCCTCTGTAGCAGACGACTTTTGAAAACATTGTACCAAAAGGAGAATTTACTCATAATGAGCAATTCCTCACGTTCATTGGTAGATACTTTTGCTAAGAGATGTCCATGGTCATCTGCTGCAGGCATGTGTGGAAGGATAAGGAAAGTAATCTTATTCCGATACTAAATGATCAACAAGATATACTAATGCTGAAATGTGATCATAGAAGACACATGAGCCGTTCCACGAGAGAACCAATACTTTGGCATCTGTGTAATGTATCGACCCAGATCAGCCTGCGCACACCGCGCAGGCTAATCCGGGCAATACTTTGGCATCTGTGTAATGTATCGACCCAGATCAGCCTGCGCACACCGCGCAGGCTAATCCGGGCCGAAACTTTACGCCCCATGTGGATAGATGTATAGAGTAATGATTCCTGAAACAAAAAACCTACAGGAAGCTAAAAGTGTCTGGGCGGATTCGCCTGTGTGGCATGCTTAGGCTGATCAGGGTCCACAATGTTGGTGTTTTGTGTAACGGCTCACATGTTGATAGGGAGACACTAACTTTAACGCCATTTCAAGACTCATTGGTCTAAGTCGAGTCGTATTTAGTAGTAGTTGTTTAATGTTGTTGAAAGTCTCATACAAACCTTAAAACCCCCAAAATTTGGTTTCCTTTTTGCAAGACGCAGTGGTTGTTTCTATTCATGTTATGTCCAAATATTATAACTATTTCAATATTTCACTCATCGTGATTGTGTGTAATGTTTCACTCATCATGATTGGGTCGATGTATCACAAATTTTTGTCGATGTTTCAAACATAGTGTCCGTGTCGATGTTTCACTCCTGATGTCTATGTCGATATTTCACTCATAATGTATGTATCAATGTTTCACTCATCATGCCCTTGTCAATGTTTCACTCATCATGTTTGTGTCGATCTTTCACTCAGCATGTATGTGTCAACGATTTAATATTCATGTATGCCATTATTTCGTCATTTTATCTTGTTATTTATTAATATGTGAAAATAAGCAAAGACACACAATGAAAAATAAAATATCAAAATAAAGAACACGGTGTTGTATTTGATTCGTATCCATCCATTGTAATGAATATTAAACTGTAATAGCTAATTTAGAAACTTTTCCTCTGTGTTAGAAAGTAGATCAAAGGTGAGAATCGTATTGTCATATACCGTCCGTGACATAGATTGGTCTGTAATGTGTAGGGGTCCACTGGGCAGCACCCTCATTCTGCATATTTGTTTTCAGCAGCACTGTGTGACGTGCATTTTGGCGTGTATATCCTACAGGTATACGTCTTTACAAATACAGTTCCACGAGAAAACCAACATTGCGGATTATGCGTAAAGAATCGACCCGGATCAGCCTAAGCATGAAGCGAAGTCTAACCCGGACAGACACGTTTCGCCTCCTGTGGATTTTCTGTTTCAGGAATCATTACTCTATACCTCTATTCCCCTGAGACAGAATATGTCGGTCAGGATTAACCAGCTCAGGCTGATCTGGGTCGATATATTACTCTATTATGTTGGTTTTCTCGTGGATCGGCTCATATATTTTACTTGAATTCATATTATGGCATTTTATTTATTTGTTCGATTTTTAATAGGAAAACGTGTGTACTGCAGACTTAACAATGTTATGGATTCGTTTGAAGGCAACTATTAAATCTCAAAACAGCCCCGCCCCCTGATGGCCATGTTTGTCAACTAATCATCATTGCTTGGAGGAATCTCGTAGAGTGTCAACCAAGGAACATTTCTGCAAAATTATCTAAAAGTCTGCCAAATTGTTTCGGAGGAGAAGATTTTTAAAGTTTTCACTAAAGCCAATATAAGGATAACAGCCACGCCCCTGGCAGCCATATGTTAAGACCAATCAACATGGCTTGTTGGAATATGATAGAGGGTCACCCAAGGAACATTTCTACAACATTATTTGAAAATCGGGCAGACACTTTCGTCCGAGAAGATTTTTTAAGTTTTCCCCATAGCCATATAATGCAAAACAGCTCTGCCCCCTGGCGGTCACATGTTTTTCAACTAATCAACATGGCTTGAAGGAATCTGTCACCTAAGGAACATTTCTACAAATTTATTTATAAATCGGCCTGACACTTTCGGCGAAGATTCTTTAAATGTTCACTTAAGCCATATCAGGCAAAATAGCCCAACCCGCTGGCGGCCATAGTTTTCGAGCAATCAACATGGCTTCAATGGATCTGATAGAGGGTCACCCTAGAATAATTTCTACAAAACTATTTGAAAATCGGCCTGACACTTTCGGAGGAGAAGGTTTTTTAAGTTTTCACTATATCCATATAAGGCAAAATAGCCCCGCCCTCTGGCGATTATGTTTTTCGACCAAGCAAACTGACTTGACGGAATATCTACACATTTATTTGAAATTCGGCCTTATACTTTCGGAGAAGAAGATTGTTTAAGTTTTCACTATAGCCATATACGGCAAAATAGCCCGCCCCCTGGCGGCCATGTTTTTCGAGCACTCAAGATGGCTTGAAGGAATCTGATAGAGGGTCATCCAAGGTACATTTCAAAATCGGCAAACCAGTTTAGGAGGAGAAGAATTTTAAAAGATTTATATAGACGACACAGAGAGGATGCTTCCTATGAAGTTTCATCCGAATTGGCCAAGTGGTTAGGGAGGAGAAGTCGTTTGAAGCAAAAAAGTTGACGCACGCACTCAGACAATTCGCCATGACATAAGCTCGGCTGGCTTACAGCCAGTGGAGCTAAAACTGAAAGAAAACACCCACATCTCATACAGCATTGGGAACTTTGACACAATTTGACATTTTGAAAGTCGGGTAACTTTGTCACAAAATCATTCTGTTTTAACTATACTCTAAAATTCACAGAACGTGCAATGATATATATGCCGGATATAACATGCTCCATAGCTCAATAAATAAAAACATAGGATCTGACATGAGTTGTCATTTTATATAAAGTTTTATTAAACGAGTTCAAGAAACTAGTTATTAAGCGAGCCTTTGGCAACGAATGTCAGATTCTTTTTATCACATGATGAAACACAAAAAGAAAATCGGGTTTTCGCTGTCAGAAAATAGTCCCAACATGTAATACTTAATAGACTGTTAACTAATCACACAACAAGATATTGTTATGACCAATAACTGTCCCTTTACTTCGTCCATCTATCGTGACGTTTGTGTCTACCGGATACACGTTCTCACAAGGATTGTCATGTGATAAAATGCTAACTAGTACGTTTCCTGGTTGTTACCTAAATCACTGCTGTGTTTTCAAACCGTCAAAAGTTTGGTCCTAGCTCTGTCTGGCTGTTATTTCATGTATTACTAGCTTACATTAATGTTAGGAACATGAAACGGTCAAATGCCAATATCACATTAATTCTTATGAGTGCCCCTTACTACAATTTTATAACATTTGTGAATATTACAGTCATTTTCGTCTCCAACAAATGATGCCAAAGCTCTCCTTTTCACTCATGTTCTGGATTTCATCAGTACCAATTCGCATATTCCCACCGGAACTGGTGTCTGCTTCTTCTGGCATGCTCCAACAATATGGCAACTAGATTGGCCACCTGGCCTTATATATCGATATCGCATAGAAAGTAAATTAAATTAATATATATAGATATATAATTATTGTTCGCATACTAGACAGCGGACCAATACAACTTGATGTTTGAAATAAATATATAGATAACAAGGTAGGCTGCTTTCTTGAATTGAAAGGTTCAATCGGTTTGGTCCACAGTTAGGTTGTCTCGATAACGTAATGGTAGGGCATGTATCACCAGACGGCGCCGCCATTATTTGTGTATGCCTGACCCGATAACGTAATGGTAGGGCAGGTATCACCAAACGGCGCCGCCATTTTTTGTGTATGCCTGACCCGATAATGTAATGGTAGGACAGGTATCACCAGACGGCGCCGCCATTATTTGGGTATGCCTGACCCGATAACGTAATGGTAGGACAGGTATCACCAAACGGCGCCGCCATTATTTGTGTATGCCTGACCCGATAACGTAATGGCAGGACAGGTATCACCAAACGGCGCCGCCATTATTTGTGTATGCCTGACCCGATAATGTAATGGTAGGACAGGTATCACCAGACGGCGCCGCCATTATTTGTGTATGCCTGACCCGATAATGTAATGGTAGGACAGGTATCACCAGACAGCGCTGCCATTATTTGTGTATGCCTGACCCGATAATGTAATGGTACGGCGGGTATCACCAGACGGCGCTGCCATTATTTGTGTATGCCTGACCCGATAATGTAATGGTAGGACAGGTATCACCAGACGGCGCCGCCATTATTTGTGTATGCCTGACCCAATAACGTACAATGGAAGGACGGCGCCGCCATTATTTGTGTATGCCTGACCCGATAATGTACAATGGAAGGACGGCGCTGCCATTATTTGTGTATGCCTGACCCGATAATGTAATGGTAGGACAGGTATCACCAGACCGCGCCGCCATTATTTGTGTATGCCTGACCCGATAACGTACAATGGAAGGACGGCGCTGCCATTATTTGTGTATGCCTGACCCGATAATGTAATGGTAGGACAGGTATCACCAGACGGCGCCGCCATTATTTGTGTATGCCTGACCCGATAACGTAATGGTAGGGCATGTATCACCAGACGGCGCTGCCATTATTTGTGTATGCCTGACCCGATAACGTAATGGTACGGCAGGTATCACCAGACGGCGCTGCCATTATTTGTGTATGCCTGACCCGATAACGTAATGGTAGGACAGGTATCACCAGACGGCGCCGCCATTATTTGTGTATGCCTGACCCGATAACGTAATGGTACGGCAGGTATCACCAGACGGCGCCGCCATTATTTGTGTATGCCTGACCCGATAACGTAATGGTACGGCAGGTATCACCAGACGGCGCTGCCATTATTTGTGTATGCCTGACCCGATAACGTAATGGTAGGGCAGGTATCACCAGACCGCGCCGCCATTATTTGTGTATGCCTGACCCAATAACGTACAATGGAAGGACGGCGCTGCCATTATTTGTGCATGCCTGACACGATAACGTAATGGTAGGGCAGGTATCACCAACGTAATGGTAGGGCAGGTATCACCAGACTAAAGTGGTCATCCTGGTGTTACACATTGTGTACATGTCATTTGATTTAGGATGTCATGTAACTTGGAAAACTAGAAATAACTCTTTGAACAGTTTGTACAGTCATGCTTTGTGTTATTGTGTATATCGTCAAATATCAAAGAAATGTCCGCCGAGCATCGGTAGCGACGCGGGTTGTCAATTCAGGGGTTTTGAGTTCGAATACCAGATGACCAACATGTTTCCAACTTTTGAAAAGAAGTCAATCCGAACAGCGTCATTCGTCTTCCATCAAAAAAAAGTGTGATTTTTCTGTTGCCATACTATTCAAAATTGTGCATGGATCCAAATAAAATGAAGGAGTTTAGGAGAGAAGATTAGTAGGCTGCTACCTATGAAGTTTCACAGTTTCACTTACTTCAGAGGATACAATTCGGCATGCCATTAACGTGCAATTAGCATGGCTGGCTTTCAGCATGTGTATGAACACATTAGCTAACAGACTGACGAAGACGCTCACACGATGTTTATTACCATTAGCTTGACAGGCTTAAAAAAATAGCAAGTGCTGCTTATGGATTACCCTAAAAGTGTATAAATAGAGGATATTTCATGGGTGTTTATTTAGCACACTTTAAATAATCATAGAGTCAGACATCAAATAAAATTAATGATACATGAAACAATTTTGTAAACCTGGAAAATATCATTATAAAGACGCTGCGTCAGCAGTGTTGGCTATTGTTGCGTCTGACTACAGTGATTTAATATCCGTGTTTTGTTTTATTTGGGGTTTACTCCGTTTATCACCAATATTTCAGGTCTATAACGACGAAAGATCACTTATCTCCCATCCCTGGGTAAACAAACTAGTACTAGGCTAGGAAATGTGCCTTGCACTCCCCCATCACAGCCGCGACTCGGGATCGAACGCGGGACGCCCGGTTCCAAATCCGAAAATAGTATCTATAGTAAAAAACAGTTGTTTAAATAACAAGTGAAAAGACATAAAAAAGAAGTCATAATCATTAAATTATAATTGAAACAAGATTGCCCTGTTTCTCTCACCTGATTTTACACTTTCCCATATACAAAAAATCTGCATTGAAAACTTTAAGGAAAAATATGGAAAATCTTTATAAATAAATGTTGTTATTATTGAACAAAGTTTAATTAATACATTTTGGCCAAAGGATAAAATGGTCATTATGCGCAATTTCCACATATAGGGATACCACTACAGGCAAAAACAACCTACAGGATTTTAAGAGAATAGCAATTGCATCTAAGAAATAGGGGTTTTCTGTTTCAAAATAAAAAGAAACTAATAAATACAAGATTCCATCAAAGTCAACAATACCAACCTTAATCTGAAAACAGCATACAAGCGGTGCCCTGTTTCATAAAAAAAGAAATTAAGTTTTGACAATAACTAATTAACAAAATGGCTACACCGTTATGTTCAACACCGATGGACAGAAACAAAAAACCAGCCCGATTGGCAGCAACTCGTGCCCAAAGAGCAATTCGTCAATTAGTGAACATGAAGATGATATCACATGCGGTGTGTGCGAATTAAACTTCTGCATTGAATGTACAAACATTTCACATGATATAAATCATAAATTCAAAAGGACATGTAATGGATGTACCCAAAACTTCCCTTGTATGACAAATCTATCTCAGCAATTTAAAGCAATAGAGGAGGCAACAAATAATAGACTATCCTCGGTAGAACAAAAAAGTATCAGAAATAGATAAAAAATATGGAAATCAAAATAAAACAAAATGTTGAAAGACTTAATAGAAAGAATAAACAAGATGTGTTTGTGAAACACTGATGCCCCCGAATGGCAACATCTAGGTCAAAGGTCAAGGTCGCAAGGTCAAACATTTTGGTACTGACAGAAAGGTCATGTCACAAGGAATACACATGTGAAATATGGTAGCCGTACCTGTTATGATTCAAAAGTAGTGGTCAATGTTAAAGTTTTTTTCGACAGATGGGGGCATCTAGGTCAAAGTTCAAGGTCGCAAGGTCAAACATGTTGGTACTGACAGAAAGGTCATGTCACAAGGAATACACATGTGAAATATGGTAGCCGTACCTGTTATGGTTCAAAAGTAGTGGTCAAGACAGACAGACAGGCCAAAAACTAGATGCCCACCGAATCGGTGATTCCGGGGGCATAAAAATGATCGGAAGGAAATTCTTCATAAGACGTGAACTATTGGAAATTGAAGACCAAAGAAAGAGAGCTCTTAACCTAATAATATTCAATCTTACAGACTTCTAGCCTAACAAGGAAATCAGATGACTTGATAATATTTAAAGAGCTATGTACGCTAATCGGGGTTTCCGAAGTAGACTTTGACGAGTTGTTTAGAAGCACATAAGATTAGACCTTTGAAAATAATATTAAATAACAAAAAGCAAAGAAATGAAATTATAGACAAATCGTACTACATCAGAAAAATCCCAACTTGTAGTGAATACCAAAAATGTATTATAACCAATGACATTACAGTCTGTCAGAAAGACAACTATAGCATAAAGGAAATCTATAAAGTACTATCTCTACGTAGTTTCAACAATATAAAATTTGACTATGTGCTTCACGTTGTTAATTTCAACATCAAAGAAATCAACTTGGACGATCTAACAACAACAGTAGGACCAGAACAATTAGCAATATAGTTCCTGTAATCAATAAAAGACTAATTTTGTCACCAACATATCAAACAACCAACTAGATTTAGAGGAAGCGACACCCCTAATATATTGGACTTAGTGGTTTTAAATGAAGATAATAGGATAAATTAGTCAAAATGCCCCGCTCGGGAACAGTGATCATATGTTATAGAGTTTATTATACAGAATAGTATCAACTACAATCAAACAATTATTGAAAACGAACTTTCTTATTTCAAAGGAGACTACGATCGAAGACATAAACGAAAAGTTATCCAAAATTATTTGGAATAACCTGTTCGAAAATGTTGATGTCAATGAAATATAGAGTAGATTTGCCGATCAGTTATCAATTACTATAAGAACAAACATACCAGTGCGCACTTCTACTCTTAGGAATTTCGACACACCATGGATGGACCATGACACATTACTGACAGTTAAAGAAAAAAAAGAACACTCTGGAAAAAATGGAAGTTCAGCAGAAACTCACAAGCAAAAGAAAATTATGATAAAATAAAATATGAAAGGAGCGCCATGGTATTAGGTCTTTGGGTAAAACAAGCAAAGAAAGAGTACGAACAAATCAATAGTACTCAGAATGAAGGTAAATTCAAAAATAGTATCAAGGAAATTCGTACAATCAAAAACCAAATTTAAGAACATATTCAGAACATCATCGATGATGATGGCAAAATTCAAACTGACAACCTTGTAAAAACTGAACTACGTAACAGCTTCTTTTTAATAGTGTATTCACCGTAGAAACGGGCGAATACCCGATTTCGAAACAATGACTGCAATTGTGCTTGACAAAGTTGACTTCTGTGAAACAAAATGAAAACACATCTAAATATTGTTAAGGAAACAAAGTCTCCAGGCTATGCATGACTCCATTCATTCGAAAGTCATAAAGGAAACGGCAAATACATGTATAAACCACTAACAAACCTATTTAAAAAGTCAATGGAGAAAGGTACCGTACCGAGTGACCGGTAACTTGCAAACATTATGCCGATATAAGAAAGGACCCAAACACTCAGTATCCAATTACAGACCAATCAGTTCGACATCAATCATAGGCAAATTAATGGAAACTGAAGTAAGAGATGCAATAATGCTTCACATGGAAACAAATAACCTTTTCACCGAACACCAACACGGCTTCAGGAAAGGAAGATCATGTCAAACACAACTATTGAAAGTACTAGAGGACTGGACGCATAATTTAGATAATTACACAACAACATAGATGTCATATACCTAGACTTTTAGAAAGCATTTAACGTAGTCCCTCATAAAATACTTATCCAAAAATTAAAAGAACGGATAAACTTTTAACATGGCTGGAAAATTTCCTAAAGGATCGAAAACAAAGCGTTGTACTTAATAACTCAAGCTCAACTTAGGCGCCTGTGACTAGTGGTATACCTCAAGGCAGTGTATTCGGACCTATACTATTTACTATCTATATAAACGACCTACCAGAAGTAGTCAACAACGTAGCTAAATTATTCGCTGATGATACCAACATCTACTCCACTGTCAATACACCAACTGATAACAAACTTCTACAAGACGAGATAAACCAACTCCACCTCTGGTCCAAAAAAAAGGCTATTAAAGTTCAATGAAGCCAATTAAGTGGAAACACGTACACTTCGGGACCACGAATGAATACAAATATTATCAGAAATTGTTCCAAGTAACTAGGAAAAAGACCTTGGCATTATAATCGACAATAAATTAAACTTTCAAGAACACATCAATTCCCATGCAAAAAAAGCAAATAAAAAAATAGGTATCATCAGAAGATCATTTACATACATGGATAACGATATGTTGCTTGTATTGTACACAAGTCTCGTTAGCTCTACATGGTATGTAATCAGCAAACAGGAAGCTCTTATGTTGGAGATTGTACAAAGACGGGCAACAAAAATGCTCCTTTCAATAAAAAAAAACCTCACACACGAAGAAAGACTAGGATTACCGACTCTACAGTACAGAGTATGTAGAGCCGACATGGTAGAAACATACAAAATCATAAACCGTATCGATAATTGTGGAACATCATAGATTATTTCCACTTAAACATAACAATACAAGAGACGACAGATTCAAAATATATCAAAATCACTATCGCTTAAACATTAGGAAGTATTTTTTCTCTCAAAGAATAAAAACATTTATGGAACAAATTGCCAGAATATGGTTTTGACGCAAAAAGTGTTAATACGTGTGAAAGCTCGGTCTTACTGGACGGACAAATTATCGTAACCTATTCATTTCGTAACAGGTAAAACCCACAAACACGATATTCGTATGTTTTGACAAATCAAAGAATACTTAGAACTAGAGAGAAAAATTAAATTAAATTCCTTCTCGATAAAGGAATGAAAACAAGGAATCTGATATGTGATAATTTGCGTGTAATTGCACTCGTTTTCTATTTTTAAAATGATATTTTCTCAACCGGAAGTAAACACATCCAAATGTGACGTCATTGCAACGCAAGTGAATTCATTGTAATGCAAGTAATAAATAAATAACAAAAGGAAAACGACAGAAATGGTAGGAAAAAAGATAGTTTGACTTTATGAAGGGTAAGCAGACTATTCTGTTGAACCTGTCATAATTATTTCATGGATTTTATATCTTGGCAATATAGAGAAGCTAATATGTTAATAGGCAAAGCCTAGGTCGTGTGAAAGCAAGATAATTAAGCACTGTCAGTTCCACAACAAGAAACAAATTAATATGCAAATTGTAGAAAGTTACCAAACAGAATTTGAAAAACATATTGAAACAAGATGTGTTTGTGAAACACTGATGCCCCCAATGGCAACATCTAGGTCAAAGGTCAAGGTCGCCAGGTCAAAATTGTTGGTACTGACAGAAAGGTCATGTCACAAGGAATACACATGTGAAATATGGTAGCCGTACCTGTTATGGTTCAAAAGTAGTGGTCAAGGTTAAAGTTTTTTTCGAGAATGGCAACATCTAGGTCAAAGGTCAAGGTCGCAAGGTGAAAAATGTTGGTACTGACAGAAAGGTCATGTCACAAGATATACACATGAAATATGGTAGCCGTACCTGTTATGGTTCAAAAATAGTGGTCAAGGTTAAAGGGTTTTTTCAAGAATGGCAACATCTAGGTCAAAGGTCAAGGTCGCAAGGTGAAAATTGTGGTAGTGACAGAAAGGTCATGTCACAAGGTATACACATGTGAAATATGGTAGCCGTACCTGTTATGGTTCAAAAGTAGTCGTCAAGGTTAAAGTTTTTATCGAGAATGGCAACATCTAGGTCAAAGGTCAAGGTCGCAAGGTGAAAATGTTTGGTACTGACAGAAAGGTCATGTCACAAGGTATACACATGTGAAATATGGTAGCCTTACCTGTTATGGTTCAAAAGAAGTGGGGAAGGTTAAAAAAAATGAGAATGGCAACATCTAGGTCAAAGGTCAAGGTCGCAAGGTCAAAAATGTTGATACTGACAGAAAGGTCATGTCACAAGGAGTACACATGTGAAATATGGTAGCCGTATCTGTTATGGTTCAAAAGTAATGGCCAAGGTTAAAGTTTTTTTCGAGAATGGCAACATCTAGGTCAAAGGTCAAGGTCGCAAGGTCAAACATTTTGGTACTGACAGAAAGGTAATGTCACAAGGAATACACATGTGAACTATGGTAGCCGTACCTGTTATGGTTCAAAAGTAGTGGTCAATGTTAAAGTTTTTTTCGTGCAGACAGGCCAAAAACTACATCTAGGTCAAAGGTCAAGGTCGCAAGGTCAAAAATGTTGGTACTGACAGAAAGGTCATGTCACAAGGAATACACAGGTGAAATATGGTAGCCGTATCTGTTATGGTTCAAAAGTAATGGCCAAGGTTAAAGTATTTTTCGAGAATGGCAACATCTAGGTCAAAGGTCAAGGTCGCAAGGTAAAAAATGTTGGTACTGACAGAAAGGTCATGTCACAAGGAATACACATGTGAAATATGGTAGCCGTACCTGTTATGGTTCAAAAGTAATGGCCAAGGTTAAAGGTTTTTTTCGAGAATGTCAACATCTAGGTCAAAGGTCAAGGTCGCAAGGTCAAACATTTTGGTACTGACAGAAAGGTAATGTCACAAGGAATACACATGTGAAATATGGTAGCCGTACCTGTTATGGTTCAAAAGTAGTGGTCAAGGTTAAAGTTTTTTTCGTGCAGACAGGCCAAAAACTACATCTAGGTCAAAGGTCAAGGTCGCAAGGTCAAAAATGTTGGTACTGACAGAAAGGTCATGTCACAAGGAATACACATGTGAAATATGGTAGCCGTACCTGTTATTGTTCAAAAGTAGTGGTCAAGGTTAAAGGTTTTTTTGTGCAGACAGACAGACAGACGTGCAGACAGACGTGCAGACAGGCCAAAAACTATATGCCCCCCGAATCGGAGATTCCGGGGGGGGGGGGGGGGGGGGGGGGGGCATAAAAACCCAAACTTATCATGCATTTAAGTTTAATTAATTTGTACATATCTGTTTTATTTTTTATTAGGTCAGAATTGTAACATACTGTAAGATTTCCAAGGATGTTGATGGAAAACAACACTAGAAGGCATTGCAGAATGTTCTGATTTATTTTTACGAATGCTAGTTATTTGTAAACTGGTAGTACATATAATTGGAAACTTTCGATGGTACTTCAGTTCACCTAATATTTTCCCCTGGCTTTCTAGAATACTAAAATACTCCACACAATCTTCCAAGGCACATGGCTAACTTTACATGATCTGGCTGAATGTTTTTAAGATGAAAACACTATGCATTGATACAGACTGAGAAAACTGTAATTTTTGACAAATATTTTCAAAAGTCCCATTTATAATGATGTATGTTGGAAAGGGTAAAGTTTAGCCCCTTGCCTGATGTAAATTACTTGATTTCTGTGACTAATCTGAATACATTGTCAGAATGGTGTAATTGATCCAAAATGAACATATCCAAAATGAACAATATATGTTCCTATTCAACAACATTTCCCTTTGAACGCCTATCTCCTTTTCTGGTTTTTAATTTGTAAAACATGAAACAGCATCAGGTCATTTGTTAATAAGTTCCAGACTTAGTGTCTGAACAACTGATTATGTATGTATATATGTATATGAAATATGTCGTTTGAAAAAAAAGTGGATAGTGAAAGATCTTATCAGACCGTGAACATGTACAGATTCAATGATGATAACTTTTCCTTTTTTTAATTGTTATTGCGCAATTATAAAAGCTTTTGAAAAAGGTACAGGGAGTAAACTATTTTTACTAGAAGCCAGGATAAAAATGTAATTAGTGTTTAAGTAAGACTACTCCCAACAACATAATTGTTTCATGTATAAATTGTTAAGTTTAGTTGCTTCTTTCAAATCATGTACCTGCTGAGATTTGAACTCAGAACTCTTGTTAGACCAGGTGTTCTACCATTAAACTACAGTATAGGTTTTTACTTCGAGCAGCAGTTCATGAAAATATGTGTAATTTTATTACCAGTAAAGTATAAGTTTTTTTTTATGTTACAATGAATGTATACTAGTTTAAATTTTACCATTTCTATTGTATAGATTATACAATTTCACACAGAAAAATGGATTTCACAATAAATTACATAGAAATCAGAAAAGATATACATTTCGGTGGTATTTCAGTTATATCAGAGGACAGAACACTTATGTAGGTATCTGGGTGACTTATAACTGACATTAATTATGATTTATAATATAGCCATTTATGTTGAAAAACAGTTCTATGACATCATTGGTTGTTGTGCTCCGAAGTATGAAAATAGTGCTGTCAATAGATGTTGAATCTTTTGTAAATGTGGTTTGAATACATACAATATTGTTGAAATTCTTAGTAACAAGTTTGTCCAATCTGATCAATAAACAAATTTTGGATTAAAAAAAATGAAATTCAGCCTGTTGAAAGAAAAGAAACGTGTTTTACTGATAGCCCACATATGACATCATTTCTTTAAAACAATGGACTCATTTGAGTTTGATCAATAAACATATTTTGGTTAAAAAAAAGATGAATCTACTAGAAATGCAGCCTGTTGAAAGAAATGTAATGTGTTTTATTGATAGCCCACATATGACATCATTCCTTTAAAACAATGGACTCATTTGAGTTTGATCAATAAACAAATTTTGGATAAAAAAATTAAAAGTTATGTGTTTTACTGATAGTCCACATATGACATCATTTCTTTAAATCAATGGACTCATTTGGGGCATGAAAGTGTTTTCCTCTCTTTCAGGTTAGAGGATATATGGCTTAAGATATTTACTATGTATACCCCAAAACCAGGGTGAACTGATTCTGGTCATACTTTCATGATTTGACAAATGCTAGGTCATAGACATAAACTGTTAAACTGTACAATGTAAAAAAAAAAAAGTATATTGAAGGCAAATAATTTGAAATTGACCGAAGTTTTGTTTGTTTACTACATTTATTTCAATATATTAATAAACGTCTTAAAGTAAATACAACTAGACAGTCGAAGATATGATAGTTTAGCTATTTCTTGAGTGGGGTCAACATTTAACAAGACGGCTTCGGCTTCAAATGACAGATACAGACAAAAACAATACACACTATGTAACGTGACGCGATGTGACGTAAGCATCGTGGAACGGATACAGACAAAAACAATACACACGATGTGACGTCACGCGATTTGACGAAAGCATCGTGGAACGGTTCTCAACAGATACTAACAAATAATTTTGAAATTAAGTTATATCTTTAAGCAAATTATTGATATAATAAATATCCTACCTTGAAATGAAGCTATGTCGATAAAGAAACAAAATTGTTCGTCCTTTTCAGTTTAAATAATATCCGAGGCCAGTGTAACGAACGATAACTTCCGTTGAAATATTTACAATCATTTTCAAGTGTTTATTGCTTCTTTATATTGCCAAGATATAAGATCCATGAAATAACTATGACAGGTACAAAAGAATAGTCGACTTACCCTTCATAAAGTCCTTGCAGTGAATGAAACCATTTGTGACGAGTCAAACTATCTTTTCCTACCATTCCTGTCGTTTTTCCTTTTGTTAACTATTTATTACTTGCCTTACAATGACGTTACTTTCGTTGCAATGACGTCACATTTGGATGTGTTTACTTCCGGTTGAGAAAATATCATTTTAAGAATAGAAAACGAGTGCAATTACACGCAAATTATCACGTGTCAGATTCCTTGTTTTCTTTCCTTTATCGAGAAGGAATTTAATTTAATTTGTCTCTCTAGTTCTTAGTATTTTTTTATTTGTCAAAACATACGAATATCGTGAATACGGGTTTTACCGGTTACGAAATTAATAGGTTACGGTAATTTGTCCGTCCAGTAAGACCGGAAGCAAAATGGCCGAAAAAAAGTGCTATGGGGTTGAGATTTGATATGTGAAAAACATTAAGATTGTACTGAATTCTCGTTGATTTGATCTCGTATGATGTATTCGTATGGGTAACCTATAGGCGTGCTTCGCTCGAGCCTTCGGCTCGAGCTTTCACACATATAAACACTTGAAAATGATTGTAAATATTTCAACGGAAGTTATCGTTCGTTACACTGGCCTCGGATATTATTTTAACTGAAAAGGACGAATAATTCTGTTTCTGTATCGACATAGCTTCATTTCAAGGAAAGATATTGATTATATCAATAATTTGCTTAAAAATATTAAGTAATATGTTAATAGGCAAAGCCTAGGTCTTGTGAAAGCAAGAACAATTAATTAAGTTCTGTCAGTCCCCCAACAAGAAACAAATTAATAGTCAAATTGTAGAAAGTTACCAAACAGAATTTGAAAAACATTTTGAAAAACCCCAAACTTGTCATGCATTTAAGTTTAATTTGTACATATCTGTTTTATTTTTTATTAGGTCAGGATTGTAACAGACAGTAAGATTTCCAAGGATGTTGATGGAAAACAACACTAAGAAGGCATTGAAGAATGTTCTGATTTATTTTCACAAATGCCAGTTATTTGTAAACTAGTAATAACAATAATAATCTTTAGACAATTTAAGATGAGAACACTATGCATACAGACTGAGAAAACTGTTTTTTTGCAAATATTTTTAAAAGTCCCATTTAAATGTATGTTGGAACAGGTAAAGTTTAGCCCCTTGCCTGATGTAAATTACTTGATTTCTGTTACTAATCTGAATACATTGTCGGAATGGTGTAATTGATCCAAAATGAACATATCGAAAATGATTAATATATGTTCCTATTCAACAACATTTCCCTTTGAACCCTTATCTCCCTTTCTGGTTTTTAATTTGTAAAACATGAAACAGCATCAGGTTATTTGTTAATAAGTACCAGATTTAGTGTCAACAACTGATTATGTATACATGTACATGAAATATGTTGTTTGGAAAAAAAAATGGATAGTAAAAGATCTGATCAGACCGTGAACATATACAGATTCTCAGAGTTATCAATGTTGCGCAATTATAAAAGCTTTTGAAAAGGGTACAGGGAGTAAAATATTTTCACTAGAAGCCTGGACAAAAATGTAATAAGTGTTTAAGTAAGACAACTCCCCACAACATAATTGTTTCATGTATAAATTGTTAAGTTTAGTTGCTTCTTTCAAATCATGTACCTGCTGGGATTTGAACTCAGAACTCTCGTTAGACCAGGACTGGTGTTCTACTATTAAACTACAGTATAGGTTTTTACTTTGAGCAGCAGTTCATGAAAATATGTGTAATTTTTTTACCAGTCAGTAAAGTATAAGATTTTTTTGTTACAATGAATGTATACTAGTTTAAATGTTACCATTTGTATTGTATAGATTATACAATTTCACACAGAAAAATGAATTTCACAATAAATTACAAAGAAAACAGAAAAGAGATACATTTATGTGGTATTTCAGTTATATCAGAGGACAGAACACTTATGTGAGGTCACTGGGTAACTTATAACTGACATTAATTATGAACTGCCATTAAGTTTTTATAATATAGCCTTTTCTTTTGAAAAACAGACGAAGTTTTCTTTATTTTTCAACCAAAATGTTTATACATATTTATTTGAATAAAAGGTATTTCGAGTGTTTGTTGAATTTAAAAAGAGATTGATCCTCTTTATCTGCAAATTTTAATGTTCAGTTTGGTTTTTTTATCTTATTTTAGTTTGTAATAGTTAGTGTACATTGCCCTGTTTCATAGACGGACCTAAATCGGTGACCGTTAAAGGCCGCAATAAATAGGCTTCTAGACCTTGCAATATACTAACTGCATACCAAGTTTGGTTAAGATCGGTCGAAGGATGTTCAGTGTAGAGTGGTCACAAGGTTGTTGATATGGGAAATAGTCAAAGTCCAATTTTGACCTTAACCTTTAACCTTGAAAATAATTAGGCTGCTAGACCTTGCTATATTCTAACTGTATACCAAGTGTGGTTAAGATCGGTTGAAGGATGTTCAGTGTAGAGTGGTCACAAGGTTGTTGATATGGGAAATAGTCAAAGTCCAATTTTGCCCTTGACCTTTAACCTATGACCTTGAAAATAAATAGGCTTCTAGACCTTGCTATATACTAACTGTATATAGCAAAGAAAAGTAATGTGTTTTACTGATAGCCCACATATGACATCATTCCTTTAAAACAATGGACTCATTTGAGTTTGATCAATAAACAAATTTTGGATAAAAAAAAAGATGAAACTACTAGAGCCTGTTGAAAGAAAAGTTATGTGTTTTACTGATAGTCCACTTATGACATCATTTCTTAAAAAACAATGGACTCGTTTGAAGGCATGAAGGTGTTTTCCTCTTGTTCAGGTCTGAGGATATATGGCTTAATTAAGACATAAAGGCAGTCCCCTGCGTGCCTGCCCAAAGAGAGTGGCTGTCACTCGCGCCGTCTACCCGCGCTGACGGGGAACTGCTCGCCTCGGGTCTGTAGGCAGCACTCTGCGTATGGCCGGGGGGAAATGTGCGCTGGGCCCGTAGCGGCTATAAAAGCAGTCCCCTGCGTGCCTGCCCGAAGAGGGTGGCTGTTACTCGCGCCGTCTACCCGCGCTGACGGGGAACTGCTCGCCTCGGGTCTGTAGGCAGCACTCTGCGTACGGCTGGGGGGAAATGTGCGCTGGGCCCGTAGCGGCTATAAAAGCAGTCCCCTGCGTGCCTGCCCGAAGAGGGTGGCTGTTACTCGCGCCGTCTACCCGCGCTGACGGGGAACTGCTCTCCTCGGGTCTGTAGGCAGCACTCTTCGTATGGCTGGGGGAAATGTGCGCCGGGCCCGTAGCGGCTATAAAAGCAGTCCCCCTGCGTGCCTGCCCGAAGAGGGTGGCTGTTACTCGCGCCGTCTACCCGCGCTGACGGGGAACTGCTCTCCTCGGGTCTGTAGGCAGCACTCTGCGTATGGCTGGGGGAAATGTGCGCCGGGCCCGTAGCGGCTATAAAAGCAGTCCCCCTGCGTGCCTGCCCGAAGAGGGTGGCTGTTACTCGCGCCGTCTACCCGCGCTGACGGGGAGGTGCTCGCCCCGAGTCTGTAGGCAGCACTCTGCGTATGGCTGGGGGAAATGTGCGCCGGGCCCGTAGCGGCTATAAGGCAGTCCCCTGCGTGCCTGCCCGGAGAGAGTGGCTGTTACAACCGCCATCTGTCCGCGCTGACGTGGAAGTGCTCGCCTCGAGTCTGTAGGCAGCACTCTTGCGTATGGCTGGGGGAAATGTGCGCTGGGGCTATACGGCAGTCCCCTGCGTGCCTGCCCGAAGAGAGTGGCTGTTACTTCCGCCGTCTATCCGTGCTGACGGGGAAGTGCTCGCCTCGAGTCTGTAGGCAGCACTCTGCGTATGGCTGGGGGAAATGTGCGCTGGGCCCGTAGTGGCTATAAGGCAGTCCCCCTGCGTGCCTGCCCGAAGAGAGTGGCCGTTACTCCCGCCGTCTATCCGCGCTGACGCGGAAGTGCTCGCCTCGAGTCTGTAGGCAGCACTCTGCGTATGGCTGGGGGAAATGTGCGCTGGGCCCGTAGCGGCTATAAGGCAGTCCTCCTGCGTGCCTGCCCGAAGAGAGTGGCCGTTACTCCCGCCGTCTATCAGCGCTGACGCGGAAGTGCTCGCCTCGAGTCTGTAGGCAGCACTCTGCGTATGGCTGGGGGAAATGTGCGCTGGGCCCGTAGCGGCTATAAGGCAGTCCCCCTGCGTGCCTGCCCGAAGAGAGTGGCCGTTACTCCCGCCGTCTATCCGCGCTGACGCGGAAGTGCTCGCCTCGAGTCTGTAGGCAGCACTCTTGCGTATGGCTGGGGGAAATGTGCGCTGGGGCTATACGGCATTCCCCGGCGTGCCTGCCCGAAGAGAGTGGCTGTTACTCCCGCCGTCTATCCGCGCTGCTGACGGGGAAGTGCTCGCCTCGAGTCTGTAGGCAGCACTCTGCGTATGGCTGGGGGAAATGTGCGCTGGGCCCGTAGCGGCTATAAGGCAGTCCCCCTGCGTGCCTGACCGAAGAGAGTGGCCGTTACTCCCGCCGTCTATCCGCGCTGACGGGGAAGTCCTCGCCTCGAGTCTGTAGGCAGCACTCTGCGTATGGTTTGGGGGAAATGTGCGCTGGGCCCGAAACGGCTATAAGGCAGTCAGTCCCCTGCGTCCCTGCCCGAAGAGAGTGGCTGTTACTCCCGCCGTCTACCCGCGCTGACGGCGAAGTGCTCGCCTCGAGTCTGTAGGCAGCAGTCTGCGTATGGCTGGGGGGAGGGGGGGGGGGGGGATGTGCGCTGGGACCGAAGTCGCTATATGGCAGTCCTGCGTCCCTTAAGGGAGTGGATGTTACTCCCGCCGTTTACCCGCGCTTGCGTTTCCAGGCAGCCCTCTGCTTATGGCTGGGGGAAATGGGCGCGCTGGGACCTAGAGTCGCTGTACACCAGTCCCGACGATTACCCGCGCTGACGACGAACTGCTCGCCTCGAGTTTGTAGGCAGCACTCTGCGTAAGGCTGGGGCCGAAGTCCAACGAGGGGAAAAAAAAAAAAGCCCAGGGAGGCGTAGGCCGTAAGAACGGCCTACCCCTCCCTGGGCGTTTCGGATGATTCTCACAACGGAGTGGAACAGCGTGTGCGTGCGTGTATAAAAGGGTGTAAAAGTGATCACGGCATGTGTATTTCACAGGAAACAGTTATACCACTGCGCTAACAACCCCACCGTCGTTGTGGACACATTTTATGAATAAGCGTGAGATCTTCTTAGAGCTTGTTAGATCTGCACTATCTTTTTCTCAGTGGTTCGTTATAAATAAAATATGCTGCAAGTCCAAATAGGATGGTGATTTTACATATCTCAAACAGTACGTATCGTCGGATCAAATATATTCTGTTTCAATTCTAATAATACGTCGGGTTCCTTCATTTTATAGAGAATATATTGTAATTTAGAGACAATCAACTTTGAATTGGATCAAGATCCGAGTTACTCGTCGCCTGAAATACGTGACAGCTGTCTGCGTACGTTGTATCAGAACCATGTAATCGGTGGAATATGGGTTAAGAAACATGCAACCCGCAAACTCTTATAACCCTTATAATGCTGCTATCATTCTCGGGTGCTGGAATAGTCGAGTTGATTTCCGATCGAAGAAATTTGAAATTAATAATTTGGTCCCGATTAGCATAATAAAGGTATATTTATCAAAACATGAAGGAATGCTATTGGTGTAAACAAGACGTTTGGTTGGCAGTAGGGTTGATCGCTCGGCGTATGCTCCAAACCCAAGCCGTTGGATAGTAGGCTATACATATCAACCACTCTATCTCACACATTTTCTATAATATTTGTCACCAATTAGATTCAGAAGTACTATAGCCTCTGTCTATGCAAACAGCGTAGATCATGACGAAACGTAGAGTCGCTGATGTGACGTCTAGTTAATATGTTACACTATAAGTTTGAATCCAGATCACGCCGAGCGTTTCGGAATCAGATATTGTTCCAAGCTATTTTGCAAACGGCTAATGATTTCACCTTGTATTTTTAAGCAAATCGAATAAATATGCAAACTGAAGTTGACGAAAGTTTGAGCAGGCGACCATTTTCACAATAGAAATAAGTCTTAGACTTCAATTTCTCGTTGTCACGGCCTTATATTGTTTTAAACATGCAGTGTGGTATCGATATGTGTCCATTATTTTGAATTGCACACGTTGACGTCCAAATGCTTGTTGCCATCATTGACTTATAGGACATTTACTTCTAAATAATGGACAGTTATCGATTAACTCTAGGAAATAAAGTACAAATATAACAATGTGCGACGTTACAGTCACGTTTAAACTTTACAGCAATATAACACATTAAGTTAATTTCGGATTGATACATTGTTCGTTATATTTGCAGGAAGACAATTGCTATGAATTTCGAATACGGAAACGTTACACATCTAGCGCGATAACAAACATATGTTTACGCATAAACTATTTTTCAAGCACCATAAATATCGATATCACGACATGTGTAAGTCACAGGCAACAGTTATAACACCACCGTCGTTGTGGACACATTTTTTATCCAGCGTGAAATCGTTCAGAAGTCGATGAATATCGTGAGAGTAATATCGCATTAAATATTCGTTTCCCCCTAAGATGGATACAACGTATTTTTATTAATTTAGATAAATTTGTTTTGCGTTAATCACAAGATCCTTGTTCTAAGGCACGTTGTTACAAAACCGGAACAATGTAGATAACATTTAATATGAAATGAAGTCCCTTAAATGTACATAGCGTGTAGATAAACATCATGTGTTCGTTTTAATGTTCAACTTCAATAAAAGGGTGTAAAAGTGGTCACGGCATGTGTATTTCACAGGAAACAGTTATACCACTGCGCTAACAAACCCCACCGTCGTTGTGGACACATTTTATGAATAAGCGTGAGATCTTCTTAGAGCTTGTTAGATCTGTACTATCTTTTTCTCAGTGGTTCGTTATAAATAAAATATGCTGCAAATCCAAATAGAATGGTGATTTTACATATCTCAAACAGTACGTATCATCGGATCAAATCTATTCTGTTTCAATTCTTATAATACGTCGGATTTCCTAATTTTGTAGAGAATATATTGTAATTTAGAGACAATCAACTTTGAATTGGATCAAGATCCGAGTTACTCGTCGCCTGAAATACGTGACAGCTGTCTGCGTACGTTGCATCAGAACCATGTAATCGGTGGAATATTGGTTAAGAAACATTCAACCCGCACACTCTTATAACCCTTATAATGCTGCTATCATTCTCGGTGCTGGAATAGTCGAGTTGATTGGCGCTTCCGATCGAAGAAATTTGAAATTAATAATTTGGTTGCGATTCGCATAATAAAGGTAAATTTATCAAAACATGAAGGAATGCTAGTTGTGTAAACAAGACGTTTGGTTAGAAGTAGGGTTGATCGCTCGGCGTATGATCCATGCCCAAGCTGTTTGGGTGTAGGCTATACATATCAACCACTCTATCTCACAAATTTTATAGTAATTTTGTTATAATATTTGTCACCAATTAGATTCAAAAGTACTATAGTCCTCTGTCTATGTAAACAGCGTAGATCATGACGCAACGTAGAGTCGCTGATGTGACGTTTAGTTAATATTTTACACTATAAGTTTGAATCCAGATCACGCCGAGTGTTTCAGAATCAGATCTTGTTCAAAGCTATTTTGCAAACGGCTAATGATTTCACCTTGTATTTTTAAGCAAATCGAATAAATATGCAAACTGAAGTTGACGAAAGTTTGAGCAGGCGACCATTTTCACAATAGAAATAAGGCTTAGACCTCAATTTCTCGTTGTCACGTCCTTATATTGTTTTAAACATGCAGTGTGGTATCGATATTTGTCCATTATTTTGAATTACACACGTTGACGTCCAAATGCTTGTTGCCATCATTGACTTATAGGACATTTACTTCTAAATAATGGAAAGTTATCGATTAACTCTGGGAAATAAAGTACAAATATAACAATGGGCGACGTTACAGTCACGTTTAAACTTTACAGCAATATAACACATTAAGGTAACTTTGGATTGATACATTGTTCGTTATGTTTGCAGGTAAACAGTTGCTATGAATTTCGAATACGGAAACGTTACACATCTAGCGCGAGAACAAACATATGTTTCCGCACAAACACTTTTTCAAGCACCATAAATATCGATATCACGGCATGTGTAAGTCACAGGCAACAGTTATAACACCACCGTCGTTGTGGACACATTTTTGATCCAGCGTGAAATCGTTCAGAAGTCGATGAATATCGTGAGAGTAATATCGCATTAATTATTCGTTTCCCCCTAAGATGGATACAACGTATTTTTATTAATTTAGATAAATTTCTTTTGCGTTAATCACAAGATCCTTGTTCTAAGGCACGTTGTTACAAAACCGGAACAATGTAGATAACATTTAATATGAAATGAAGTCCCTTAAATGTACATAGCGTGCAGATAAACATCATGTGTTCGTTTTAATGTTCAACTTCAATAAAATGGTGTAAAAGTGATCACGGCATGTGTATTTCACAGGAAACAGTTATACCACTGCGCTAACAACCCCACCGTCGTTGTGGACACATGTTATGAATAAGCGTGAGATCTTCTTAGAGCTTGTTAGATCTGTACTATCTTTTTCTCAGTGGTTCGTTATAAATAAAATATGCTGCAAATCCAAATAGAATGGAGATTTTACATATCTCAAACAGTACGTATCGTCGGATCAAATCTATTCTGTTTCAATTCTTATAATACGTCGGATTTCCTAATTTTGTAGAGAATATATTGTAATTTAGAGACAATCAACTTTGAATTGGATCAAGATCCGAGTTACTCGTCGCCTGAAATACGTGACAGCTGTCTGCGAACGTTATATCAGAACCATGTAATCGGTGGAATATGGGTTAAGAAACATGCAACCCGCACACTCTTATAACCCTTATAATGCTGCTATCATTCTCGGGTGTTGGAATAGTCGAGTTGATTGGCGCTTCCGATCGAAGAAATTTGAAATTAATAATTTGGTTGCGATTCGCATGATAAAAGTAAATTTATCAAAACATGAAGGAATGCTAGTTGTGTAAACAAGACGTTTGGTTAGAAGTAGGGTTGATCGCTCGGCGTATGATCCATGCCCAAGCTGTTTGGGTGTAGGCTATACATATCAACCACTCTATCTCACAAATTTTATAGTAATTTTGTTATAATATTTGTCACCAATTAGATTCAAAAGTACTATAGTCCTCTGTCTATGCAAACAGCGTAGATCATGACGAAACGTAGAGTCGCTGATGTGACGTTTAGTTAATATTTTACACTATAAGTTTGAATCCAGATCACGCCGAGTGTTTCGGAATCAGATCTTATTCAAAGCTATTTTGCAAACGGCTAATGATTTCACCTTGTATTTTTAAGCTAATCGAATAAATATGCAAACTGAAGTTGACGAAAGTTTGAGCAGGCGACCATTTTCACAATAGAAATAGGGCTAATACTTCAATTTCTCGTTGTCACGGCCTTATATTGTTTTAAACATGCAGTGTGGTATCGATATTTGTCCATTATTTTGAATTACACACGTTGACGTCCAAATGCTTGTTGCCATCATTGACTTATAGGACATTTACTTCTAAATAATGGAAAGTTATCGATTAACTCTAGGAAATAAAGTACAACTATAACAATGGGCGACGTTACAGTCACGTTTAAACTTTACAGCAATATAACACATGTAACTTTGGATTGATACATTGTTCGTTATGTTTGCAGGTAAACAGTTGCTATGAATTTCGAATACGGAAACGTTACACATCTAGCGCGAGAACAAACATATGTTTCCGCACAAAAACTTTTTCAAGCACCATAAATATCGATATCACGGCATGTGTAAGTCACAGGCAACAGTTATAACACCACCGTCGTTGTGGACACATTTTTGATCCAGCGTGAAATCGTTCAGAAGTCGATGAATATCGTGAGAGTAATATCGCATTAATTATTCGTTTCCCCCTAAGATGGATACAACGTATTTTTATTAATTTAGATGAATTTGTTTTGCGTGAATCACAAGATCCTTGTTCTAAGGCACGTTGTTACAAAACCGGAACAATGTAGATAACATTTAATATGAAATGAAGTCCCTTAAATGTACATAGCGTGTAGATAAACATCATGTGTTCGTTTTAATGTTCAACTTCAATAAAATGGTGTAAAAGTGATCACGGCATGTGAATTTCACAGGAAACAGTTATACCACTGCGCTAACAACCCCACCGTCGTTGTGGACACATTTTATGAATAAGCGTGAGATCTTCTTAGAGCTTGTTAGATCTGTACTATCTTTTTCTCAGTGGTTCGTTATAAATAAAATATGCTGCAAATCCAAATAGAATGGTGATTTTACATATCTCAAACAATACGTATCGTCGGATCAAATCTATTCTGTTTCAATTCTTATAATACGTCGGATTTCCTAATTTTGTAGAGAATATATTGTAATTTAGAGACAATCAACTTTGAATTGGATCAAGATCCGAGTTACTCGTCGGCTGAAATACGTGACAGCTGTCTGCGAACGTTATATCAGAACCATGTAATCGGTGGAATATCGGTTAAGAAACATGCAACCCGCACACTCTTATAACCCTTATAATGCTGCTATCATTCTCGGGTGCTGGAATAGTCGAGTTGATTGGCTCTTCCGATCGAAGAAATTTGAAATTGATAATTTGGTTGCGATTCGCATAATAAAGGTAAATTTATCAAAACATGAAGGAATGCTAGTTGTGTAAACAAGACGTTTGGTTAGAAGTAGGGTTGATCGCTCGGCGTATGATCCAAACCCAAGCTGTTGGATAGTAGGCTATACATATCAATCACTCTATCTCACAAATGTTATAGTAATTTTGTTATAATATTTGTCACCAATTAGATTCAAAAGTACTATAGTCCTCTGTCTATGTAAACAGCGTA
Source organism: Serripes groenlandicus (assembly GCA_031761405.1). NCBI lineage: Eukaryota > Metazoa > Mollusca > Bivalvia > Cardiida > Cardiidae > Serripes > Serripes groenlandicus. Next base: position 31,822,644 of record JASEVX010000002.1, read on the forward strand.
GATCATGACGCAACGTAGAGTCGCTGATGTGACGTTTAGTTAATATTTTACACTATAAGTTTGAATCCAGATCACGCCGAGTGTTTCGGAATCAGATCTTGTTCAAAGCTAATTTGCAAACGGCTAATGATTTGACCTTGTATTTTTAAACAAATCGAATAAATATGCAAACTGAAGTTGACGAAAGTTTGAGCAGGCGACCATTTTCACAATAGAAATAAGGCTTAGACCTCAATTTCTTGTTGTCACGTCCTTATATTGTTTTAAACATGCAGTGTGGTATCGATATGTGTCCATTATTTTGAATTGCACACGTTGACGTCCAAATGCTTGTTGCCATCATTGACTTATAGGACATTTACTTCTAAATAATGGACAGTTATCGATTAACTCTAGGAAATAAAGTTCAAATATAACAATGGGCGACGTTACAGTCACGTTTAAACTTTACAGCAATATAACACATTAAGTTAACTTCGGATTGATACATCGTTCGTTATGTTTGCAGGTAAACAATTGCTATGGATTTCTAATACGGAAACGTTACACATCTAGCGCGATAACATACATATGTTTACGCACAAACTATTGTTCAAGCACCATAAATATCGATATCACGGCATGTGTAAGTCACATGCAACAGGTATACCTCCACGGTCGTTGTGGACACATTTTAGATCCAGCGTGAAATCGTTCAGAAGTCGATGAATATCGAGAGAGTAATATCGCATTAATTATTCGTTTCCCCCTAAGATGGATACAACGTAAATTTTATTAATTTAGATGAATTTGTTTTGCGTTAAACACAAGATCAATGAAATGGACTCCTTTAAATGTACATAGCGCGTAGATAAACATCATGTGTTCGTTTTAATGTTCAACTTCAATAAAAGGGTGTAAAAGTGATCACGGCATGTGTATTTCACAGGAAACAGTTATACCACTGCGCTAACAACCCCACCGTCGTTGTGGACACATTTTATGAATAAGCGTGAGATCTTCTTAGAGCTTGTTAGATCTGTACTATCTTTTTCTCAGTGGTTCGTTATAAATAAAATATGCTGCAAATCCAAATAGGATGGTGATTTTACATATCTCAAACAGTACGTATCGTCGTATCAAATATATTCTGTTTCATTTCTAATAATATGTCGGGTCCCCTAATTTTGTCGAGAATATATTGTAATTTAGAGACAATCAACTTTGAATTGGATCAAGATCCGAGTTACTCATCGCCTGAAATACGTGACAGCTGTCTGCGTACGTTGTATCAGAACCATGTAATCGGTGGAATATGGGTTAAGAAACATGCAACCCGCAAACTCTTATAACCCTTATAATGCTGCTATCATTCTCGGGTGCTGAAATAGTCGAGATGATTTCCGATCCAAGAAATTTGAAATTAATAATTTGGTCGCAATTAGCATAATACAGGTAATTTTATCAAAACATGAAGGAATGCTAGTTGTGTAAACAAGACGTTTGGTTGGCAATAGGGTTGATCGATTGGCGTATGATCGAAACCAAGCCGTTGGATAGTAGGCTATACATATCAACCACTCTATCTCACAAATTTTCTATAATATTTGTCACCAATTAGATTCAGAAGTACTATAGTCCTCTGTCTATGCAAACAGCGTAGATCATGACGAAACGTAGAGTCGCTGATGTGACGTTTAGTTAATATTTTGCACTATAAGTTTGAATCCAGAACACGCCGAGTGTTTCGGAATCAGATCTTGTTCCAAGCTATTTTGCAAACGGCTAATGATTTCACCTTGTATTTTTAAGCTAATCGAATAAATATGCAAACTGAAGTTGACGAAAGTTTGAGCAGGCGACCATTTGCTCATTAGCGTGTAGATAAACATCATGTGTTCGTTTTAATGTTCAACTTCAATAAAAGGGTGTAAAAGTGATCACGGCATGTGTATTTCACAGGAAACAGTTATACCACTGCGCTAACAACCCCACCGTCGTTGTGGACACATTTTATGAATAAGCGTGAGATCTTCTTAGAGCTTGTTAGATCTGTACTATCTTTTTCTCAGTGGTTCGTTATAAATAAAATATGCTGCAAGTCCAAATAGGATGGTGATTTTACATATCTCAAACAGTACGTATCGTCGGATCAAATCTATCCTGTTTCAATTCAAATAATACGTCGGGTTTCCTAATTTTGTAGAGAATATATTGTAATTTAAAGACAATCAACTTTGAATTGGATCAAGATCCGAGTTACTCATCGCCTGAAATACGTGACAGCTGTCTGCGTACGATATATCAGAACCATGTAATCGGTGGAATATGGGTTAAGAAACATGCAACCCGCACACTCTTATAACCCTTATAAGGCTGCTATCATTCTCGGGTGCTGGAATAGTCGAGTTAATTTGCGCTTCCGATCGAAGAATTTTGAAATTAATAATTTGGTTGCGATTCGCATAATAAAGGTAAATTTATCAAAACATGAAGGAATGCTAGTTGTGTAAACAAGACGTTTGGTTAGAAGTAGGGTTGATCGCTCGGCGTATGATCCAAACCAAGCCGTTGGATAGTAGGCTATACATATCAACCACTCTATCTCACAAATTTTCTATAATATTTGTCACCAATTAGATTCAGAAGTACTATAGTCCTCTGTCTATGCAAACAGCGTAGGTCATGACGAAACGTCGAGTCGCTGATGTGACGTTTAGTTAATATTTACACTATAAGTTTGAATCCAGATTACGCCGAGTGTTTCGGAATCAGATCTTGTTCCAAGCTATTTTGCAAACGGCTAATGATTTCACCTTGTATTTTTAAGCAAATCGAATAAATATGCAAACTGAAGTTGACGAAAGTTTGAGCAGGCGACGATTTTCACAATAGAAATAGGGCTTAGACTTCAATTTCTCGTTGTCACGTCCTTATATTGTTTTAAACATGCAGTGTGGTATCGATATTTGTCCATTATTAAAAATAACACACGTTGACGTCCAAATGCTTGTTGCCATATCATTGACTTATAGGACATTTACTTCTAAATAATGGACAGTTATCGATTAACTCTAGGAAATAAAGTTCAAATATAACAATGGGCGACGTTACAGTCACGTTTAAACTTTACAGCAATATAACACATTAAGTTAACTTCGGATTGATACATTGTTCGTTGTGTTTGCAGGTATACAAATTCTATGAATCTTAAATACGGAAACGTTATACAACTAACGCGAGAACAAACATATATTTACGCACAGACGCTTTTTAGCACCATTAATTACGATATCACGGCTTGTGAAATTCACAGGCAACACTTATTTCCCCCCCCCCCCCCCCCCCCCCCCCCCCCCCCCCTCCTTTTTTTATGCAGTGGTACATAGTGTACTTGGGGTAATGTATATTTTATAACACTGTATCAAATCCCTGTTTTAATCCACGAGCTTGATCATATACTATACTATGAAAATCGTATGTTCCAACTATGTTAACAAATAGTAAGCAAATATTTTGTTAAGTTTGAACAGTTATCGGACAATATCAGATAGCGAAACGACTGTTGACTAAGTAGCAAATCGACTGTGGCGAAACGACTTAGGTGGCGAAAGTGTAAGGTAGCGAAACGCTAGGTGACGAATCAACTAGTAACCATTTATATCACTTTCATTATGGTATATGCATAATAATATTCTGAGTGTGTTTATGAATACAGAACAACTTTTGTTTACTAACGGTTGTTTGTAAAAATAATAACAGAAAAGTTAAAATACGTGAGCGCCGTTGCACGGTGTCCAACAATTAGACATTACAAAACAGTGTAGACGCTGCCAGTTATTTCGCTTCAGACGGCTTCTTATCAGTTTCTACACTTTCAGCTGCTTGAGTCAATAATATGTTTTCTTCAAATATGCCTAGTTCAGACACAATACTTTCAACATAACAACTGATTTATATCTACACTATTTGAAATGTCTGAAAGTTTGAAAAAATACAGAGGATTTCGTTTGTTTTTGCACGGGAACACTTTTATACTGATCTGGACACAAATAAATTGTTTACTAACAAAAGATTATTCTAATTGTTTGATTGTTTAAATTTGCACCATGTTAGTTTGTATAACAGAGCATTTTAATTTTCACTTTCATTAGTCTTGCTGAGTTTAGTGTGATTTCAATTAAGCAAAACTTCAAGCTTGCCATATTTTGATAGCCGACAAAGGGCGGTTAATATAACTTCATCGAGACGGTCAGTGACAATCATTTTCATATGCGTTTTTTATAAGACAATTCTTTGTCTTGGCGAATAATGGTTACTTATTCACATTAATATATTCATTACATACAGAACATTTAAACTCCAGGTCTACATATTTTGTATTAAAATAAAACGAAGCTCTTTAGTTGTCATAATTTAGGAAGCGAAATGTATGAGCAGAGAAACAGTCTGAATTAAAAACTACTTTAGACTGGGTAGCGAACAGTCAAGGTAGTGAAAAGACCATCAATCATTTCTAACAGGCGGTGCGGATTCTTGAGATTATAATGCAAAAATAATTATTTGATTGCATGAAAAGATAAATGTGTTATCAAATCATATCATACATACTCGCGTCCCAACCGCATTTCTGAATGTAGAACTTTAATTGTTATTTTCAATAACTTATATGGTCATGCATCTAGGTGAAAAATCCTCAAACACCGTGACACTTATCCTATATACTCTAATATGTGCCCATAGTGACTGTCTAAAGTTCATGTACACACATTGTGTCCACAGTGCAAATATGGTGTCCACAACATAGGTTATACTACTTTTACTATTTTTGCATTTTATCAGGTACTCTATGACTGTATATGTTTTTAAGACCTACTAGTTACTAATAATGTGAACAAAGAGTCTGTACCTTTATTATTTCTGTAAGTGTCCACAAAGTAGATTTAGGTAGGCAGTGTCCACAACCTTTCCAACTCGAGTATGTGTGTGTGTGTGTGTGTGTGTGTGTGTGTGTGTATATGTAGTCCGCATTAGTGGGAAGTTGGAGGGTGAAAAAAAACGGGAACAGAAAACCGCCCAGAGAGTGCTCGGCCGCGCGGCCGAGCACTCTCTGGGTGGTTTTCTGTTCCCGTTTTTTTTTTTTTGAGAAATTCAGCCTGTTGAAAGAAAAGTTATGTGTTTTACTGATAGTCCACATATGACATCATTTCTTAAAAAACAATGGACTCGTTTGAAGGCATGAAGGTGTTTTCCTCTTGTTCAGGTCTGAGGATATATGGCTTAATTAAGACATTTACTATGTATACCCCAAAACCAGGGTGAACTGATTCTGGTCATACTTTCATGATTTGACAAAGACTAGGTCATAGACATAAACTGTTAAACTGTACAATGTGAAAAAAAATGTAAATTGAAGGCAAATAATTTGAAATTGACTGTAGTTTTGTTTGTTTGCTACATTTACTGCAATATATAGATACACGTCTTAAAGTCAATACAACTAGACAGGCGATGATATGATAGTTTAGCTATTTTCTTGAGTGGGGTTAACATTTGTCAAATGAGTCCATTGTTTTAAAGGAATGATGTCATATGTGGGCTATCAGTAAAACACATTACTTTTCTTTGCTATATACAGTTAGTATATGGCAAGGTCTAGAAGCCAATTTATTTTCAAGGTCATAGGTTAAAGGTCAAGGGCAAAATTGGACTTTGACTATTTCCCATATCAACAACCTTGTGACCACTCTACACTGAACATCCTTCGACCGATCTTAACCAGACTTGGTATACAGTTAGTATATGGCAAGGTCTAGAAGCCTATTTATTTTCAATGTCATAGGTTTAAGGTCAAGGTCAAAATTGGACATTGACTATTTTCCCATATCAACAACATTGTGACCACTCTACACTGAACATCCTTCAACCGATCTTAACCACACTTGGTATATACAGTTAGAATATAGCAAGGTCTAGCAGCCTATTATTTTCAAGGTTAAAGGTTAAGGTCAAAATTGGACTTTGACTATTTCCCATATCAACAACCTTGTGACCACTCTACAGTAACATCCTTCGACCGATCTTAACCAAACTTGGTATACAGTTAGTTTATGGCAAGGTCTAGAAGCCTATTTATTGTCAAGGTCATACGTTAAAGGTCAAGGTCAAAATTGGACTTTGACTATTTTTCCATATCAACAACCTTGTGACCACTCTACACTGAACATCCTTCAACGGATCTTAACCAAACTGGGTATAAAGTTAGAATATGGCAAGGTCTAGCAGCCTAATTATTTTAAATGTTAAAGGTCAAGGTCAAAATTGGACTTTGACTATTTCCCATATCAACAACCTTGTGACCACTCTACACTGAACATCCTTCGACCGATCTTAACCAAATTTGGTATGCAGTTAGTATATTGCAAGGTCTAGAAGCCTATTTATTGCGGCCTTTAACGGTCACCGATTTAGGTCCGTCTATGAAACAGGGCAATGTACACTAACTATAACAAACTAAAATAAGATAAAAACAAACTGAACATTAAAATCTGCAGATAAAGAGGATCAATCTCTTTTTAAATTCAACAAACACTCGAAATACTTTTTATTCAAATAAATATGTATAAACATTTTGGTTGAAAAATAAAGAAAACTTCGTCTGTTTTTCAAAAGAAAAGGCTATATTATAAAAACTTAATGGCAGTTCATAATTAATGTCAGTTATAAGTTACCCAGTGACCTCACATAAGTGTTCTGTCCTCTGATATAACTGAAATACCACATAAATGTATCTCGTTTCTGTTTTCTTTGTAAATTATTGTGAAATTCATTTTTCTGTGTGAAATTGTATAATCTATATATACAATACAAATGGTAAAATTTAAACTAGTATACATTCATTGTAACAAACAAATCTTATACTTTACTGACTGGTAAAAAATGTACACATATTTTCATGAACTGCTGCTCAAAGTAAAAACCTATACTGTAGTTTAATGGTAGAACACCTGTCCTGGTCTAACGAGAGTTCTGAGTTCAAATCCCAGCAGGTACATGATTTGAAAGAAGCAACTAAACTTATAAATTTATAATTTATACATGAAACAATTATGTTGTGGGGAGTTGTCTTACTTAAACACTTATTACATTTTTGTCCAGGCTTCTAGTGAAAATATTTTACTCCCTGTACTCTTTTCAAAAGTTTTTATAATTGCGCAACATTGATAACTCTGAGAATCTGTATATGTTCACGGTCTGATCAGATCTTTTACTATCCATTTTTTTTCCCCAAACAACACATTTCATGTACATGTATACATAATCAGTTGTTGACACTAAATCTGGTACTTGTTAACAAATAAACTGATGCTGTTTCATGTTTTACAAATTAAAAACCAGAAAAGGAGATAGGGGTTCAGATTAGTAACAGAAATCAAGTAATTTACATCAGGCAAGGGGCTAAACTTTACCTGTTCCAACATACATTTAAATGCGACTTTTGAAAATATTTGTCAACAATTAGTTTTCTCATCTTAAATTGTCTCAAGATTATTATTGTAACATTCAGCTAGATCATGCAAAGTTAGCCATGTGCCTTGGAAGATTGTTGTGTTTAATATTCTAGAAAGCCAGGGGGGAAATGTTAGGTGAACTGAAGTACCATTGAAAGTAATGTTAAGCTCAAGTCATTCAATCAACCATGGTAAGAGTCAGTTTCTAATTATATTTATTACTATTTTACAAATAACTGGCATTTGTGAAAATAAATCAGAACATTCTTCAATGCCTTCTTAGTGTTGTTTTCCATCAACATCCTTGGAAATCTTACTGTCTGTTACAATCCTGACCTAATAAAAAATAAAACAGATATGTACAAATTAAACTTAAATGCTTGACAAGTTTAGGTTTTTTCAAAATGTTTTTCAAATTCTGTTTGGTAACTTTCTACAATTTGACTATTAATTTGTTTCTTGTTGGGGGACTGACAGAACTTAATTAATTGTTCTTGCTTTCACACGACCTAGGCTTTGCCTATTAACATATTAGTTAAAAATCTCTTATATAAGTCGTGGTACAATGTACCTTTTTATGACGTACCGGAAGAGGGCTCATTAAGCCAAATTGAAGAAATGGACCAAAGAGGGGCACATGCTTAAATAAAAAGGTCTCGAGGACAAGGTAAGGTAAATGTCGTCTGCTGCAGAGACACTATAAAGTGATTGTTTGTTGGAAAGGATTTACTCGTGAAATTTAATATTGTTACGGAATGCATTGATCGAGCTGTTCCCTGTATAGCTCTACTTAAGCAGATAGCAAATTTTCAAAAGGTTTATTCTCAATTTCCAAACATATGTTGTGGGCACTCACAAGAAATGTCAAATCCATGCAATTCTTGAGGGTATCCTCATCATATGGTTTGGTCATAAGATAAAAGAAATACTACAACCAATGTACAAACAAGCACTACTTTAACAACCATTCTGATATGCGTTTACATACATATTTTTGTTGACGAGGGAGTTCAGTGTGTATTGTGTTTGGTACTCCCTTCAATAATCTTAAGTTATATCACGGCGTCTCCTGGGTAAGTTACCAGAACTACGGGTCCATTTATCCTGACACTAACAGCGAGTCAGTCATAATGCTTAGACCAAAACGCCTGAGCGCCCAATAGGCAAAATCATTATTACCACTTTTAAAAAATCTTGGGTATGACTCGTCCGGGATCGAACCCACGACCTCATTCAACCGATGTGGACGCTCTACCACTACACGACCGTTGGAGTTCAGAGAAGTTGCTGAAAATAAACAAAACCTCATCTTTCCACCTTAATGTTTAGCTCACGTAAAGACAAAATAAGTTTAAGCTTTTAGCACAATGTTTTCTTATGGAATACTAAAAACAATATCTCCGTTTTGACTGATGCGGCTCACAGTGTTTCGATTTGGCATGATGTTATCAAAAACAGAGTTGCAATTCTATATCTTCATGTTACTCTTGGTCCACACGGTGCCGCATAATATACTATCGAAGTACGAAGTGTCTATGTACGAATCATTCGTCCCAGATTATACACGTGCAAGAAGTAGTTAACAGTATTTTTGTCAACGATGAACGATGAATTCGATTCGGGGTTGTCCGTTAATTTCACTACAACGCATGTTAAGCGAAAGCGTCATGCCGACGCAGACTCTCCTAGATTGTCATCCGTAAGTATGTTCGTTATTAAATGTCACCAGTTTTCGCGACCAACCGATAATATTTTCTGATCTGGATTAATTCAATCAGTCCTCTTCAGCGTGCATACTTTGTTGTATAACCATTTTCCCACATATCAACGATTTCTGATACCTGCCTGCAGAAACTTCTGAAGACATTGTGGCAAACGAAGAAGTTGCTCAGAATGTCTCCTCTTGACAACATGTTTTCAAGTTCATTTAATAATTGTTTATTTTTTTCATTTACATCACCCCAAAATTTTAAATAATCAATCAAGTACCGATAATCAGTCAAGCATGACTGATCAATATTTAGAAAACACTGTTTATGACACTTGATTTTACTTTTGTGTTAAAACATCTATTCACACCTATATAAACCGATAATTGGGGTCGATAATATTTAGGAAACTCAGGGGTAACCCCCCGGGTTGAAAAATCTTGGGGTCGAAAACTCTGGCAACCGTTACAGCATGATCAAATATTTACGAGTTCTACCGTCCTAAGCAAAGAAAATAAAAATCATTATCAGGTTAAGCATATATTTAACATTAAAACATGGCGAAGATTTTAAATACATGAATTATGATGACGGGTACAAAAAATAATCAACTTGCCCTTCATAAAAGTATTTCAAAATGAAACGATTCCATAATATACGAAACTACATTTGTTAGTAAATCCTTTCCTATCCTATCATTTCTGTCGTTTTCCTTTTTGTTATTTATTCATCATTTGCTTTACGCTAATAAAATGACGTCATATTACAGGAATTTGGATTTGTAATTTCCGGAAAGTCAGAAAACCCTTATAAGTTTTTATTTGAACTTGTTTAAGAAATAGACGCCGAGTGTTTTAAACGCAAATGATCTCACATAAAATTACTTGTCCTCGTTCCTTTATCAAGTACGTATTATCATATTTAATTATTTCCTCTAGAAGTTTTTTTTGTTTCGATATTTTCGTTTCATCTAATCAAACAAACGAGTACCGTGACTGCATCAACAAATCCACTCTGGACACCATTTTTGGATAGACGGTATAGCAAACGGTAAAGCAAAGGTCATACACATTACATATTGATCGATTTGTTTACCCGTACCAACTATGAAATAAATATCTGATATTGTTTTTGACCACACATGCACCAGTAAAATGTGTAGTCGTCGTTTATCTATGAATCATGCCTCATGTTAAAATTGGTAAGGGCGTTTATATCATTAAAATAATCTTTCCTGTCTATAGTGAATAATACGTCACATATGATCATGTCGACAAGTACGCTTGAGTTTCAGTTTTTAAAGTGGGAAAAGGGGATATTTTCAAGGAACAAACAAATATCATTGCATGTATCAGAATAATTTGTAAGTTTATGTCTATATATCCTTTTTGGATGAATATTTCTGTCCATAATTAGAACATGGGAATTCCCTTGTACTGCTTACAACTTGCAATGACGTAAATATCACATGTAGAATACTGTCACCTATACATAGATACATTATAGAAAGAAAAAGCTTGAAGATATAGGAATCGGTATATAGGCTAGCAAAGACGAGTATGAACCAAACAAAATCCTCATTGGTTATTTCCAGACTTGTTGTGGTATTTCTTCAAGATTTCATGAGCATAATATGTATTCACACAGGACACCAATACCAGAGTCCAGGAATCCAGAACCGCCCAGAGTCTGTTACTTAGTAACATATCAATAGAATGGTTTATATATCCTTATTGATGATCATTCTAGTCATTGTATTGTCTTAATATGTGGTTTTTAGAGTTGTTTACTGTTTCACTGCTGATAACTATGCAGTGAGACTATTCCATGTGTTGATATACCTGACAGAAATTTTAATTTTCATATATTTATAAATATGATTTTACAAATGATTATTGTAATTTTTACAATAAGCAAAATAAATACCTGCTATACTAACGTTAACACACATGATAATATATTAAAAAAACAATAATTGAGATTTATGATACTTTTAAATTAAATTCAGTTATATCACGGTGATAAAACACTTATTCATGATCCCTTCTAGTCATATGACTAAGCTGTGTCTTTCTGGTATTTTTCTATTTTGGGTAAAGCGCTGCGTATGTTAGGAGTAGGACTAGATCTCTAGTAGATGACAAACCAGTATTTGAATAGGAAATGTGCTTTGCTACAGTAATTGAATTGTATGTGAAATCAATAGAAGACTGAAGTTAATCAACTATGATCATTTGTTTGATCACATAACTTGTAACACTTTCAATGGAACAATGCTAGAAGCCTTGATAAGCAGAAGTAAATGGGCATTTGTCCCACAGTACTCTCTCTCTCTCTCTCTCTCTCTCTCTCTCTCTCTCTCTCTCTCTTGTTCCTCAATTGATACAAACCTTTGGTGTGATGTTCAAAGGGAAATGATTCTTTAGAGTACCCACAACATAGCCTAGGATTAGGAGGTCATATCAAGATTTGAGAATGTAAATACATATGTATCACAGAGAAGACATCTCTGAAAATAAAGATACATGTATTTTATTTCTTTTATCTTATTACGTAGCAAGTTTAGTAAAATAAACTATTTTCTGTGGAATTTCAAAATTCATGGAATTATCTCTTATAAATAATTTTGTATGAAATATTCACTGATAAAGAATAAATGTCTATTGCAGGAAAGCAATAGACCTGGAAATCAGCCATCAATAGGAAATAGGTCAGAAAATGACATTGTGGATAATTTACCAGAAAAAGATTCATCCAATCCTTCACAGCATAGAAGGGATAGAAATAACAGGGACAGACAAAGAGGTAGATCCGAGTTCACAGGTCCACCAACCCATGGAATTATATCCTCGCTGTTTCGGAAAAATCCAGAAATACCAACAATCCAAAAGTATGCATATTAATTATTAATTTCCTCTCACAATAAAGATGGTTGAGCATATATTTTTTTCCTTGGACTGTTCTTCTATCAATCTGACGATTCTTCTGTTCATGATAGCTTCAGTAAAGTTTGCTGTAAGTATATATCTTCGATAGAATTCATCACAGGTCAATGTAATTACATATACACTACAATACAATACAATGCATTTTATTACATTCAGGCACATTTGCCTATAGTAAATAATAAACAATTATGTACAATTAAGAAAAGGTAGTCTCTTTACGAGAAGCAAAACATCATATTAAATGATGGGATCATATTTGTGTAACCTGTCTGTCGGGTAGACACATACGGTCACTTCTCCCTCGCCTGTTTGTTTGTCTCTCACACTTTGACTTAATTGGTCGTAAATTTCAGGGATTCACTTCAAATTTACAAGTTGATTCATAGTGATAAGGAGAATTGAATAATGCAGGAAACACAAATATAGCAAACTTTTTTTTGCAGTTATCTGCATCATTACTTTCCTTATCCAGCCGTTTTCGCATTTAATTTTCAATGTTTAAGATTCAAACTTGGCAAGGTTTGTGACTTGCAGTGCATAAGAATCGTAACTTCTTTTCAGGTCATTTTCTCACTAGCAATTTAGAAATTCTTTACCTCTTTTCAACTGACAAATGTTCAGTTGGTATATTCCCTTTCTCACATACAACAAATCTACAGTGATGATTTTGAAAACATTTAGGCAGAAATAAAAGAAAAATCTATAAATGTTAAATAGAGTTGTAACATTTTTGCGTAAGGAAAAAGTGCTAATTCAATGCAATGACTTCTTTTGATACAATGTTTTCAAAAGTCTTCTGCTTTAAATGTGTCTACAGTGTGGGAAAAGAGGTAAAGCATTGTTTGTAAGCCCATGTTTTTGTAATAACTCTCTGAGTTTTCTTTGTCAGGAAGAAGGTGAAACAAGTGAAGGAAGAACTGTTTTCATCAGATAACTTCAGTTCTGCAGGCCTACATCCGTATATGGTGAGTTACTTATCAAAGGTCCAGATAAGGAGGTTCGCTTTTTGGGGGTTTAAGCTGTTTTCAAAATTATTTCAGTTAAATCACGGCAGCTGATCACTTATTCAGGGTCCCTGGGTAAACAAACCAATACTAGGCTATGATATCTACCATGATCACCACAACCCAGGGATGCCCAGTTCCAAATGCCTGACAATACCCACTCGGTCACAGCAGATTCAGATGCGGAGGGGTAGCTTTTTTTGACACAATATCTCTCTTAGACTCTTACTATCAAACCAAACCCTATGATGTCAACTGGTCCTCAATAGAATCGTCTTATTGATTCAATTCTTTTGAATACCCATAACATAGGGTTAGAGAGTCAAATTAGGATTTTAGAACATCTGCCCTTATCTAGAGCTCTATTTATCCATTTGCCACAATTTTTTCTACTCATTAACCCTTTCCCTCATACGACAATTCTGCAGCAGACGACTTTGAACGTATTTTGTCTAAACATAGAAAATCTCCATAATTTTATGGATAACCTATGACAAAAAGTGGAAAACATTGTGGCAAAAGGAGAAATTGCACGTTCTGTGCAATTTCTTCTTTTGTCACTATGTTTTCAAAAAACCGTCTGCTGCAGAGGCGTCAGAAAGCGTCTATATGAGGGAAAGGGTTAATTATACCTTCATTTTAGGTCTTTTTTCATTCAGGTATATTAGTAAGTCTTCTGCTGCAGATTGTGTGTATGTTGGAAAAGGTTAAGTTGCTTTTATGGCGCCTAAAGGAATGTTATAGAAAACAGCCAAGTTCCATTTCTAGCCAGATCACCTTAATTAAAGAAATTTCTCATAACTAGCTGTGTCAGCTCTCCAAGTTAAGAAATCCATTTCCAATCTTCATCAAATCTGACCACAATGTTTGTGGGGTCAATAACTGAGCCAAATTGAATTTACGGCCAGATTTTCCCAGACTTAACCCTTTCCCACATAAACAAGATTTTTGACGCCTTTTTTTGAAAACATTATTACAAAAGAAGAAAGTGCTCAATATGAGCAATTTCTCTTTTTGCCACAATGTTTTCAACTCTATCAATTTATTAAATCTTCATTTGTAGATTAATATTTTTGTCTTAATAAATCCATGATGATAGTCATCTGTTGCAGATTTGTTGTAACTATGTGGGAAAGGGTTAAAAGAGTTATGACCCCTTTTCAAATTTCCTCAATTAGCTTTCTCAGGTTAAACAGGTATATTTTGATTTTTATACGCCCGTTTGAGTTTTACCTGCGATGGAAGGGCGGGCAGCGTCAAGTATGTTGTCAGCTAAATATCTTGAGAAGACTTTGTCCCATCATCACCAAATTTAGCCAGAATGTGTATTGGCATAATATCTTGGACAAGTTTGATAACTAGCCATATCACTTTCGCCAATCAAGAGTTATCACCCTTTAATTATAGAAAGTACCTAAAATTGGTCTTGTCAGCTAAATAACTTTAGAAGCCTTTGTCCCATCTTCACCAAATTTGGTCAGAATGTGTATTGGCAGAATATCTTGATCAGGTTCGATAACTAACCACGTTATCTTAGTCACTCCACACTTATATCCCTCGATATGGCCAAAACTATATCAACAGTGTCTGCTCTCTATATTTGCCTGACGTACAATCAATTATCACTATACTTCGTCTCAAAAAAATAGGACGGCATATTTTGTGACATTTGGTTCTCTTGTTTTAGGGTATAACTAAATATTTTCAAACCATTTTCAATTATCCTTACTTTCTTTGTGTCAAAATTTCAGGTCTCCAATTTAGAAAAACTAGGGTTTACAAAAATGACAGCAGTTCAACGAGAAACCATGCCCAAAATAATAAACGGTCATGATGTATTAGTCAGGTCTCAAACTGGTTCTGGTAAGTCATGTTATACTCAAGAGACCTAGATTGGGAGCTGTTAACCTACCCCACATACTGACCTAGATTGGGAGTTATAGAGAGTTTCCATATTTTTGACTAAATGTTTTCAAAGTCTTCTGCTGCAAATTTATTGTATGTGTGAAGTCCCCGGCGTATTCCTCTCTATTGTTCAATTAAACCCAATGATAGTACTCTAAAAAAAATGATCATAAAATGATCAGTGAGACATTTCTTTTGAATGCATACACCATAGATTTTTTTTTTTTTAGCTTACCTGGGCATGATGCCTGTCATCCATTTGGCCGCACATCCGTCGTCAACTTTTTCTTTAAATGACATCTTCTACTAAACGGCTGTTTGCATTCTGTCTGAACTTGGTAGGAACTATCCTTGGGTGGTCCTCTTTCAAAGTTGTTCAAAGAAATTACAGAAAACAGAAAGGAAAAACTTTTTAAAAAAAACTGAAAGGCCTAGAATTAGATATTTGGTGTGTAGTATTTGAGTGCACACAACATAGGGTTGCTTTTTTAAGCTCACCTGAGCACGAAATGCTCAAGGTGAGTTATTGTGATCAGCTTTTGTCTGGCGTCTGTCAACATCTTCTCCTCAGTAACCAGTTGGTCAATTTGGATGAAACTTCACAGAAAGCACCCTCTCAATGATTTTACCAGAATTCCTTCAAGTTTTTGGGATCCCTGCAGAATTCTGGTTTCCATTGCAACATAACGGAAAAAGCTTTTAAAATTCTTCTTCTCCCAAACTGGTTGGCAGATATTTAAATAA
The DNA here is from genome assembly GCA_031761405.1 of Serripes groenlandicus. Taxonomy (NCBI): domain Eukaryota; kingdom Metazoa; phylum Mollusca; class Bivalvia; order Cardiida; family Cardiidae; genus Serripes; species Serripes groenlandicus. The sequence goes on from JASEVX010000002.1 coordinate 31,838,444, forward strand.
TTTTGTAGAAATGTTCCTAAGATGATTCTCTATCAGATTCCCTAAAGCCATGTTAATTGGTCAAAAAACATGGCCGCCAGGGGGTGGGGCTATTTTGCCTTATATTGCTATTGTGAAAACTTAAAAAATCTTCTCCGACGAAAGTGTCAGGCGGTTTTTCAAATAATTTTGTAGAACTGTTCCTAGGGTGACCCACTATCAGATTCCTTCAAGCCATGTTGATTGGTCGAAAACTAAGGCTGCCAGGGGCGGGGCTTATATGGCTAAAGTGAAAAAAAATCAAATCAAATGAGCAATCAAGGGCCATCATGGCCCTCTTGTTAAGGTCAAATATACCCTGAGCCAGAGCACTGAGTGGTATGCCTAATGTGAAATGTTTAGAAATGTCTGCTTTATAAACATCTAATAGAAAAGGTGTAGCATCTTGCAAGTTTGAGAGGTGATTTGTATAGTCAAAAAAATTGTAGGAAAAAGGGAAAGCAATGTTATATTTAGGTGCCTCCTGTAAATGTGGTGAAAGTCATGTATTAGAGTTGGCTGTCCCATAGATAGACAATAATGTAGCTATGTGTTTGTATAAGGTAATACTTATTCTGTATATGTGGTGAAAGTCTGGTATTAGAGTGGTCTGTCCCATAGATAGACAAGAGTGTAGCTATGTGTTTGTATAAGGGAATACTTATACTGTAAATGTGGTGAAAGTCATGTATTAGAGTGGTCTGTCCCATAGATAGACAATCATGTAGCTATGTGTTTGTATAAGGGAATACTTATTCTGTAAATGTGGTGAAAGTCATGTATTAGATAGACAATAATGTAGCTATGTGTTTGTATAAGGTAATACTTATTCTGTATATGTGGTGAAAGTCTGGTATTAGAGTGGTCTGTCCCATAGATAGACAAGAGTGTAGCTATGTGTTTGTATAAGGGAATACTTATACTGTAAATGTGGTGAAAGTCATGTATTAGAGTGGTCTGTCCCATAGATAGACAATCATGTAGCTATGTGTTTGTATAAGGGAATACTTATTCTGTAAATGTGGTGAAAGTCATGTATTAGAGTGGTCTGTCCCATAGATAAACAATAGTGTAGCTATGTGTTTGTATAAGGGAATACTTATTCTGTAAATGTGGTGAAAGTCATGTATTAGAGTGGTCTGTCCCATAGATAGATAATAATGTAGCTATGTGTTTGTATAAGGGAATACTTATTCTGTAAATGTGGTGAAAGTCATGTATTGGAGTGGTCTGTCCCATAGATAGACAATCATGTAGCTATGTGTTTGTATAAGGTAATACTTATTCTGTAAATGTGGTGAAAGTCTGGTATTAGAGTGGTCTGTCCCATAGATAGACAATTATGTAGCTATGTGTTTGTATAAGGTAATACTTATTCTGTAAATGTGGTGAAAGTCATGTATTGGAGTGGTCTGTCCCATAGATAGACAATAATGTAGCTATGTGTTTGTATAAGGTAATACTTATTCTGTAAATGTGGTGAAAGTCATGTATTAGAGTGGTCTGTCCCATAGATAGACAATAGTGTAGCTGTGTGTTTGTATAAGGGAATACTTATTCTGTAAATGTGGTGAAAGTCACATATTAGAGTGGTCTGTCCCATAGATAGACAATAATGTAGCTATGTGTTTGTATAAGGTAATACTTATTCTGTAAATGTGGTGAAAGTCATGTATTAGAGTGGTCTGTCCCATAGATAGACAATCATGTAGCTATGTGTTTGTATAAGGTAATACTTATTCTGTAAATGTGGTGAAAGTCACATATTAGAGTGGTCTGTCCCATAGATAGACAATAATGTAGCTATGTGTTTGTATAAGGTAATACTTATTCTGTAAATGTGGTGAAAGTCACATATTAGAGTGGTCTGTCCCATAGATAGACAATCATGTAGCTATGTGTTTGTATAAGGGAATACTTATTCTGTAAATGTGGTGAAAGTCACATATTAGAGTGGTCTATCTCATAGATAGACAATCATGTAGCTATGTGTTTGTATAAGGTAATACTTATTCTGTAAATGTGGTGAAAGTCACATATTAGAGTGGTCTATCCCATAGATAGACAATCATGTAGCTATGTGTTTGTATAAGGTAATATTTATTCTGTAAATGTGGTGAAAGTCACATATTAGAGTGGTCTATCCCATAGATAGACAATCATGTAGCTATGTGTTTGTATAAGGGAATACTTATTCTGTAAATGTGGTGAAAGTCACATATTAGAGTGGTCTGTCCCATAGATAGACACTAATGTAGCTATGTGTTTGTATAAGGTAATACCTATTCTGTAAATGTGGTGAAAGTCACATATTAGAGTGGTCTGTCCCATAGATAGACAATAATGTAGTTATGGGTTTGTATAAGGGAATACTTATTCTGTAAATGTGGTGAAAGTCATGTATTGGAGTGGTCTGTCCCATAGATAGACAATTATGTAGCTATGTGTTTGTATAAGGTAATACTTATTCTGTAAATGTTGTGAAAGTCATGTATTAGAGTGGTCTGTACCATAGATAGACAATCATGTAGCTATGTGTTTGTATAAGGTAATACTTGTTCTGTAAATGTGGTGAAAGTTACATATTAGAGTGGTCTGTCCCATAGATAGACAATCATGTAGCTATGTGTTTGTATAAGGGAATACTTATTCTGTAAATGTGGTGAAAGTCACATATTAGAGTGGTCTGTCCCATAGATAGACAATAATGTAGTTATGTGTTTGTATAAGGGAATACTTATTCTGTAAATGTGGTGAAAGTCGTGTATTAGAGTGGTCTGTCCCATAGATAGACAATAGTGTAGCTATGTGTTTGTATAAGGGAATACTTATACTGTAAATGTGGTGAAAGTCACATATTAGAGTGGTCTGTCCCATAGATAGACAAGAGTGTAGCTATGTGTTTGTATAAGGTAATACTTATTCTGTAAATGTGGTGAAAGTCACATATTAGAGTGGTCTGTCCTATAGATAGACAATAATGTAGCTATGTGTTTGTATAAGGTAATACTTATTCTGTAAATGTTGTGAAAGTCTGGTATTAGAGTGGTCTGTCCCATAAATAGACAATAATGTAGCTATGTGTTTGTATAAGGTAATACTTATTCTGTAAATGTGGTGAAAGTCTGGTATTAGAGTGGTCTGTCCCATAGATAGACAATAATGTAGTTATGGGTTTCTGTAAGGGAATACTAATACTGCCTTTCTACAGAGCTAGCTTTTGTAGCAACATGTTAAAGTGATTGCCTCCCGGACAAGGGGTCCAAAGTTTGAGCATAGTCAGGTCAGGCTTTTTCAGCTTTATGTTAAAAACGCCATATAACCCCAGTAAAACAAAAACAAACAAAGCTTTTTCAGCTGGGTTACTTTTGGAGCCTAAAGCCCCTTTCTCACATACACGATTGAGAAATTGCATACACGATTTAAGAAAAGTTGAAAAATCTTGTTGATTCGTGCTCGACCTTGTGGTTTATGCAAATTTCTTAACCAAACAGGACCCTCATACGACCAACACAACCCTCATACGACCCTCATACGACCTTCATATGCCTGAACACGACACTCATACGACCGTCGAAAGATATTCATCCGATACAACACGATTTAACCTCATTTAACACGACCCCAATATGACTGTCATACGACCAAACACGACTGTCATACGATGCCCATACGAGTTAACACGAATCAACACAATCATATGTAGTATATAAGCTGCATTGCAACAGCATTTCTGTGTCAGTCTTCACCATGTTCACAGTGGTAGATTCAGTGGTAGATTGATGTGAAATGTCTTCAGATGGAGATGAAGGTGGAGGTGATGGTGGTGGAATGTTGAATGGACTATCCTCCTGATGTCAGTTTCAGTTGTTAAATTTTGTTGTTGTTGGCGATTTTGGTGGTGGTTCAGAGGTTTCAGCTGGCTCATCTTGTCCCTGGGTACCGGGTGGATGTTCATCCATAGTTGGTGGTGAAGGATGTTTCCCTTTCGAAGGTTTTGCTTGGAGGAGCTTCCGTTTCAGCCGCCTGAGGTTTGGCATGGCTGTAGAATGAGCTTTCACTTTCAGGGGGTTTCTCACGTTCTCACTCAGTCACGTGATGGGTTCTTCCGGTCGTATGACAAATGTATGGATTTTGTGTTCAGGCGTATGGGAGTCGTATATGAAAGGCGTATGGAAGTCGTGCTGAATCGTGATAAAACGTATGAAGGGCGTATGAGTTTCTGCCCACACTCCCCAACACGACTGAACGCGACTGAACATGATCTTCATACGACTAAACACGACTGTCATACGACTGAACGAGACTTTTAAGCCGAGCTGCGACGTCCATACGACCGCGCGCGACCGACCACGACTTAACACAAATGAACACGAATGAGTGCACGACCTTCATAAGTTCTAACATGATTTAAAGAAAAACGTTAAATCGTGTTCATTCGTGTTCAGATGTGAGATAGGGGCTTTACATGGGCCTGATGTTTCTGTTTCTGGGAAAGGCTTTTAATGACAAAATGATATTTCATTAGCAACTTTTCATTCATATACAAGCATGTATGTTTTCATTTAGATTCCCTTTGTAAAAGACTTAAAAGTTAATCAATTTTGTCATTTGAAAATTATCTTACAGGTAAAACCATGGCCTATGCAATCCCAATAATAGAGAACTTGGCTGGTATCCAGCCCAAAATTAAAAGACAAGATGGAATTCTAGCTGTTATACTGGTTCCCACAAGAGAGGTATATATGGTATACACAAAGATATATAGACTTTGCAAATACATGACAGGGAGACTGAGAGTGTAGAGTGCCAGCCTGGTGATCCATAGGTCCTGGGTTCAATTCCCATGAGAACAGTTTCAATATGGCAGTGTCCAGTCTAGGAGGGAACATCGTCTAATTCTCATACTGGTTTGAATATTCTCCCCTTAACCCTTTCCCTCATATAGACACTTTCTGACGCCTTTGCAGCAGACAGCTTTTTGAAAACATAGTGACAAAAGAAGAAATTGCACAAAACATGCAATTTCTCCTTTTGACACAATGTTTTCCACTTTTAGTCATAGGTTATCCATTCATTATAGAGATTTTCTATTTTTTGACAAATTATGTTCAAAGTCGTCTGCTGCAGAATTGTCATGTGAGGAAAGGGTTAATTTGTATAAAAGGGGGGAAATTTTTACAAAGACAAAAAAGGAAAAATGTCTTAATTTGTTCACAAAATCCATTTTCTGATTAACATTCCCTCCTTGTTCCTGGATTGAAGACTGAGCTGGTGGGAGTACTGGTGGGAGTACTGGTGGGAGTACTGGTGGGAGTACTGGTTTATTATTCAGGAAGTCACATCGAGAGTGATTTATATCAGTTGAAAGGACTTGCTTCCTGAAAGATGTAAATGAATCAGTTTAAGCTATATTAATAATATTAATGCTATGAAAAGATTTAATCATTTTCTCTTTCCCACATACAACTCTTCAGCAGACGACTTTGAAAACATCTCAGTAAAACTATGAAAAATCTCTACAAGTAATAGTATAGTTACTGATAAGAGTTGAAAGCATTGTGGCAAAAGGAGAAATTGCTTATCATGGGCAATTTCTCCCTTTTGCCATAATTTTTTCAAAAGTTTTCCGCTGTAGAAGAGTCAATATGCATCTGTAAGTGGGAAAGGGTTTAACCTTCAACTCTTGTGTAGGTTGAAATAACAGACACAGTGTTGAAGTGGTTAAAGCACCATCACTTTCCTACATACATACACTTTATGACATTTCTGCAGCAGACGACTTTTGAAAACATTCTGGCAAAAGATGAAATTGCTCATAATGACTAATGAGCCACGTTTTTTTCAACTTCATTGTTCTTACATTATTCAAAAGCCTCCGAACTTTTGCCACAATGAAATCAAAGTTGTCTGCTGCAGATTTGTTGTATTTGGGAACGGTTTATGATCCAGGTTTTGACGAGGTGTATGGTTAGACTTGAACATTGAGATAAGATGTAAGTGTCAAGTATTCATTTCATCAGGGCATATGTTAACTTAACCCTTTCCCACATCTAAAAATCTGCAGCAGACGACTTTGGAAACATATTCCACAATGTTTTCAAAAGTTGTCTGCTGCAGATGTGTCAAAATGCATCTATAAGGGTTAAGTGTGAAGTGTTCTCCCTTTTTTTATTTTCAGCTGGCTGTACAGAGTTTCGATGTTTTTCAGAAATTGCTAAAGGTATGACTTGCTATTTATTTGTTTGTTTTGTTTTTAACCCTTTCACGAATTCACACAATCACACATTCACACAATCAACAAATCTCCAGCAGAGGACATTGAAATATTCTAAAACAGAAATATGGAGTATCTTAAAACATCAAGATATTTTATAAGTGTTCAAAATATTGTGGCCAAAGGAGAAATCGCTCTTTTTAAGCAATTTACTCTTTTGCCACAATGTTTTTTTCAGAGTCATCTTCTGTAAATGCTTCACAATATGTCTACAAGTGGGAAAGGGTTAATGATACTTTCATCAGTATTTATGTTATATTAAGAATTTGTCTTGCTTGAATGTCTTGTTCGACTCAACGTTTAAACCATTTACTCTGGAGTAAGAGTGTGAAGTAATGACATGTTATCCATTTACTCGGGAGTTAGAGTTTGAAGTAATGACACTTTATCCATTTACTCTGGAGTAAGAGTGAAGTAATGACACTTTATCCATTTACTCTGCAGTAAGAGTGTGAGGTAATGACACGTTATCCATTTACTCTGAAGTAATGACACTTTATCCATTTACTTTGCAGTAAGAGTGTGAAGTAATGACACTTTATCCATTTACTCTGCAGTAAGAGTGTGAAGTAATGACACTTTATCCATTTACTCTGAAATAAGAGTGTGAAGTAATGACACTTTATCCATTTACTCTGCAGTAAGAGTGTGAAGTAATAACACTTTATCCATTTACTCTGGAATAAGAGTGTGAAGTAATGACACTTTAACCATTTACTCTGGAGTAAGAGTGTGAAGTAATGACACTTTATCCATTTACTCTGCAGTAAGAGTGTGAAGTAATGACAGTTTATCCATTTACTCTGCAGTAAGAGTGTGAAGTAATGACACTTTAACCATTTACTCTGGAGTAAGAGTGTGAAGTAATGACACTGTAACCATTTACTCTGCAGTAAGAGTGAAGTAATGACACTTTATCCATTTACTCTGCAATAAGAGTGTGAAGTAATGACACTTTATCCATTTACTCTGCAATAAGAGTGTGAATTAATAACACTTTATCCATTTACTCTGGAGTAAGAGTGTGAATTAATGACACTTTATCCATTTACTCTGCAATAAGAGTGTGAAGTAATGACACTTTAACCATTTACTCTGGAGTAAGAGTGTGAAGTAATGACACTTTATCCATTTACTCTGCAGTAAGAGTGTGAAGTAATGATACTTTATCCATTTACTCTGCGGTAAGAGTGTGAAGTAATGACACTAACCATTTACTCCGGAGTAAGAGTGTGAAGTAATGACACTTTATCCATTTACTCTGGAGTAAGAGTGTGAAGTAATGATACTTTATCCATTTACTCTGGAGTAACAGTGTGAAGTAATGACACTTTATCCATTTACTCTGCAGTAAGAGTGTTAAGTAATGATACTTTATCCATTTACTCTGGAGTAATGACACTTTATCCATTTACTCTGCAATAAGAGTGTGAATTAATGACACTTTATCCATTTACTCTGCAATAAGAGTGTGAATTAATGACACTATCCATTTACTCTGGAGTAAGAGTGTGAAGTAATGATACTTTATCCATTTACTCTGGAGTAAGAGTGTGAAGTCATGATACTTTAACCATTTACTCTGGAATAAGAGTTTGAAGTAATGACACTTTATCCATTTACTCTGCAGTAAGAGTGTGAAGTAATGATACTGTATCCATTTACTCTGGAGTAAAGGTGTGAAGTAATAACACTTTATCCATTTACTCTGGAGTAAGAGTGTGAATTAATAACACTTTAACCATTTACTCTGGAATAAGAGTGTGAAGTAATGATACTTTATCCATTTACTCTGGAATAAGAGTGTGAATTAATGACACTTTATCCATTTACTCTGGAGTAAGAGTGTGAATTAATAACACTTTATCCATTTACTCTGCGGTAAGAGTGTGAAATAATGATACTTTATTCATTTACTCTGGAATAAGAGTGTGAAGTAATGATACTTTATTCATTTACTCTGCAGTAAGAGTGTGAAGTAATGATACTTTATTCATTTACTCTGCAGTAAGAGAATGAAGTAATGATACTTTATTCATTTACTCTGAAATAAGAGTGTGAAGTAATGATACTTTATTCATTTACTCTGAAATAAGAGTGTGAAGTAATGACACTTTATCCATTTACTCTGCAGTAAGAGTGTGAAGTAATGACACTTTATTCATTTACTCTGGAATAAGAGTGTGAAGTAATGATACTTTATTCATTTACTCTGGAATAAGAGTGTGAAGTAATAACACTTTAACCATTTACTCTGCAGTAAGAGTGAAGTAATGACACTTTATCCATTTACTCTGCAGTAAGAGTGTGAAGTAATGATATTTTATCCATTTACTCTGCAGTAAGAGTGTGAAGTAATGATACTTTATCCATTTACTCTGGAATAAGAGTGTGAAGTAATGACACTTTATCCATTTACTCTGGAATAAGAGTGTGAAGTAATGACACTTTATCCATTTACTCTGGAGTAAGAGTGAAGTAATGACACTTTATCCATTTACTCTGGAATAAGAGTGTGAAGTAATGATACTTTATTCATTTACTCTGGAATAAGAGTGTGAAGTAATAACACTTTAACCATTTACTCTGCAGTAAGAGTGAAGTAATAACACTTTAACCATTTACTCTGCAGTAAGAGTGAAGTAATGACACTTTATCCATTTACTCTGCAGTAAGAGTGTGAAGTAATGATATTTTATCCATTTACTCTGCAGTAAGAGTGTGAAGTAATGATACTTTATCCATTTACTCTGGAATAAGAGTGTGAATTAATGATACTTTATTCATTTACTCTGGAGTAAGAGTGAAGTAATGATACTTCATTCATTTACTCTGGAATAAGAGTGTGAAGTAATAACACTTTAACCATTTACTCTGCAGTAAGAGTGAAGTAATGACTCTTTATCCATTTACTCTGCAGTAAGAGTGTGAAGTAATGATACTTTATCCATTTACTCTGCAGTAAGAGTGTGAAGTAATGATACTTTATCCATTTACTCTGCAGTCAGAGTGTGAAGTAATGATACTTTATCCACTTTATTAGTTTATGGGTCCCTTTAAACCTCAAGTTATAGCGAGTAAACTGTAGTTAAAAAACATTAGTGAAATGTTTTTAACCTTTTTCGACATATAGACGCTTTCTGATGCCTTTAAAGCAGACAAGTATTGAAAACATTGTGGCAAAAGAAGAAATTGCTCAAAACTTAATAATTTAACTTAAATTTGTAAAGGTTTTCCATGTTTTTTCTCAGATGTTTTCAAAGTCGTCGGCTGCTGTTTTGTTATAAGTTGAAAAAAGTTAAAATCATCAAAATTAACATTATACTTATTTTAAACTTATTTATTTGACATCAATTGCGAGACAAGCTTTCAGCTTATATAAATCTTTCTCGATGTCTGCTTCCCGGAGACTTAACCAGTACTCGCGCCTTTTCTGTGGAAAAATCCCACAGTCAGAACTTGCTCATCACAGGACCTTTTGTAGGAGAGGCAGAGATTATACAGTAGTTAAATTTCTGAACATTTTTCATTTTCTTAGCCTTTTATATGGGTGGTTCCTGGCTGCTTGATGGGTGGAGAGCAGAGAAAAGCAGAAAAAGCAAGGTATTGATTAACCCTTTTCCCCTTGTTGACACATCTGGAACAGACGCCTTATGAAAACATTGTGATAAAAGAAGAAATTGCTTGTGATGACCTTCATACAGCAATGTTTTAAGCTCGCCTGAGAACGAATTGCGAGGAGTGTTATTGTGATCGCTTTTCGTTCGTTGTCCGTCCGTCTGTCTGTCTGTCTGTCTGTTCACTTTTTCCTACAAACAACTTCTCCTCCTAAACCAATGGACTGCTTTCAAAATAATTTCACAGGAATGTTCCTTAGTTGGACCTGAGTCCTCTTTAGGCTGTTTATGTCTATGGTGAATTATCTCCTCAGAACATGTTGGTTGTTCTGTTTTACCAATTATTTCTATGTTGAAAATATCTCCTCAGAACATGTTGGTTGTTCTGTTTTAACAATTATTTCTATGGTAAAAATATCTCCTCAGAACATGTTGGTTGTTCTGTTTTACCAATTATTTCTATGGTGAAAATATCTCCTCAGAACATGTTGGTTGTTCTGTTTTACCAATTATTTCTATGGTGAAAATATCTCCTCAGAACATGTTGCTTTACCATTTATTTCTATGGTGAAGATATTTCCTCAGAACATGTTGTTTTACTGCTTATTTCTATAGTGAAAATATCTCTTCAGAACATGTTGTTTTACTGTTTATTTCTATAGTGAAAATATCTCCTCAGAACAAACAGGTTGTTTTACTGTTTATTTCTATAGTGAAAATATCTCCTCAGAATATGTTGTTTTACTGTTTATTTCTATAGTGAAAATATCTCCTCAGAACATGTTGCTTTACCATTTATTTCTATGGTGAAGATATCTCCTCAGAACATGTTGTTTTACTGCTTATTTCTGTAGTGAAAATATCTCCTCAGAATATGTTGATTGTGCTGTTTTACTGTTTACTTCTATGGTGAATTATCTTTTCAGAACATGTTGGTTGTTCGGTTTTACTCTTTATTTCTATGGTGAATTATCTCAAATAATTTCACACAGTAGTTTAATCACCCAACATCTGAAAAGATCCCTAGTTTGTTGGCCCTCTTTGTTTCATAGCTATGGAATGCAATTTAACCCCCCTTCCCCACATACAGCCATTCTGCAGCAGACAACTTTGTAAAGGTCAAGGCAAAGATATGGAAAGTTTCATTATTGAAAAAAATTGAAAATGTTGTGGTAAAAAGAGAAATTGTTCATCATCAGCAATTTTAACTTTTGCCAAAATGTTTCTGAAAGTTGTCTGCTACAAACACATCACAATGGAGAATTGTTACACATTGATGTATAATTTTTATATGGAGATTAAAACATTGTGGAAAAATGGAAAAACTGCTAACTCTGAGCAATTTAACAATGTTTTCAAATGTCATTTTGCTGCAAAGCATCCACTGTCATCTGGAGAAACAAAATTCAATTTGTCTGATTTTTTGATGGAATACTTGCTTCTATTAACTTTAGGTTACGTAAAGGTGTGAACGTTTTGATCTCCACCCCAGGTCGTATGATCGACCATATGCAGAACACAGCCAATATGGAACTGCAGAATGTACGATGGTTAGTTCTTGATGAGGCTGATAGGTAAGATACTGAATAAAATAACTTGGGTAATTGGGTAACCATTACATACAATTTTCAGCCTTTTCCACATACAACAAATCTGTCGCAAGCAAATTTGAAAACATATACACTGTAGGCAAAAACACAGAAAATCTCTATAAATCAAGGTATAGTTACTGATAAAAGTTGAAAAAAGGAGAAATTGCTCATTTTGAGCAATTTCTTCTTTTGTTACAATGTTTTCAAAAGTCGTCTGCTGCAGAGGCGTCAGAAATCATCTGTATGTGGGAAAGGGTAAAATAAGAACATGGCCCGCGCTGTCGTTCGCCACTGTCGCCAAATGCGAAGATTATTTTAAAGTGGCGAAGTTATTACATGAATGGCGAATGTAAGTGGCGAAAGGTTTTTATCATCAACATTTACCTGTTTTGGATATCAGTTTACGACATACAGTGACTGTTTCCGTTAATCTAAGATAATGCATCGCCATTTGATTCAATGTAGGGAACCAGTGACCATTTTACAACACCTGTTTTTATCATTTTGACAGCTTGTGTATTTCACACTTGTTTTATTGTTGTGAAGTGTTAATTCAGCCTTTTAATCTGACTGACCAACAACTTTGAGCGATATTGATACATTAAAGTCCGTACATATGATAATTGGCAATAATTGGCAATTATAGATGCATTAAATATATCGGCACGCTTTTTGAAGCAGGTTTCGACGATCAACATAGGCCTTTCATGATTTAATGACAATGTAAGTTTGTCATTTTTGATTGGGAAAAATCTATTTAATTATGCGCGAGTACAAACAATTAGTGGACCCATTGATGAGATTGCATGTAAATATTTCTTCTCCTCTCTGTTTATCCCTGAAATCTCTAAAGTGGCGAAGATGAATGGCTCCTAAAAATTAAAAGTGGCTCCTAAAATTTAAAAGTGGCGAACTTTATTTCAATGTGGCGAAAGAAAAATTCAACCCAGAGCAGGCCCTGAAGAATTTAAGATCATTTTAAATAACTCATCTGCAGCATAGAATAAATGAAATTATCTGTTTGACTGTTGACATATAACATAGTCAAGCATGTTTTAGTAATATCACAGTGGTACGGTCTAAGTTTGTGTCATAACAGAAACAGTGGAACCTGTGTATAAAGACCACCCATTGGAAGGCAACAACGTGGTCTTTGTTCACAGGTGGTCTTTAATTACAGGGTCATTTATGCTGAAAATGAGTAATCGGGAAACTAAATGTGTGGTTGTTATAGACAGGGAATTGCTATTCCAAGATGGTCTTAAGCACAGGTTTAAATGTACTTTCAAAAAAAAGTAACGGCTCTCCTGCTTTGTGCTTATGATGGTTACAGGGGTCGGGTTACAAGTTACAACTGATGTATCTCCTGTCAGTATTAAAGTCGCTGAACTCCAGATGGATATCAAAATTTTAAAATGTTGAAATTTCGGCAAATATTGCTAATAGTGACAACAAAGTAAATAATAAGTAGTTAACAAATATTTTGGTAGTAAATGTTGAAAGACTGTAAACTGTACAAAATATGGCTTACCCAGTAAAAAATGAAGCATAAACGATCAATATTTAGATGTTTATGGTACCGAAAAGTGAAATTAATACTCCAGTGTTATCCCAGAATTATGATTCTAATATTTCAAAACAACTTTTGAACAGTTTTAAAACTATTTTCTGGAGTTCAGCACCTTTGATATACAGGTACAAGGAGTATTGAGAATTTACTCAGGAAATACTAAAATGTGAGCCTAAAACACCATTCAAAGAATGGATTCTGTTTTAATTATTATAGGATTCTTTTTATATAAAAATAAAAAATCCACTAGACAGCATTTTTCAGACACCAGAATATATAAAATTAAATGGGTCTTTTGTCAATTCTAAAGGGCATATTTCATGTTTGAATATGTTATGGGAACTCACAGCAAAGGGATAAATCCTTTCCCTCATACAACAAATCTGCAAAGAATTGAGTTTGAAAACGTGTAGGCGAAAATATGGAACATCTCTATAAATGAAAGTTTAAGTATGGAACTGAGTTAAAATTATTGTGGCAAAAGGAGAAATTGCTCATTATATATGAGCAATTTCTTCTTTTGTCACAATCTTTTCAAAAGTTGTCTGGTTCAGATGCGTCAGAAAGCGTCTGTATGGGGGAAAGGGTTTAGTAACAAATGAGATATTTTGTTATAAAGAGCTGATTGCTACTCCTTATCTATGGGACCATTATCAATAGAAAACTACTGCTGTTAACAAACTTTGCTTATTCGCTTTACTCTTCCCCACTTACAGTTCCATTTTGACTATTGAGAAACATTATGCCAAAAAGAAATGAGCAATTCCTTCTTCTGCCACAATGTTTTCAACTCTATTCAATAATTACACTTTCATTTAAGTGAAATTTTCAAGATATTTAACCAGATGTTTTCAAAGTTGTCTGATTCAGATTTGACCTATGTGGCTAAAACACATAAAGTGTCGTAAGAGAATTGCGCTGCTCATATCTATTTATTTTACAGGTTACTGGATATGGGATTTGAAGCACAGGTTGACAAGATTGTTTCGAGTATAGATAACAAAAACAGGCAATCAGTTCTCCTCTCGGCTACCCTCACTGAAAGTATGAACCAATCATTAATCCATCCTCCTTGTTTCAGGCAACATTTGATTGCATTAGATCTTTTGAAAACTTTATGGGAAAAGTAAAGATGGGTCAGAATGGAATACTTACAATTTTCCTGGTGTAACATATTTGTTATGGCCCCTTGATTATTATGCACTATTTCTCGCATACCTGGCTGGGATTCAATGAAATTATAAAGGAAGCTTCTTTAGCAAGAGGAGATGTGCAGTGCCAGATGGTTAAGGTTACTTCAAAGGTGTGAGAAGTAAAACGTATGGATGTCGGCGTTGATTTTATTTGTTTAATTTTTCTACGGGAATAAAGGCTATTTCCCCTAGGGCTGTTCCAGAAAAAAAAGTCTGGGGGGGGAGGAACGACCAGCAATTTTGAGGGTACCCCCCATAGAATTTTAATTATTTTTTGGGCACCCCCCATAGAATAAAATTTAAATTTTACCCCCCACCTAGAGAATTTAAATTATCACATTCATAGCAATTTTATTCATGTTTTATACTTTTTAACACATTCAAGCAGATCCAAATTAAAATGCATGTGTTAAAAGACATCCAGAAGTATCATATTTGACCATGACCAAGAGTACGTGTACCTTCCTAGATAACCCAAACCCAGTCGGTAGCAATGCAGGCTCAGCCATTTTTCTTTCCTATGTTTGACAAGAGTCAATGTGACATGCATCTTCCACCAATCTTCTAAGTCTATGTGGAAAAGCAGCCAGTTGCTTTGGGAAGATTGTTGTGTGAAAACCAGGAAATACATTTATACACTGGAGTTCCAGTATATCGCGATATTCGGGGTCCAAGGCCTAGCATCGCGTTGGAATCCGATCGCGAATTACCATTAGAAATTAAAGCAATCAAGTAATATGCTTCAGCATGCCAAATCCCGACACTCGTCAACTGCATGCAATGGCGATGAAAAATGTCTCAAAATCTAATATATTTTAGCAGTCCAGAATATGGTGTCTATTATATGTGTATATACTTTTGCTGTATTATGAATATAATCCTCACTTTTATTTCCAAATTGGCTAATATTGAGGGATGTAAAACAAACTCTTTCTAACCGCCATTTGCAATGTCTCCTTTCCTTACATTTTTTCTTTTTTTCTTATTTAAAAGAAAAAACAATTCACAAACCATGTATTAATAGCTTTAAATGCATATATAGCAGACAGCGTTTGAAAACATTGTGAGAAAAAGAGAAACTGCTTATTATTAGCGATGCATCCTTTCCCTACATTTTTTTTTCTAGTTTCAAAGTTGTTAAAGAAGGGAAAATAAAATTCCATACCCTTTAAAATCCTTTCCAATTCAAAGTTAATTTATCCAATTTCAAACAAAATGATGTAATATCTCTTTTTGTCACAATGCTATAACAAGAAGTCTGCTGCATGTGTGTCCAAATGCGTGTGCAAATTGGTAAGGATTAAATCAATTTTCCGTAAATCATTGACCCCGGTAGAACTATTTCCCCCCCCCCCTCCCCTACAAATGAGCTACTTCATACGTCCAGTAAATAGAACAAAAGGGTCCTTAGGTATGACGTAATTTTACTGAGATCTTGCCATGTGATTATAAGGTGACCGTGACCTTATGCTTATGTAATCTTAATGGATTTTCCCAAACATTTACATCTGGACCAGTCCACGTAACATATCTTTACTTCTGTGTAAATTACACACAATGCAATTACTTTTGACTCAGTTGCAGCAGAAAGCTTTTGAAAACATTTTCAGAAAAGGAGAAACATCACTGTAATGGCCTATTTCATGCATGCATCATTTACATTATTCAAGTGTGAAATCGGACAAATTTGACTAAAGGGTTTATTGCATGGTTGATACTGGCACGTGGTTTAGAAAAACAACACCGACACCCCACTAAACCCTTTGTTCGATTTTCGCGCTTTTATTTTTATAAGAAAATATTAAGGAGCAATATTTTTTTGAATTTGGAATAATCATTTGTTTTTGCTTATTTTTGGATTTATAAAATCAGGTTTGTGCTTTATTTATCTAAATGGTTTCTTTCTCCAGTTTTGCAATGAGTACCATGTTTTACAGAATTATGTAATTTTTTTGTGGACATTTTTTTTTATTCGAAATTGTATTTTTGAGGGGTTTAATTTTCAAATTAAATAGGAAAATAGGCTCTTTTTCCAAGATTGCAACGGGAGCCAAGTCGCCATTGCGTTCTACTGAATATCGCGTTGTACCCGTGCGCGAATTATCCACATTCCAGTGTAGTAGGTAACTGGCTGTCGTGATATAACTGATAAACGGCGTTAAACTCGAATCAATCATATTTATAATACAATTGGCTGAAATATGAGGCCAAGTTTGTAACGGATATGCCAATGCTAAATAATAGTGTGGCAAACTGGTCTAGTATGGAGAAATCCACAAAATGTAATTTGGACTAGATGAAATAATGAACATGTATTTCAAGCCATCTTGTAACCGGTGTCTGGTATCGTAAAGATCACTGAAGCGTCATTATCACCAATATTTATTAGCGAGCTGATACAGTAAATTTGCGATCTCGTATCCAACAATTAAAAATTAGAAAACGCTCGACATTGAATTCCCGCCGAATTTATTACGGGTTTTTTATACAGTAAAAAAACCGACCACCCACAGAATTAAAATACATCTTTTGCCCACTACCTAGAGAATTTTATTTAAAAAATACCCCCCACCCACAGAATTTAAATAGCTTGTCGTTCCTCCCCCCCCCCGACATTTTTTTCTGGAACAGCCCCTAGCCAAAAAGTGTCTTTTTCCAAATCCTGTCCTGTGACAAAGGGCTGTGTGAGGGTATTCTTCACATTCAGCAATAACTTAACTTATTTTTTATACCTTTTTCAGGTGTTGAAAGGTTGGCAGGTGTTTCTCTCAAAAATCCACAAAAAATTGCCATCAATGACAACAATACATCCACAGTTAAATCCGAAATAAAAGAAGAACCAGGTTGTTCATCGCAGACATCAATTCAGAAGGCAGAGACTGGGTCCGTCCCAGGTTCAAGCCCTGCATCAGACATTATAGCTTTGCCTGAAAGTTTAAAACAGTACTTTGTTATAGTTCCATGCAAGCTGAGACTAGTCAGTCTGCTCTGTATACTGTTATCAAAGTGCAAGGTGAGTTGTGAGTGGAAAGTAAACCTTTCTCCACATTTGAAAAATCTGCAGCAAACGAAAATATTGTTGCAATAATATAGAAAATCTCAATAAATGAAAGAAAAATATTGAATAGAGATGAAATCTTTGATGCAAATGGAGAAATTGCTCATTATGAAAAATGTCTCCATTTGCCACAATGATTTCATGAGACCTCTGCTTCATAGGTGTCAGGAAGTGTCTACATATGACCAATATTTAAAAAAATAAAAATGAAAATAATTGATTCCTGTTGAAAACATTGTGGCAAATGTAGAAATTGCTCATCATGATGTTGTCTGTATCAGGGAAAAGGTTAACATTTTAGCTCACAGAAACTGTTTTACCTGATGCGGTATTTTTTAGAATCATCTGCTTTGAAAACATTTGAGAAAAATGATGCAATCTCTTGAACGCTAGCAATAAAGTTTTAACCAGTTCCCACCTGCAGACACATTTTGACCCATATGAAGCAGATGACCTTTGTAAACATTGTGGCAACAGAAGAATTGCATCAATGTTATCAATTCATTTCAAATAATTATACTTTCATTATACATGTATAAAGAATTTCCATATTTTTGCCTAGATGTTTTCAAAGAAATCTGCTTCCAATGCTCTGTATATATTTGAAAGGGTTAACCCTTTCCCTCATATAGACGCCTTTGCAGCAGACTGCTGTTTGAAAACATAGTGACAAAAGAAGAAATTGCACAAAACGTGCAATTTCTCCTTTTGCCACAATTTTTTCCACTTTAAGTCCTATGTTATCCATTCAATTATTGAGATTTTCCAGATTTTGACAATATATGTTCAAAGTCGTCTGCTGCAGAATTGCTGTATGAGGGAAAGGGTTAATAAAGTTAAAATCAATGTTTACAACAGCTGTCTTCTACAAAGGCCTTAAATGTCATCTAAGTGAGGTCCATATTCCATGGTAGAAAGTTGATCACCCTTTATAGTTTAAAAAGTTGTCTGCTACAAAGGCCTTAAATGTCATCTAAGTGAGGTCCATATCCATGGTAGACTGTTGATCACCCTTTATAGTTTAAAAAGTTGTCTGCTGCTAGGGAGGATGATATCGCCTGCATCAGGGAAAAGGGATAGTGCAATTTTAAGTCTTCTGTAATAAAACTGTAAAAACGTTTGGTCAAAAGAGAGTGATGGTTTTAATAATTGAAGATAAAGAGATGTTTATACAGTTCTATCTTTGGAGCATTATGTGAGAAGGAGAAATAGATGATAAAAAGAGGTATGAATGGCAAGTTTCAGAGTGGAATTTAGGTAATGGAAAACCAAAGCTCTTGTATACTTAAAAAAGGTTTCCTCTTTGACTCAGACTGTTAGCTCATCTTTTTTTTAGGGGGAAAAAGTGATACCTTTGGTGTAATCACCAGCATCTGCATCGTAGCTTGCAGTGCTCTCGTTTAGGTTATCTGGTATTTCACAAGAAATTATGTCAGCATCACCTTGAGAGAATAATGAGAGCTCTACTACTCGCTCCAGCGTTGGCGCCCGGTTAAAGTTTTAGGACGATATTTTTTTTTTTTACTTGTGTTAAGGCGTTCATACATAATACCCTCCTTCACATTGTATGATAAAGATGCTGTCAGAGTGTGACCTACTTTTTGGGGTAAAAAACTTGATGTTTGGTTGATTTTTGAGTTACATTCATTTCAAATTGTGATCATTCATTTATCAAATATAGTATTTTAACATATCAAACAGGTTTTGGGGTCAAACATTTGCATTTGCAAGTTTTCTTGTTAGCTTGAATATTCAAAGAATAATGAAGACTTTACTACTCACCCTGGTGTCAGCATCCGGTTAACCCTTTCCCTCATATAGACGCTTTCTGACGCCTCTGCAGCAGATGGCTTTTTGAAAACATAGTGACAAAATAAGAAATTGATCGTTTTGAGCAATTTCTCCTTTTGACACCATGTTTTCCACTTTTAGTCATAGTAACGTTATCCATTCAATTATAGAGATTTTCTATTTTTTGACAAAATATGTTTAAAGTCATCTGCTGCAGAATTGTCGTATGAGGGAAAGGGTTAATGTTTTAGTGCAAGCTGGCATTTTCATTTATAACACCAATACCCTTCATTCAAATTACTTCATACTTCACACATTTGATCAGGACCATCACACAATTAGGTTAGATAAGTCCATTGTATCCTAAATATGAAATAATCATCATGCATGGCCCTTGATTGACTTAGGAAATGTGATTTTTTAAATTATTTATATTTAAATGTATGTATCTATTCATTTTGTTTTACATATAGAGTATATATGATTTAATAGTTCTTCAGTACAATATAATGAAATAGTGCTGTATGGGAATAAGTGGCATATAGTCAAGCAAGCTGTGTGACAACTCTTGTTTTCTTTCTGTGTTGCGATTATTTTGTGACCAAGGTTACCATTTCAACAGATGATATTAATGATGGATTTAATCATCCATCTTTATTTGGGATGCATTTTACCCCCCTTTCCAACATACAACAAAACTGCAGCAGACGACTTCGAAAGTATTTTGAAAAAAAATATGAAAAATCTCCATAAATAAGTGTTTAATTATTAAAAACAGTTGAAAACATTGTGGTAACGAGAAATTCCTCATTATGAGCAATTTCTCCTTTTGTTATAATGTTTTCAAAAGTTGTCTGCTATAGATGCACCAGAATGCGTCTACAAGTGAGCGAGTGTTAATTAACCCTTTCTAACCTAATACATCCACATCAAATGACACCAAAACATTTTTAGCTCGACTTTTCGAAGAAAAGGCTAGCTATACTGCTCGCCCCGGCGTCGGAGTTGGTGTCACACCTTGGTTAAGGTTTTTGTACCAATTCCCTTTTTTGTCAAAACCATTACAGATATTGCTTTGAAACATACAACACGTATTCACCATCATTATATAAGTAACCTCCATCAACAGACAAGGGTACATAACTCTGTCAATGTTTTTGTAAGAATTATGGCCATTTTTCGCCTTAGATTTTTGGTTCAGTTTTTCATAACACCCAACTTTTTTCAAAACCATTACTGATTTAGCTTCTAAATTTACAATACTTTTTTATCATCATAACCTCTATCAACAGACAAAGGTACATAACTCTGTCAAGTTTTGTTTAAGAATTATGGACCTTTTTTCGATTTTTAATTTTGGTTAAGTCATTCATACCAAATCGAATTTTTTCAAAACAATTAGAGACATAGCTTTAAGACTTACAAAAATCTTTTTACCATCATAACCTCCACCAACAGCCAAGAGTGCATAATTCAGTTAAGGTTTTTGTAAGAATTATGACTCTTTTTCGACTATCACCCAAAAAAGTTTTGTTTTATTGGCAAGCACAAAAAAGTTGAGCATGCTGTCCTCCGACAGCTCTTCTTTCAACTTTATTCAATTCGCATCTTTTCTTTTATAGCTGTTTTCCACGCTTTTTCTTCAATGTTTTCAAAGTGGTTTACTGCAGAATGGCTGTATGCGGCAATGGGTTAAGCCAATGCCAGTCAAGAAGAGGTGAAAGCATTTGGTGTCAACTTGGTGACTTGTACAATTCTGTTCCAATCTTCACCAAACTTCGTAACCAATTTGATAGACCCCAGACACACCAGACTTTATGGCCTCCTTATTTGCCTGACTTTGCTCACTCACAACTTTATTGCTTTCAGAAAACTAGCAAAATGAAAATGATTGTTTTCATGTCAACACAAGATTCTGTCGAATTCATGTACAGACTGGTCCAGTTTTTGTCCATAGATCACCAGTCAAGTGATGTGGAAGATGAGGAAGATGCAAAACCAGAAAGCAGTCTGAATTTGTTTCGTCTCCATGGTGATATGTCCCAGAAAGTGAGTGTAAAATGTCATTGGATAAATGGATTGAGAGAGTACTCTCAAATGTTATCTTTTTTCACAAGCAGACTTTTTAAAACATTGTTGCAAAAGAAGTAATTGCTCTGTGTGGTATTATGCTTTCATTTGTATCATTGTTTTCTGCACCAGATTCTCCTGTTTGGGAAAAGGTTAATTAACTGATCTGATATTGCAAATGTTTTCTGCTTCGTAAAAAACAATTTAAGAAAGGTCAGTTTTTGGCTCTATATCCAATCTTAGTTGAACACATTGCACAAGTTTTTGTATCACCTTTCTTGGTCCCATGACAAATGGGTATCATGTCTGTCCATCACACTTAACTTATTGGATGATGACATATATGTTCCTTTGAAGACGCAGGTTTTCTAATACTTATTTCATTTATTATAACAAATACTCTTGTGACTTTGTGTTTTGTTGAGTCCATCAGCAGTTAATCCTTTCTCAATTGCAGACACATTTGCAGAAGACAACTTTTGAAAACATTGTAAAATGAGAAATTGCTCATTTTAAGCAATTTCCCCTTTTACCACATTGTTTTTACCTCTTTTATATAATTCTACATGTACGATTCAGCTGCTGCAAAACTGTTGTTTGAAAGCGTTAAAAAAACTGTCTTCTTTAACACATTGTCCATAAAGTTTAGAACTGCTGTTTAGTGCTGTTTTATCAGAGCTTTTGATTTTGCTTTTGTGATGAATTTAGGACCGAACATCCGCCTATCAAGATTTCTGTACAACCACCACAGGGGTCCTGTTGTGTACAGATGTGGCCGCCAGGGGGCTCCACCTGCCATCAGTACAGTGGGTAATACAGTACACATGTCCCGCGGGCGCTAAAGACTATGTTCATAGGTAAGATATTTCTATGACCATGTCTTAAATCTGCAGCAGACGACTTTGAAAACGTCTATGCAAAAAAATGGAAAATCTCTGTTAATGAAAGTTAAATTATTGAAAAGAGTTGAAAGCATTTTGGCAAAAGGAGAAAAAGCTTTATGGTCTATACATGTATAATATATTTAAGCTTTGTTTAATGAAAATATACATATCCAGAGAAATGACAAATTTTGGAACAAATGATCATTTGGCGATCTTGTATCCTGACTTCCTGCTCCATAGGCAGGTGCCACAATTACTACACACCAGAGACAGGTACTCCAATAACTACACAACAGAGACAATTTGAAGTAAATATCATGATTATTTATATCTGTGCAAGAACATCATGTCATTATTACCCCCATTGGTGATGTAGTAGCATCAGCCTTGGGTGCAGGAGGTCGCTGGTTTGATCCCTGGCCAGATCGTACAAAAAACTTTTAAAAATGCTTGTAATGGCTGCTCTCCTTGGCGCTCATGATAGGTTGGCTTACATGTAGCTTCATGACTGACTGGCTAGTGTCAGGATTAATGAACCAGTAGTACTGGTAACTTACCCAGGAAATGCAGTGAGATAACTGAAAAATTGTTGAAAGAGGAATATAGCTCCAAACAATCAATCAATATTATCATTTAATACCATTATTTTAGGGCTGGTAGAACTGCGAGAGCTGGATTTGCAGGTACATCCTTGACCTTTCTTCTACCATCTGAGGTGAAATTTGTGGAATACCTTGGCAGCCAAAACATAAGGTAAAAACAGGTTTACTAACCCTTTCTAAAATACATGTACAACTAATCTGCAGAGGATGACTTTGAAAATATCTAATCCAAAATGTGGATAATTCCTTTAACCCTTTCCCTCATACGACAATTCTGCAGCAGACGACTTTGAACGTATTTTATCAAAACATAAGAAATCTCCATAACTGAATGGATAACCTATGACAAAAAGTGGAAAACATTGTGGCAAAAGGAGAAATTGCACGTTTTGTGCAATTTCTTTTTTTGTCACTATGTTTTCAAAAAGCCGTCTGCTGCAGAGGCGTCAGAAAGCGTCTATATGAGGGAAAGGGTTAAATGAAAGAATAATTATTGGAAACATTGTGGCATTAGGTGAAATTGCTCATATTTTTTTTCCTTTTGCCACAACATTTTAAAAGTTGTCTGCTGCAGGTTTTTAATACGATTGTAGATTTTTAATATGATAAATATTTGCAAAAAGGTTAATCTATTAAAAGTATTGGAAAATCAATTGAAATAAACAGAGAGAAAGATATGTTCCTGGCATCTCATGTTAGACAAATTATTCTTTCTCAAAAGCTTTGCAAAATGGATTTTACTTAATTTTTGACAATCAGTGTGTTGTGATGGGTCAATTGCAAGTTGTGATAACAATGATTTTTGTGTCACCTGCGTAGCATGGTAGGCACTTAGGGATTACTTTTTTGTTTGTCCGGCGTCTGTCTGTCCGCTGTCTGTCGTCACGTTTTCAAATAACTTTTTTTCTACTCAAAGGATTGGATTGAAACTTCTGACAACTGTTTATATCAATCTTCGTGATGGGTTCCCAAAAGGGGGATAATCCAAATATTTTTATATCAGAGTTATTGCCCCTTTTCTGTCAAAATTAAAATTTTCTGACAAGGCGCCGGCAGGTGACACACGTGTTCCGGGGAGCACTCCATTCTAGTTATTCTCCTTTTTAATGCTTAATTTTTGATTAAATTTCTATCATTTTAACCCTTTCCAACCTGGAGATTTATATTAAAACTTCCACAGCAGACTTCATTTAAAAAAAATGTCATAAAAGAAGAAATTGCTCATAATGAACAATTTATCCTTTTCCACAATGTTTTCAAATCCATTCAATAAATAAACTTTCTTATATAGAGATTGTATTTATTTTTACCTACCGATAGATTTGTTCAAAGTCGTCTGAAGTAGGTTTGTTTTACATGTAAGTGAGGTGGGGAAGGGTTAACTGAATTAAGGCATAGATAGATATATTAATGATGATAGCTCCGTCATCTGTAGGTTTGTTTTACATGTAAGTGGGGTGGGGAAGGGTTAACTGAACTAAGGCATAGATAGATATATTAATGATGATAGCTCCGTCATCTGTAGGTTTGTTTTACATGTAAGTGGGGAGGGGAAGGGTTAACTGAACTAAGGCATAGATAGATATATTAATGATGATAGCTCCGTCATCTGTAGGTTTGTTTTACATGTAAATGGCGTGGGGAAGGGTTAACTGAATTAAGGCATAGATAGATATATTATTGATGACAGATCTGTCATCTGTAGGTTTGTTTTACATGTAAGTGGGGTGGGGAAGGGTTAACTGAACTAAGGCATAGATAGATATATTAATGATGATAGCTCCGTCATCTGTAGGTTTGTTTTACATGTAAGTGGGGTGGGGAAGGGTTAACTGAACTAAGGCATAGATAGATACATTAATGATGATAGCTCCGTCATCTGTAGGTTTGTTTTACATGTAAATGGCGTGGGGAAGGGTTAACTGAATTAAGGCATAGATAGATGCATTAATGATGATAGCTCCGTCATCTGTAGGTTTGTTTTACATGTAAGTGAGGTGGGGAAGGGTTAACTGAATTAAGGCATAGATAGATATATTAATAATGATAGCTCCGTCATCTGTAGGTTTGTTTTACATGTAAATGGGGTGGAGAAGGGTTAACTGAACCAAGGCATAGATAGATATATTAATGATGATAGCTCCGTCATCTGTAGGTTTGTTTTACATGTAAATGGCGTGGGGAAGGGTTAACTGAATTAAGGCATAGATAGATATATTAATGATGACAGCTCCATCATCTGTAGGTTTGTTTTACATGTAAGTGGGGTGGGGAAGGGTTAACTGAACTAAGGCATAGATAGATATATTAATGATGATAGCTCCGTCATCTGTAGGTTTGTTTTACATGTAAATGGCGTGGGGAAGGGTTAACTGAATTAAGGCATAGATAGATACATTAATGATGACTGATCTGTCATCTGTAGGTTTGTTTTACATGTAAGTGAGGTGGGGAAGGGTTAACTGAACTAAGGCATAGATAGATATATTATTGATGACAGATCTGTCATCTGTAGGTTTGTTTTACATGTAAGTGAGGTGGGGAAGGGTTAACTGAATTAAGGCATAGATAGATACATTAATGATGACTGATCTGTCATCTGTAGGTTTGTTTTACATGTAAGTGAGGTGGGGAAGGGTTAACTGAACTAAGGCATAGATAGATATATTATTGATGACAGATCTGTCATCTGTAGGTTTGTTTTACATGTAAGTGAGGTGGGGAAGGGTTAACTGAATTAAGGCATAGATAGATACATTAATGATGACTGATCTGTCATCTGTAGGTTTGTTTTACATGTAAGTGAGGTGGGGAAGGGTTAACTGAACTAAGGCATAGATAGATATATTATTGATGACAGATCTGTCATCTGTAGGTTTGTTTTACATGTAAGTGAGGTGGGGAAGGGTTAACTGAATTAAGGCATAGATAGATACATTAATGATGACTGATCTGTCATCTGTAGGTTTGTTTTACATGTAAGTGAGGTGGGGAAGGGTTAACTGAACTAAGGCATAGATAGATATATTATTGATGACAGATCTGTCATCTGTAGGTTTGTTTTACATGTAAGTGAGGTGGGGAAGGGTTAACTGAATTAAGGCATAGATAGATACATTAATGATGACTGATCTGTCATCTGTAGGTTTGTTTTACATGTAAGTGAGGTGAGGAAGGGTTAACTGAACTAAGGCATAGATAGATATATTATTGATGACAGATCTGTCATCTGTAGGTTTGTTTTACATGTAAGTGAGGTGGGGAAGGGTTAACTGAACTAAGGCATAGATAGATATATTATTGATGACAGATCTGTCATCTGTAGGTTTGTTTTACATGTAAGTGAGGTGGGGAAGGGTTAACTGAACTAAGGCATAGATAGATATATTATTGATGACAGATCCGTCATCTGTAGGTTTGTTTTACATGTAAGTGAGGTGGGGAAGGGTTAACTGAACTAAGGCATAGATAGATATATTATTGATGACAGATCTGTCATCTGTAGGTTTGTTTTACATGTAAGTGAGGTGGGGAAGGGTTAACTGAATTAAGGCATAGATAGATATATTATTGATGACAGATCTGTCATCTGTAGGTTTGTTTTACATGTAAGTGAGGTGGGGAAGGGTTAACTGAACTAAGGCATAGATAGATATATTATTGATGACAGATCTGTCATCTGTAGGTTTGTTTTACATGTAAGTGAGGTGGGGAAGGGTTAACTGAACTAAGGCATAGATAGATATATTAATGATGATAGCTCCGTCATCTGTAGGTTTGTTTTACATGTAAATGGCGTGGGGAAGGGTTAACTGAACTAAGGCATAGATAGATACATTAATGATGATAGCTCTGTCATCTGTAGGTTTGTTTTACATGTAAATGGGGTGGGGAAGGGTTAACTGAACCAAGGCATAGATAGATACATTAATGATGATAGCTCCGTCATCTGTAGGTTTGTTTTACATGTAAATGGCGTGGGGAAGGGTTAACTGAACCAAGGCATAGATAGATATATTAATAATGACAGCTCCGTCATCTGTAGGTTTGTTTTACATGTAAATGGGGTGGAGAAGGGTTAACTGAACTAAGGCATAGATAGATATATTATTGATGACAGATCTGTCATCTGTAGGTTTGTTTTACATGTAAGTGAGGTGGGGAAGGGTTAACTGAACTAAGGCATAGATAGATATATTATTGATGACAGATCTGTCATCTGTAGGTTTGTTTTACATGTAAGTGAGGTGGGGAAGGGTTAACTGAACTAAGGCATAGATAGATATATTATTGATGACAGATCTGTCATCTGTAGGTTTGTTTTACATGTAAGTGGGGTGGGGAAGGGTTAACTGAATTAAGGCATAGATAGATATATTAATGATGATAGCTCCGTCATCTGTAGGTTTGTTTTACATGTAAATGGGGTGGGGAAGGGTTAACTGAACCAAGGCATAGATAGATACATTAATGATGATAGCTCCGTCATCTGTAGGTTTGTTTTACATGTAAATGGCGTGGGGAAGGGTTAACTGAACCAAGGCATAGATAGATATATTAATAATGACAGCTCCGTCATCTGTAGGTTTGTTTTACATGTAAATGGGGTGGAGAAGGGTTAACTGAACTAAGGCATAGATAGATATATTATTGATGATAGCTCCGTCATCTGTAGGTTTGTTTTACATGTAAGTGGGGTGGAGAAGGGTTAACTGAACTAAGGCATAAATAGATATATTAATGATGATAGCTCCGTCATCTGTAGGTTTGTTTTACATGTAAATGGGGTGGGGAAGGGTTAACTGAATTAAGGCATAGATAGATATATTAATGATGATAGCTCCGTCATCTGTAGGTTTGTTTTACATGTAAATGGGGTGGAGAAGGGTTAACTGAACCAAGGCATAGATAGATATATTAATGATGATAGCTCCGTCATCTGTAGGTTTGTTTTACATGTAAATGGGGAGGGGAAGGGTTAACTGAACTAAGGCATAGATAGATATATTAATGATGACAGCTCCATCATCTGTAGGTTTGTTTTACATGTAAATGGCGTGGGGAAGGGTTAACTGAACTAAGGCATAGATAGATATATTAATGATGATAGCTCCGTCATCTGTAGGTTTGTTTTACATGTAAGTGGGGAGGGGAAGGGTTAACTGAACTAAGGCATAGATAGATATATTAATAATGATAGCTCCGTCATCTGTAGGTTTGTTTTACATGTAAATGGCGTGGGGAAGGGTTAACTGAACTAAGGCATAGATAGATATATTAATGATGATAGCTCCGTCATCTGTAGGTTTGTTTTACATGTAAATGGGGTGGGGAAGGGTTAACTGAACCAAGGCATAGATAGATATATTAATGATGATAGCTCCGTCATCTGTAGGTTTGTTTTACATGTAAGTGGGGAGGGGAAGGGTTAACTGAACTAAGGCATAGATAGATATATTAATGATGATAGCTCCGTTATCTGTGTGTATGTCTCTCCACCAGGCTTTGAGTTATTAACCCTTACCCTCATACAGACGCTATCAGACGCCTCTACAGTAGACGACTTTTGAAAACATTATGATTGATTGAATGGGGTTTAACGCCGTTTTTAACAATTTCTCAGTTATATCACGGCGGCAAGTTCACCTACTCATGCATTTCCTGGTTTTCTCACACCAGTACTCCACACAACAATCTTTCCAAGCAAGAAAACATTATGACAAAAGTAGAAATTGCTCATGAGAAATTTCTTATTTTGTCACAAAATGTTCAACTCTAATCAATAAATATTTATATAATTATATTTATAGTGATTTCTATATTTTTGCCTAAAAGTTTTCAAAGTCGTCTGCTGCCTTATTAGTGTGATGATTCTTAATCAGTATTATGTGACAGTCTCCAATTGTGTGACAGTCTCCCGTTGTGTGACAGTCGTCCATTGAGTGACAGTCGTCCATTTTTGTTATTTTACAGTTTGACAGAAATGAAGAGTAAAACACTGTTATCCGATGTTATGAAATTAATTCATACACTACCAGGACTAGAAGATTCTAACGTAAATAGACTTGTGTTATTACTCAACAAATTTCACCTGATCCTGACCTGTGTTTAACCCTTTCCCTCATGAGACAATTCTGCAGCAGACGACTTTAAACATATTTTGTCAAAAGATAGAAAATCTCTATAATTGAATGGATAACCTATGACTAAAAGTGCAAAAATATTGTGTCAAAAGGAGAAATTGCTCGTTTTTAGCAATTTCTTCTTTTGTCACTATGTTTTCAAAAAGCCGTCAGCTGCAGAGGCGTCAGAAAGCGTCTATATGAGGGAAAGGGTTAAAGGTACATACAGTCTGACCTTTTTTAAAGACCACCCATGGGATGAGAACAATCTGGTCTTTGCTCTCAGGTGGTGTTTAATTGCAGGATCATTTATGCAGAAAGTGAGTAATTATGTCTCCCCCCATACATGGGGTGACATATTGTTTTTGCCCGTTCCGTCCGTCCTTCCGTCTGTCACACTTGTTTCCGCTCAATACCTGAAGAACGCTTGGGTGTAAGCACTTCATACTTGGTATGCAGGTTGGTCATGACCAGTAGCTGACCCCTATTGATTTTGATAACAGAAGGTCAAAGGTCAAGGTCTGGTGACCTTGTGAGGTAAAATATGGTTTCCGCTCAATAACTGAAGAACGCTTTGGCCGAGGAACTCCATACTTGGTATGCAGGTTGGCCATGCCCAATAGAAGACCCCTATTGATTTTGAGGTCAGTACGTCTAAAGTCAAGGTCACAGTGACCTTGAGCTGAAAGGTCACAGTGACAATGAGCTGAAAAATTGTTTTTGCTTGGGCCCAGGAACTTCATACTTGGTGTGCAGGTTGGTCATGACCAGTAGATGACCCCTATTGATTTTGATGTCAGAAGGTTAAAGGTCAAGGTCATGGTGACCTTGTGAGGTGAAAAATGGTTTCCGCTCAATAACTGAAGAACTCTTAGGCCGAGGAACTCCATACGTGGTATGCAGGTTGGCCATGCCCAGTAGAAGACCCCTATTGATTTTGTTTGATTTTGAGGTCAAAGTCGAGGTCACAGTGAACTTCAGCTGAAAGGTCACAGTGACAATGAGCTGAAAATTGTTTTTGCTTAATAACAAGAATGCTTTGGCCATGGAAGTTAATACATGGTGTGCAGGTTGGTCATCACCAGCAGATGACCCCTATTGATTTTGAGGTCACTATGTTAAAGGTCAAGGTCATGGTTACCTTCAACTGAAAAATGGTTTCCGCTCAATAACTAAAGAATGCTTATGTCAAGGAACTTCATACCTGGTGTGCAGGTTGGTCCTAACCAGGAGATGACCCTTATTTATTTATTTTTTATTTTGAGGTCACAATGTCAAAGGTCAAGGTCACAGTAACACTGAGCTGAAACATTGTTTTCGCTTAATAACTGTAGAATGCTTTGGCCATGGAAGTTAATACTTGGTGTGCAGGTTGGTCACCACCAGTAGATGACCCCTATTAATTTTGAGGTCACTAGCTCAAATGTCAAGGTCACTGTAACCTTCAGCTGAAAAATGGTTTCCGCTCAATAACTCAAGAACGCTTATGCCCAGGAACTTCATACTTGGTGTGCAGGTTGGTCCTAACCTGTAGATGACCCCTATTGATTTTGATGTCAGTAGGTCAAAGGTCAAGGTCCCGGTGACCTTGTGCTGAAAATTGTTTCCCCTCAATAACTGGAGATTGCTTGGGCCCAGGAACTTCATACTTGGTGTGCAGGTTGGTCACCACCAGCAAATGACCCCTATTGATTTTGAGGTCACTAGGTCAAAGGCCAAGGTCATGATAACCTTCAGCTGAAAAATGGTTTACGCTCAATAACTGAGGATTGTCACTGTTGCTTCATCTTCAGTCCAAAACTACAAAATTCATCTCCATCATTTCTTTTCCTCCCCTACGACCACACACTAATGGGGAGACAAGCGCTTTTTCAAAAAAGCAATCTCTAGTTAGGAAAAGGTTGGTTGCTATAGACAGGGAATTGCTATACAATGGTGGTCTTTAGCACAGGTTTGACATGTTTTTCACAAACTTTTAACTTCTTTTACACAAAAAGGTACTTTGTGAAGCCTATTCAGCAATCCGCAATGTTTTTAACTGTATTCAATTATTATACTTTCATTTAGAGAGATTTATCCAGTTTTTGCAAAGATGTTTTCATAGTCGTATGTTGCATTTGGTGTATGTCGGAAATTATTAATCACGTCTATTTATTTAAGCATGTTTTTAGCTCACCTGTGCAAGAAGTGCAAGGTGAGCTATTGTGATCACATTTTGTCCGGCATCCGGCGTCAACAATTGCCTTGTTAACACTCTACGGGCTACATTTTGCATCCGATACTCATGAAAGATTATCAGAACATTCATCTCCATCTAATCTTGGACCAGTTCGAAACTGGGCCATATGAGGTCAAAAACTAGGTCACTAGGTCAATTTGAAGGGAAATCTTGTTAACATTTGTCTGGATAATATGTACCGGTAAGTCAAGTTTGAACATGGGTCATGTCGGGTCAAAAACTAGGTCACTTAGTCAAATTGAAGGAAAATCTTGTTATTAGTTTAGAGGCCACAATTTTTGCTTCAGCAGTTTGAAATTTGCCTTAACCCTTTCCCTCATACGACAAATCTGCAGCAGACGACTTTGAACATATTTTGTCAAAAAATAGAAAATCTCTATGATTGAATGGATAACCTATGACGAAAAGTGGAAAACATTGTGGCAAAGGAAAAATTGCTTGTTTTGAGCAATTTCTTCTTTTGTCACTATGTTTTCAAATAGCCATCTGCTGAAGAGGCGTCAGAAAGCGTCTATATGAGGGAAAGGGTTAAAGATATCTAGGTCAAGTTTGAATATGGGTCACATTGGGTCAGAAACTAGGTCACTAGGCCACATTGAAAGAAAATCTTGCTAACACATTGGAGGCCGCATTTTTTGCTTCAGCAGCAGAATGTTTGTCTGAATGATATCTAGGTCAAGTTCGAATATGGGTCATATTAGGTCAAAAACTAGGTCACTAGGGTAATCTTATTAATCCTTTCCACATACAACAAATCTGCAGCAGACATAGTGAAAACGTAATGAAACATTTACATAAAAGCTTAATTGTTAAATAAAGTTAAAAACTTTGTGGCCAAAGGAGTAATTTCACCTTTGGCCACAATGTTTTCAAAAGTCGTCTCTTGCTATTGCGTCAAAATGCGTCGCAGGTGGAAAAGGGTTAACGCTCTGGATACTGCATTTTTAACGTGAGCATGTTGAAACTTTTCCGAATGGTTGTATTGATAATATGTAGGTCGAGTTTGAACATGCGTCATGTTGGGTCAAAAAGTAGATCACTAGGTCAAATTTAGTCAGAAAGATTGTCTTCAGAAACTAGGTCAATAGGCCAAATTGAAGGGAAATCTTGTTAACACTGTAGAAACCGCATTTTTTGCTTCATTAGCTTAAAATTTGGTCAGTATAATTATGTTAAGGATAACTAGGTCAAGCTTAAATACAGGTTATGCCGGGTAAAAAAGTAGGTCACTTGGCCAAATTGATGGAAAATCTTGTTAACACTCGGGAGGCCATATTTTTGGCTTCAGCAGCTTAAATTTTGTCTGAATTATATCTAGGCCAAGTTCGAATATGGGTCATATTGGGTCAGAAACTAGGTCACTAGGTCAAATTGAAGGGAAAACTTGATAACACTCTGGATCATTTTGAATCTTTGTCAGAATAATTGTCCTGATGTGTTTTGCATTGCATTACATTGCATAATTCAGGAGAGTGAACTAGAGCCATCATGGCCCTCTTGTTTTAGTTCACCAGAGCACAAAGTGCTCAAGGTGAGTTTTTGTGATCGCCTTTTGTCCGTCGTTCGTCCGATGTCAACTTTTGCCTTGTTAAAACTCTACAGGCTACATTTAGCATCCGATCTTCATGACAGTTTATCAGAACATTCCTCTCCATCAAATCTTGGACAAGTTTAAAACTGGATCAAATTGGGTCGAAAACTAGGTCACTAGGTCAAATTGAAGGAATATCTTGATATCACTCTAGAGGCTGCAATTTTTGCTTCATCATGTTAAAATTTAGTCAGAATGTTTTTCCTAATGATATATAGGTCATATTGGGTCAAAATCTAGGTCACCAAATTGAAGAACAATTTAGGTAATGGTTACAGCAAAATATTATCTCCTACTATTTTTGATGCATATACAACAGACAACTCTTGAAACATTGTGGCAAAAGAAGAAATTGATCATGTTTTGTTTAATCTATTCAACAATTTAAACTTCCCTTTAAAAAGGTTTTCCAATAGGCAAAACTATTTGAACTCTATAAATGACAGAATATTTATTGAATTGAGCTGAAAACATAATGGCAAACAGATTAATTGCTCCTTTTGTGCAATTTCTCAATTTTGCGACAATCTTTTCAAAACACGGCTGCTGCAGATGCGTGATGGGTGTGCATGTGTCAATATTATGGTATATTTATTTTAGAGAGAACCGCCCAAGAATAATGAGGAAGCGGCTATGTACTTACAGTTCTGTACTGAAAATTACATCAGACAGAATAAGGAAATGGGTGTTTTATCCAAGAAAGGTTTGTCACCATTCTCTGTTCAATGGTTTCATGCAAAACGGTTGTAACTACATCTTGAACAAGATTTAGTTACAACTGTTATGCATGAAGTCCTCCTTTTGTACATCCCTTCTCCCATTTTTAGCTCACCAGAGCTCGAAGCGCTCAAGTTGAGTTTTTGTGATTGCCATTTGTCCGTTGTTCGTCGCTCGTCGTCAACATTTGCTTGTTAACACTCAAGTGGCAAGATTTTGTATAAAATCTTCATGAAAGTTTATCAGAACATACATCTCAATCAGATCTAGGCCAAGTTCGAAACTGGGTCATGTGGAGTGACAAACTAGGTCACTAGATCAATTTAAATGAAAATCTTGTTTAAACTTGAGCATATTGAAACTTTGACAGAATGTTTGTCTTATCGATATCTAGGCTTAGTTCTAATATAGGTCATGTCAGGTCAAAAACTAGGTCACTAGGCTAACTTGTTAACACTCTGGAAGCAGTGTTTTTAACGGGAACATGTTGAAACATTTCTAGAATGTTTGTCTTGATGATATCTAGTCTAAGTTCAAATATGGGTCATATCCGGTCAAACACTAGGTCACTAGGCCAAATTTGAGAATATTTGTCTTGATGATATCTAGGCTAACTTCGAATATGGATCTGGTCAGGTCAAAAACTAGGTCACTAGGCCATATTGTAGAAAATTCTTGTTAACACTATAGAGATCACCTTTTTGGCTCGTCCATGTTGAAACTGTGTCAGAATATTTGGCTTGTTGATATCTAGGCTTAGTTTGAATGTGGGTCAGGTCAGGTCAAAATTAGGTCACTAGGCCAAATTGTAGATCACTCTTGTGAACACTATAGAGATCGCAGCTTGAAATTTTGTCAGAAAATTTGTCTTGATGATATCTAGGCCAAGTTTGAATATCGGTCATGTGGGGTCAAAAACTAGGGCACTAGGTCAAATTGAAGGAAAATCTTGTTAACACTCTGGAAGGTGCATTTTGGGCTTGAGCATGTTTAAACTTTGTCAGAATGTTTGTCTTGATGATATCTAGGCAAAAACCTCATATTGCCATTGGCACGGAAAGAGTCAAGTCTTAAATAGCCCATTCTCAGGGGAGCATTCCAGGGCCTCATGGCCCTCTTGTTTGGTATGTCGCCTGCCTGTTAGGAAAAATTGATTGTTTGGTATTTTACGCCGCTTTCCAAAAAATTCCAGTTATATCACGCCGTTTTCTTTGTAAGTTACCAGTACTACTGGTCCATTTATCCTGACACCAGCCAGTCAGTCGTAATCGTAACCTCGCAACCCTGAGCGCAAAAGAGGGCAGTCATTACTACTAATTTTAAAGTCTTTGGTACGACCGGACTGGGGATGGAACTGGCTACCTCCCACACCAGAGGCAGATGCTACACCAAGGCGGTATTGTTAGGAAAGGATCTCATTTAGAGATCACTACTCCCATGTCTGTCTGTCTGTCTTTTCATCTTAAGAGTTGGAAATTCACTGCATGATTGCAGCACTGATGCATGGTAGTCATGAGAAAAAGACAAAGAACAAAATTATATTCAAGTGTGTCTTTTTTAGACACTTTTCCTTTTCGGACACTAAAATATAAATTTGAAACATGTCATTTTCATGGAAAGGGTTAAATATTTAACTTACTTTACTCTCAGCCTTCCAGTCCTGTGTTCGAGCATATGCAACTTACCCTAGTCATTTGAAGTATATATTCCTTGTGAAAGATCTACACCTTGGACACATGGCAAAGACCTTTGGACTTCGGGACGCCCCATCTAATATAACAGGTGTTCCGGGCTTACCACAGAGGAAGAAACCAGATACCAGGAAGAGAAAGTTCCATTGGGACGAGGAGGACTTTGAAAGGTAAATCTATTAATATTTTTATATTATGGCAATACCATTTTAGCTTAACCCTTTCCCACAAACTAGAAATCTGCAGCAGACGTCTTTGACAAAAAATCTTTGCAAAACTATAAAATATCTTTACAAATGAAGGTATAATTATTGAATAGAGTTGAAAGTATTGCAACAAAAGGAGAAAGAGCTCATAATTATAAAAAAAATCTTTTGTCACAATGTTTTCAAAAGTCATCTGCCGCGTCTTTTTGTGGAAAAGATTTACATGGAAGGGTTGTAAATAAACAAAACAGGGGGCTACAATCCTATACATCTTCTTGACAGAGTAGAGTCTCATGCTCAGCTGACTCTTCAAATTCAATGTATGTATATCTTAGCGATAGTCGCGACTCATTTCTGTTTTGGGGTTTTGTGCAGTTTTCAATAGTATTTCTGTTATACCACGCAATAGTTCACTTATCACTTATCCCTGAGTAACTATGCAGTTCTAGACTTGGTTATGTGCTAATTTTGCCTTTTCCCACAATATTTTAAAACTGTAGTAAAAAAAATATTCACTTTTCCTGAAGTATTTACAAAGCAGACACTGTTTAACCCTTGCCCACATACAGTTGCTTTCTGACGCCTCTGCAGCAGACGACTTTTAAAACCATGATGAGCAATTTCTCCTTTTGCCACAATGATTTCAACTCTATTCAATAATTATTATTCTACTGCCCAGAAGATTTAAAGTCATCTGCTGCTGATTCATTGTATTGTTCCAAATACATGTTGCCACTGGGGATAGAATTGTTTTGCATTATATGCCCCTTTTGAAAAATTCTTCTCAGAAACTACTGCCTAAATTTTGAATTGATTTTACAAAAATGTCCATTGGGTCAATATCTTTTTGATGCCGTAAAATCATTTTGATTTGTCAAAAACATATGGCTCTCACTGGTTTTGTTATAGTTAAAGAACGAACATTCAAAATCTTCTACCAGATACCTTCAAACCATGGTGAATTGTAAAACACTGGGGATCCATGGGATCGGGTCTTTTTTAACTGATATGGCTAAAGATAAAAATTAAAAAATTAAAAAAAAAATCTTTTCAAAAACTACCGGCCAGATTCGGAAAGAAATCTACAGGAAAAGTATGTATATGAACTCATGTCCATCATGGCCCTTTTATTATTTTATGTAATTATTTTGAGTATTATTTTTTTTTCAGAACGGACGTAAGAACAAAAAAGTCCACAGATATCTCCGAGTTTGGTGGTGCTCCTGTTTACAAAGGCTCATCAAAAATGCCAAAGAAAATGAAGAACAAAATGTTAAAAGGAAAGAAATTTAAGCGGAAAACTTGAAATATTATATATTATCATTGTTATTTATGATCTTTGTCAGAGACCTAAAATATCATGTTATGTTTAGGTCTCTGTGTTTGTTGATGATTTAACCCATTAGCTGATATGCTTGTGTGGAATGGTAAAATGAGGGACGATCAGAAAAACCTAATCTGTAGGAATGTTCTGAAAGTTTGATGGTGATGATAACAGCTGTTGTTGCTTTACATAGGACTCCAGCCTTGTATAACATTAATTCAGTAATCTCATAACCTCATGATAATCTGCTTTACATAGTTGTAAGATTGAAAATGAAACATCTAAAATTGTGATAAGCTGGACATAGAGTTTTTGATACAATGCCAACAAAATATGAGAAGAGGAGAAATTCCCACTTTACCATATTTTTTTTAAAAGTTGTATACTGCCGAAGCATTAAAAGTTTTATGTATGAAGTAAAAGGATGAAAGGTTTTGAAGATCACTTGTCTGATCAAAAAAAAGTTTGATGGTGTCTAGTTAACGGTGCATAAGCAACTTCTGGCTATGTGAAACATTAAAAGAGAAAAGAGAATTGAAGTTTGATTTACCTTCGAACAGATGGACACTGTTTTTGATGCAAATGCTGCAGACGAAATTTGGTATGATTATGGATAATTGCTCATGAGCAATATCTGCTTTATTTACATTTCTTTTAACCCCCCTTTCCATTATACAATAAATCTGCAGCAGATGATTTTGAAAACATAGTGACAAAAACCTGAAAAATCTCCATAAAAGATAGCGTAATTGTTAAATAAAGTTGAAAATAGTGTAGTCATCATGAGCAATTTCTCCTTTGGCCACAATGTTTTCAAAAGTCGTCTGCTGCTATTGCGTCAAAATGCGTCTACAGGTGAGAAAGGGTTAAATTTGTTTTGGAGTCTCTTGAGTTCCAGCAGGTGGGGTTTTATTGGTTTTATACCGTACATGTTTTTATCCAAATGTAAATATAAGATGTGGGACCAATGTCATGTTTCCTGTCAACCGCAATATGACGTGTTGAAACACCCAAAACAAACAAATTTAAATCTGTATGCAATGAACATTTATAATTTTAAGATTATACCACTTTTGCCTCAGATGTTTTCGAAGCAGACGACTACAAAATATTGTATCATTTAACACTTCCACACATATAACAATTCTGCGGCAGATGACTTTGAAACTATTTAGGCAAAAACATGGAAAAATCTCTATAAATGGAACTAAAATTATTATTGATTGAAGGTCCTGAACTCCAGATTATAAGTTTAAAAACTGTTCAAACGTTGTCTTGAAGTATAAGAATCATAGTTCTGGGATAAAATAAGAGTAATAATTTCACTTTCCAGTACATCAAACATCTAAATATTGATTTTTTTATTCTTAATTTTTACTTGGTAGACATACCCAGTAAGCCAAATTGTGTATATTTTCATGACTTTCATTTGACTGTTTTTCAATATTTACTGCCAAAATAGTTTTGAACTATTTATAATGTACTGTGTTGTCACTATTAGCAATATTTGCAGAAGTTGCAACATTTCAACATTTTGATCTCCATTTCAGCACCTTTAAAGTTGAAAACAAGGTGGCAAATGTAGAAATTATTATGAGCACCATTTTCCATTTGTCACAATGTTTTCATAAGTCGTCTGCTGCTCATGCGTCTGTAGGTGGTAAAGGGTTAAGCAGTTCAATTACATGTCTACATTTTTTATGTTTTGATAGGTTTTTCAGAAAATGCATTTAATTGTATTAATCTCGCTGTTTTAGACGGTAGTTTTATGAAGTAATTGTTTTCATTGTTTATTCTGTCTTTATCCTCAATACTGTATGTCATCATTTATTAAAAACATAAATTGAACTGATTTATTGTTTCTTTAGATGTTCGACCTGGATATACATGTATTTCCTAAATGAATCGTATTCGATCTTGGCAAATTAAAAGATTCATTCTCTATATGTTTTAAGCTACTGTAACACTGCGCTAAGACAGACGAACAGTGCAAGAAATAAACATCCTGTTTGTGTTTGGCAGGAATTGCTGATATAATTATAAGCACAAAAAAATACCAAAATTATCTGTTAAATCTGAAAACCCAGAAACAATTGGTTTTTGGCCGTATTGCTCTAGCAATTCCGGTCTATAGATAGGCGATGTTCGTCCATCTGTCCGTCTGTCTGTCTGTCTGTCCGTCAACATTTTGGTTAAAGTTTCAGGTTGAGGCAAAATGTCAGCACTGAAAAGGGTTACAAACTTGAAATTTTGCCTAATGTAACCAGTAACAAGTTCTATTGATTTCTATGGTTATTTTGACCTTGACCTTGGTTTGTCGATTTTCAAGGTCAAATTGCCGACAATCCAGCCTTACCGTCTTCAGTGGTTTTTTTTTTATTTAAATATATTAGATAACTTATCATTTTAACCTTGAACTTGACTTCTTTAAGCTCCCGAAGACTATTTCATGAGAGCAGGGGAACTTTGACCTAGTCCACCCGTCTGTCCATTCTTTTATCCTTCCACCCAACCTTGCTTGGCCATATCTCTTACACTTTAAGTTACCAAATTTGATATGAAGATGCATTGTGGGAAGATTGTGAAAATATGTTGCTGTGACCTTGACCTTTGGACCAATTTAAAGAAAAGCTTTTCTAAGCCATTTATCCTATTAAAACTGTTAACCTTGAGTTACCAAATGTACTGCATACATGCATCTTGGTAAGATGGTTATTACATACCAAAATAAGATCACTGTGACCTTGAACTTTAGATTACACTTAAAAACAATCCAGCATTGGCTATATCTCCATCACTCTTACACCTATAGTAAGCAAGTTTGACCTGTGCATACATCTTGAGAGGAGTATGTCTTACACATCCGAACTAGCTAGTCAATCTGTACGAGCTCATGCTACTGCAGCGAAGTTGAAGTTTAGGTTTTAATGGCATTGTGTTTTGTCCTAAAATACCTTTGTCAGCCTCCTACATCGGTGATTAACACTTGTGTTACTATTGGGGAATATCATCTGTTTTGTTTCGTGTATCCAACACAAATAAACCTCATAGGATAACAAGTGTGTGCTCAGTTACATAAATGCTTCAATAAATATTATGCTTTAATAAGGTTCATGGATATTAAAAACTACAACTTGAAGTAACATAAATCGTGTGGACACTGGAGGCTATGTTATTTACTTGAGCATGTTGAAACTTTGACAAAATGTTTCTCTTAATGACATCTAGGAGAACTTCAGATATGGATCATGTTGGATCAAAAATTAGGTCACTATGCTTAATTTTGACTTGTTAATACAATCTCTTCTTTAAAAATTGTTTATGAAGATCTTGGTATTCAGGGCCATGAAACGAGGGGATCGTTACAGGGCCGTCATGGGCATCTTGTTATAATCATGATAATATCTTTAAAACAGATGTTACTGCAAGACCAGAAGCAAACTTTTTTCGTGGTACAAACTAGTTTTGACATCTCTGAAGAAGATTAATTCCAAATGATTGGGATGTTAAGGAATGTGCTCAAAGCGAGGTGTTTTGAGCAATTCCTTCTATTAGATATAATGTTTTCGATATGCTTAAGTGGTCTTACACTATTTTTTCAGGGAAAATGTGGCAACATCCCCTTTAACGTGAAATATAAACATCTTACTTACTCGTTAAACCTTTTTGAACTCTTCCAAATTAAAAACACACAGCGCGAAGAGTACTATCTAGATAAACTAGGAAGTACAATTTTAAAACCGTCAGAATGAAATGAGGACTTGGTCTTTATAGGCGATATTTTCTTTCATCGCGATTGACTATACCGCTGAAGTGAGTGTCTGTATATATATGCGATATTTTCTTTCATCGCGATTGACTATACCGCTGAAGGAGTGTCTGTATATATATGCGATATTTTCTTTCATCGCGATTGACTATACCGCTGAAGGAATGTCTGTATATATATGCGATATTTTCTTTCATCGCGATTGACTATACCGCTGAAGTGAGTGAGCTCAGTAGAGTTACGGAATACAGAATTAACTGTGAATTTATTATGAACTTTTTCTGCACTCTTCATGTGTATTTGGGAAAGGGTTAATTTATGTTCGAACAAAATAAAAGATATCATTGAGTGACCTGCTGAAAGGTAAGTGTCGCACTGTTTTCCAGGTTGCATGCTTTTGTCAAAACATTTACGCCAAATTTCAAAATGGTGCAAGTGAAAATGACTGATAAATTTAACAGGGTATTTTATTTTGACTTTTGAGGACTAAACACTCGAATAGTCAACAGCCGATCGGTTTACGAATCTATCAAAACGTATGCTGGCAAATCGCAGACAATATTTCGAAATTGACCTACAGAGTCAACTCGTGCATTTCTAATGTCGATCACTCGCTTAAGTTGAAAATCGATCCTAAAGGACAACTTGCAGTCGAATTGGGAGTGTCTCTGAATACTGGTCTTAACGTATTTAAGTCATGAAACCATGGCGGTACTTTCTTAACACTTTCCCGCCTACAACCCATTTTAAGCATACGACTTTGAAAACATCTAAGGGTAAAAGACTGTCGGTCTAAGCGTTGTAGGATGATCTACTTCTACTGTGGTTTCCGAAATGAACATTTGCTGCAATAAATGGTAACACTTTGACTAGTATACATATGGTTGTCTTTGTTCAATTATAAGTTGAGCTAGGCATCTCTGATTAACAGCACCATTATTCTCAACTTTTCGTTACATGTCTGTCATGGCATTTCTTGTTTCGTCATTATTTATGATGATATATTATGAGTCCAATGTTTGATCTCTAGAAAGGACACCTCCGAATAGGCTTGCCAGTACCATTTACCTCCTGGTTATTTTCCAACATATAGGTTTCCAAAGTAAAATATAAAGTATCTACTCTTCTTTTCAATTGCACTTGTATAGTATCGGATATAATCTCATTATTTGTGTGTCAAAGCATTTCTGGTATTTTTTAAAGAAGAACATTTTTGTATCCAATCGGCCACAGTTGAAGGAACCTTTACGTTAGTTTGCGGTTGTCGTTTGAACGTTAACTCTTTCAACTTACAGTCGTCGCACTTCTTGTACTCTGTGAACATATCTTATAACGTTCGCCAAAGGTATGCTTACTGTAATAATGTATTAATTGTGTACGTACTGTCGTTTGCAACAGAAAGTTACAGTTTGAAAAGATGGTTGTCTTAGACAGACATCAGGCCCCGAAACTATTAAACTCTTAAAAACGATAGTTATGCTTAAAAACGAATTCCATGCTTAGAAACGAACTCCATGCTCCAAATAAGACCTTTGATTGACCATTTTCGAGAAAGAATTTGCTTCTGACAAATCAGATAGTTGGGCACGACTTCGGACCACAGAATAAACTGTTATAGTTTTGGAGCCAATAGGCTATTTTAAAACCTCTTGACATAAACTGGTTAACGTAAAGGGCTTTTTCAGTCAAAGTTTTAAACCGCAGGGCACGGTTAGAATAACGGGACAGACTAAAGTCTTAACCACTTAGATTGACTATACACTTCGACGAATTTCTAATTGGCCACCATATAAAATATGATATTATGCGTCATATTTAATAAATAAATCTAAAGTTTGGTTATTTTTGTATTGAACATACCAATCTATCGATTTACAGACATAAAACACGTATTTATGTACAAAATCATCCATGCGGAACGGTTTGTGCGAAAATAATTGGTAGGAATGTATTCTTCGCGGATTGTCTTTTATGGAAAACATTAAATATGGCAATAATGAGCATTGCAGAACGCGCTCAAGCCGTCGGAATGATTCGTGCCGGCACCTATGTTATGCGTCGTTAAAAAAGTTGCAATATGTTATATTATTTGTTATTTAGTGCAAAATGTATCAAAGAGGACAAGGTGCCTTGCTGTAATTGCCGCAGCAGGTGGACATACAGTTATTGCCCTTTGTTACTTTTTCTTGTCCAGAGAATTACTTAATAACTAACTGATGGAATCTAATAAAACTGCATACAATGGTAGAGCATACTCAGAGAAAGTGCAGTGTACAAGAACCATAACTCTAATTTACATAATTACAGAGTTATTGCCCTTTGTTACTTTTTCTTGTTCGTAGAGTCTTGTCCAGAGCATAACTTTAAAACAAATTGTTGGAATTTAATAAAACATCATAGGATGATACAACACAATGAGAGAAAGTGCGGTGTACAGGAACCATAACTCTATTTTACCTAAATACAGAGTTATTGCCCTTTATTACTTTTTCTTGTCCGTAGAATTACTTAATAACTAATAGATGGAATCTAATAAAACTACATATAATGGTAGAGCATAATCAGAGGAAGTGCAGTGTACAAGAAACATAACTCTACTTTACATAATTACAGAGTTATTGCCCTTTGTTACTATTTCTTATTTGTAGAGTCTTGTCCGGAGCATAACTTTAAAACAAATTATTGGAATTTAATAAAACTTCATAGGATGATACAACACATTGAGAGAAAGTGCGGTGTACAGGAACCATAACTCTATTTTATCTAAATACAGAGTTATTGCCCTTTGTTACTTTTTCTTGTCCGGAGAATTACTTAATAACTAACAGATGAAATCTAATAAAACTGCATA
This sequence comes from Serripes groenlandicus, assembly GCA_031761405.1. Classification (NCBI taxonomy): domain Eukaryota; kingdom Metazoa; phylum Mollusca; class Bivalvia; order Cardiida; family Cardiidae; genus Serripes; species Serripes groenlandicus. Next base: position 31,881,626 of record JASEVX010000002.1, read on the forward strand.
CAATGGTAGAGCATAATCAGAGGAAGTGCAGTATACAAGAACCATAACTCTACTTTACATAATTACAGAGTTATTGCCCTTTGTTACTATTTCTTATTTGTAGAGTCTTGTCCGGAGCATAACTTTAAAACTGATTGTTGGGATTTAATAAAACTTCATAGGATGATACAACACATTGAGAGGAAGTGTGGTGTACAGGAACCATAACTCTATTTTATCTAAATACAGAGTTATTGCCCTTTGTTACTTGTTCTTGTTCGTAGAGTCTTGTCTGGAGCATAACTTTAAAACTAATTGTTGGAATTTAATAAAACATCATAGGATGATACAACACATTGAGAGGAAGTGCGGAGTACAGGAACCATAACTCTATTTTACCTAAGTACAGAGTCATTGCCCTTTGTTACTTTTTCTTGTCCGGAGAATTACTTAATAACTAACAGATGGAATCTAATAAAATTACATACAACGGTAGAGCAAAATCAGAGGAAGTGCAGTGTACAAGAACCATAACTCTAATTTACATAATTACAGAGTTATTGCCCTTTGTTATCCAAAAATGAACAAAACAAGAATAACCCGATCCATAACATTGTCCTTTTAAGGTGGGGTTTCTAAATATTTCACAACCTTTCCTATCAGGGCGGCGTTTGGGGGTATTAATCACATTCAGTGATAGTTCTAGTTGTTTTAAGGGTGTCCATGTTAACCCTCTCTGTTAAGTTTGTTCCCGTGATCAAATTTCAATGAAATTTTGTTTTACATATTAGGAATAAATTGTATAAAACTTATATTTGGTTATTTGTATTTTTCTCCGAATACTTTTCCTAAAATATGATAAAAACTAGGTGGCCAATTAGGAATTCGTCGAAGTGTATATTTGTCAGAAATTCAAATCACAGGCATTTGCGACAACTTGGAACAAATCCACACAAGTCCGTGTTAAGCTACTATAAAATAGTTTGGCTAAATGGTTCATATAAAATAATATTATTGACGGTATTGCTTGCGTTTGAGAAAATTGGGACAATCCCACACAGGACCGTGTTACTTTAAATAGTCCAGATACTATACTAATAATACCATATTCATAGGAACACTTTCTTGTGTGGGTTTTCCCAAATGTTCTCAAACAAAACTATAGCCGTCATTATCAGTGATTAATATGAACCATATTGAGAGACTATATGAAGCTTGATTTCCAAATTTTCTCGAAAGAAAATGAAGACGCCTGTGCTCAAATAAATTGCTAGAATCAGGATGTGTTTGTCGCAGGGTCTTTGTTTTATGCGACAGGAGAGAGAGTGTGATGAATAATATCGTTGGAATACTGCTCCTCTGACTTACCGTACGCGGCATTGTCGTGCAGGTGGTTCCAATTAAAGTGTTCTTTATTGCACTGCACTCGCTTAAAGCATCTACTATGATTGTTTGTCTATTATATTGTCAGTTTTAAAGTGTTTTAAAAGTTCTAGATGTAACCCTACGTTTATTAACACGCACTGACGTTAAAAAGTCGTCATGACATGGCAGTGCTGGCACCAACCGCTCGACGTCCTTGAAGAAGATCAGGCTGTTTCCTTCTTTTCTTCTGTTTCGAAGTGGTTGTAGTTCTAGTTTGTGTAACATCTGTGCAATGCATCCAGGGTCTCTGGTGGTAGGCCTATAGTTACCCGCTCTAAGCCTTGCAGCTTGATGTCGCACTTTATCTGTCTTGGAGATGTCTGGTATGCTGGGTTTTCTGCATGGTTCCGGGCAGTATTTTTTAGGTTCCTCCTGCGAAAACCTAGGGTGTAGTTTGCTTTCATGATGGACTTTTAATATGGGAACTACATTTCATGTCTTCCGAGATGGTAACGCATTGATACGGCCTTGCCACATTAGAGTTTTCTGAAACGTTTTACAAACTTAACGAAAATATTTGGTTTATGGCTATCACAAAAAGTACGTAAACAACCGTTTACAGCATCATATTCTGATTTAGCTCTATAGATACTTAACAAGAGAAAGTTGATGCAAGGCATCAATGTCGCCGGAAAAGACTGCATTGATTTATTTATGTATTCTTGACTTTCCTTAGTCTATTCAAACATTAGAAACGTTGAAATGAAAACATTTGCTTATAAAGTTTATATTCATACCTATACATTAGGGTATCTATAAACAATTAACGAAATGTGTACACATTTATCTGGCTTAAATTTAATTTTGCTGTTGTTACTTATTTAAATAATAGTATTCATTCATATAATTTCAATGTTTGTCAATCTTATTCGAATCACAAGGTAAATATCCTGGTATTGCTTTAAAGGGAGGTAATTTGAAGAAAACACACAAAAGTCTTCAAAAGGAGAAATATATCAGCATTACCGTCTACAGTTTAAATTGTTCTATTGTTTGTGGATTTAAAAACGTTCTTTTTTTCTTATTTCTACATGTACAACGAAATATTGCGGCTTCTCTTTGACGCTTTGCGTCAAACATTCGTCTTGTACTTGTCTAAAATAAAATAATATCACTCGCTTTTTCATATCGAAATGCGCATGCGCGAAAATCGATGTTAAAGGTCACGAAACTACACAACAGAATAGGGTCTATATTTAGCTTAGAAACAGTTCCTACTTTAGATATTCATGGATTAACATTATTAAATGAATTCTACACACATCAAGACATCTCTTTGAACATGAAAACAACATTTAGTAAGTTAAAATTGCTATTAAAAGGAGAATCCGAAATTGACCTCAATGATGACACATAAGAGTCTGCATTAGGGGGTGTTGGTTCACGTCTTGAAGGGACCACCTTTGCCTTCGTAAATAAGACAACAAACTTAAATGCGAGTGAAATAAAAAAAACTGCAAACATTAAAAAATCGGAATATTTATTTCATTTTAGATGTGTCATTTATTAGTGTTCGTAAACAACCACAATTGTAATATGTTCAAATCATCTAGATTTGTTTCTTTCTAATAATAAGCCGCCCTCCCATGTGATTTCCGAAAAGCTATTAAAAATAGAAGTCGCGGGCTTCTGCCCGGCGACTAATGAACTTCGAAGTCCTCAATCGTGCTTGGGATTTCTTACAGAATTCGACATTTAAAAATTGTTCTCGATCGTTAAATTTTGAATCAATTGTAACATATTCACATTAAGCATGGTAATTAAGGAATCCTTATTTTGATTAATAAAAAGTTGGGCTGTTCTATAATCTTAGGTATATCCTTCATTAGATACAATAAACATTATGTTAAGGTAGAACGCGCTTCTAAAAAAATATTCGAATTTCCTCACGAAATTTTGCATCACCATAATACAGCATATACCCAATAAGATTATGTTCTTACTTTTTTCCTATCTGAAAACGTTTTGAAACTACGAGACCTCAAAGTATACCACTGACGTCACTTTTGAGACGTCGTCTCTCAAATGTCCCTCGTTAAAACAACAACAGCTGATAGTTTGATCGATTTTACGTTGATAGATGCGAAATTCTATCACGATTTGCATCTTAAGAATACCTTCACGTACATGTAATTTTCTTCTTTGTGTCGTACGTTTAAAAAGAAAAACGCGTCTATAACGTCACTTTTCAGGAGCAGAGTGACGTTGTGTTACGCGTAAGAAAATGCGCATTTCGTTCCTTTAAAAAAAATCTGTAAATATAATTATTTATTGTTTTTAATCTATTTATTTATAATTTTATTACAAATCGTTTGATATCAAGAAACGTATACCTTACCGACTTCGTTTTTTCACAATATCAATTTATCTTACCCATACTCTAGTGCATAATGGAGCGTGAAATGCATTAAAACGACAGGTTTGCCTCGAACTTAACTTGAAGAAAGTTACACCCCAGTTACACAGGGATGTTGGAGATTTCGTCTAACTACCATTTCGTCTAACTGATACTATAGAGTAAACGGGGTAGAGATTTCGTCTAACTTATAAACAAGAAGGATTATTATGTCTTATGTGTAGTATATAGTTAGAAGTTAAATATTATAATTGTTTATAAGCTCAGTTAATAAATTTGACTTACCATTTATATCCAATATATTCCAGTGTTCTTATATTAATTAAATGTTGTTATTCATTGCAGAACAGTATAGAATATGATTTGTAACCTCCGTCCAGATGTACTGTACGAAACATGAAAAAAACCATATGTCTATATGATGTTTATATTTATTCTAATGTTATTTGTTATAACATTTACAATTATATAGTTTATTGCACTTAACTTAGATTATATAGTTTATTGCACTTTATTTCAATTAACTGTTTATCGACTTTGTGTAAATGATTGACGGCATATTTCTAAGTGTGTTGTGTTGTGGTGTAATTAATTATTAAAAAATAAAGGTTTTCTATTAAATGGATAGATCTAATCGGCTTTAATCAAACATGTTTAATGCTAATTAAAAACAACTTGTGAAAACGGTAAGATTGATTATTTTCTCTCTCTTAATGTGTATAGAGTCGAAAGTCGTCTACCTTATTGTCCTGTACCCGTTATGTCGATATATATTAATATTAGAAATATTGTAAGAACCCTAGATTATTTTTAACGACTTCCCTTTTTCCTATAATGATTCAAGATGACTGACTGAATGTGATATAGTTATTCTATTCCCGTAATCTTGATTGAGCCGAATGCTTGGAAAATTATTCTCAGTAGTTCTTCTTTTCCCGCGATGTTGATATAACTATTCTATTCCCGTATTTTTGATTGAGTTGAAAGCTTAGAAGAGGTATAATTCATGTAAGAAAAGGAGCCATCGTTAATTTTTAACGACTTCTATTTTTCTTCATTAAATTGACGAGTGACTGAACGTGATATAACTATTCTATTCCCGTAATTTTTTTATTCATTTGAAAGAGGTATAATTCATGTAAGAAAAGGAGCCATCGTTAATTTTTAACGACTTCTATTTTTGTTCTTCATTGAATTGACGAGTGACTGAACGTGATATAACTAATCTATTCCCGTAATATTTTGATTAATTTGAAAGAGGTATAATTCATGTAAGAAAAGGAGTCATCGTTAATTTTTAACGACTTCTATTTTTCTTCTTTGAATTGACGATTGACTGAACGTGATACAACTATTCTAATTTTTATTGAGTTGAAAGCTTGGAAAAGGTATAAGTCATGTAAGGAAAGGAGCCATCGATATAATTATTCTATTCCTGTAATCTTTGAATTTCCCATAAAATTTTGGGAAAATAATTGAAAATATTTAGGACAAGTATTGAATTTACTGTAAATTATCAATGAAATTATAACAAATACATATTACAATTACGAATTAAAACCATAAAATGTTAAAACTAATTGAAATTGTTTGTTGTCATTTACTATAATCGGTCAATTAACACTTTACTATAACACCTTCATATCGATATAGATTACATTGTACTATATACGATAAGTTAGACGAAATCTCTACCCTGTTTATTCTATAGTATCAGTTTGACGAAATGGTAGTTAGACGAAATCTCCGGAATCCGAAACACAGACGGTCGATCCCCAATCGGTCATTTTATTTTAAATTTACTCGCTGTTTTGATCGGTTGTCACGCGTGATTAGTTCTGGTTTTCTATGTAAACTGCCATCGGTGATGGACAAGTGTTCAATCGGTTAAACAAACATTTCATGGGTTGCTGGTAGGTGACCGAAAGCAACTCAAACATGGTTGGATCGGTGATAAGCATGTTTTCATCGATAAAAATGCTGAAATACTATCGGTTTTTATCGTTTGTAAATCGGAGCTAAATCGGGCGTAACGCTGATTAATCGGTGTTTGATAGCTAGTCATCAGTGGTTAAACACTTTCCGTCAGATATGGCCGGTGATTCATATTTGGTTATCTTTGTCCGATCGGCGATATCGGTGATTAATAGCTTGCATATCTCGTGATATAGGTTGCTATCGGTTCTTTTATTAAAACAATATGTTTAAGTGATGAGAACCGATGATTTTTTTTGCAGTTGAGTTGACCGAATACATCATGGAGGATGGCAGAGCCATCCAGCAATTTGGTGTCATGTTGCAGCAGCAGGCAATTCTCAATGTCAGGCAGGCCATTCAGCTCGTTCAGCAGCCCATAACTGATCATAGACGCCGCCGAAGGAGACGAAGGAGATGGTGGATCAGGCCCTGGTTAACCCAGGAGAGAAGGCTTCAGTTTGGACAGTATAGCACCATTGTTGCAGAGTTGAGGGAGGGGGACACCAGCTCCTTCAAGAACTATATGAGGATGACCCCGGAAATGTTCGACGAGCTTCTGCAACGCTACGCGCCCAGACTTCAGAAGTCAGACACCAACTGGAGAAAAGCCCTAGATCCCGGATTGAAGCTGGCGGTAACACTCAGGCACCTAGCCGCAGGGGATTCCTACCCTTCCCTCTCCTGTGATTTTAGGGTGGCTAGGACAACAATTTCCCTCTTTATCCCAGAAGTCTGCGAGGCCATAGACAAACATACAGCGAAGAAGTCATCCCTATCCCCAATACACCTGACGAATGGAGGCCAATAGCTGAAGAGTTTGAAAGGATGTGGAATATCCCTCATGCATGTGGAGCACTTGATGGCAAACACATTGCACTGAGGAAGCCCGCAGATCCGGCTCTGAATACTACAACTATAAAGGATTTTTCTCAATTGTGCTCATGGCTCTTGTTGATGCCAACTATAGGTTTATGTGGATAGACGTCGGAGGCCTTGGGCACATGTCAGATGCCCAGATATATAACAATTCCGAGCTCAATGAGATGCTAGAAGATGGAACCATTGGCTTACCACCTCCAGAACCTCTTCCAAATGATGACCGTGATACGCCGTACTTCATTTCTTGGTGACGATGCTGGCGACGACCTATATAATACCGAGCAACACCCGACATCACCAATCGAACGCCGCCCTGTCTCCGACTAGCCACCGATTGACCACTCACGAAATCAGACTGGTCACCGATCAAAAGCGTCCGGCAACCGATCAACAGCCGATGAGTACTTATGAATACCGATTGGCCACTTACAAATTTAAACCCACCGATGACACGATGGCGGCAATCGATTGATCACAGATTGAATCCCTATTAACCACCGATCAAAACCGACGAAATCCCACATTTTAATTCTCATATTTTTTCTATCGGTGGTATGTATTAGTTGATCGGTTGCTTATCGGTGATATCGGTTGTAGACAGGATGTCAATCGGTTATTTGTAAAATATTTTCACCGATCGAGAATTTTAAACATGTTTAAAAATCCCAATCGGTAATTTTTCACCGATAAAACTTATCTTTCTCCAATAGCAGTTGATAGGTGGAAAACAGGTGACCAATAGGTGATTTACACCGAGAAACATCAAGCAAATAAAGAACTCGATCATTTACCAATAAAACGTATCGTGGATATACAGCATTGTCCAACATTTTGCAAAAAGCTGTCAAATTCGAATGTGAAAATTATTTAAATATCGTAGATTTTGTAAAGGAAAACACATTTAGACTTTTTAACTAAGTTACAATTTCGCTGCCGGCATTGCCACGCTGTGCTATACATGAAACCGGTCGAAAGGAAGGAAGGGGTCCTTTACAATTAACATCAAGGCATCCTTCAGCAAGGAAAAGCTTTCTTTATATCTTACTTTATACATTTTTAAATAAGGATATATGTGCATATCACCATATAGCACAACACTCTTTATGAGAGAAACATTTGCGTTGCACATGCACTTTCCCGGGAATTAATAATTCTATATCGCGGGAGGTCATCCTTCCTTCAAATTTAATCATGACTGTCTCTTCTGTTTGTTTACCATTTTCAACATACAGCAGATAACTTTTGAAAATTTCGTGGCAAAAGGTGAAATTGCTCATTATGAAAAATTTCTATATTTTCTCACATAAGTTTCGCAAAATTAAATAATTTGTCTTTGTTCTTTGAGTATTTAAATGTTCTATTTTTTTTCCGAAATGATTTTTAGTTTTAAGCAGCATATTGTATGTGGGAAAGTGATTTGTAAAGAAATCTAAATATATCCTATAAATTACTCAATTAAAGTCCCAATTGCATCGCCTCGATAAATTGCGCCCGGTAAAATGCAGAATAACATAATTTTCAGTTATAGGTCTACACCTGCTGTAATAAAATTCTTACCATGATCTCCTACTCACACGAAGAGTTTCCTCCAAATAACTTTTAAAAGAATGGAGCGAATAGTTGGACGTGCGCTCGAATACATCGGCTACCCCTTTTATATTTCCAGCGGTAAACGATTCAAGTTACTACTATAATTATTTTTTGTTATTATTATAATTCCGGTCAAACGAAATTTAAAAAAACAGGCATGTGTCATTTGCATTACCCCTACCACGGATATGGGCCATGTCCGATATCTGAAACATATTGAGGCGTATTAATGCATTAATTGTGTTAAATAATTAAGGTAAAGTAAACTCTTTCCCATTGTAGACGCATTCTGAAGCAGACGAATATTAAAACATTGCATCAAAAGAATAAATTGCTCATCTTCTACTTTTGCCACAACGTTTTCGATATATTCAATAATGAGACTTACATTTAAAGAGAATATCCATATGTTTTAATAAATGTTTTCAAAGTCGTCTGCTGCAGACATTTTAAACTGAACACTTGCATAATATTGTAAAATGACCTCCACTATGTTGGCTCAAAAATGTTTTATTCTAACGGAAATGTGTTTCAAAAAAAATAATATAATGTTGTAATAAGATATACTGAAAAGAGGCTTTTTTGACAGATGAAGTTGACTTTCTGTACGAAACACCGTTCGAAACACAACAGCCTTCCCACCGTCTTAAAACGCCAATGTAGACCGACGCTGCTGAAATGAAAACTAGTACAGAGCCGGCTTGAACTGATTGGGAACATAATGTTCAAATAAAATGTAAGATATGTTTTTAATTAGTATACATGTACATAACAAACAGTTATTTGTTCATGTGTCTAATAACATAATTGCTGGCATGAGTGCATGAGAAAAGGTACATGTTGACTTTTGGGAACTGTACAGATCAAAATCAGTCAGTGCATCCGGACAGTTCGATCGGGATTCCCAATGTTCACATATTACTTACACAAGCTGGTAAGAATAGCGTGTCCACGTGTGTAGATTCTGAAAAGACGGAACAGGCGTACAAATTGATCTGAATCCTAACGTTTAAGAAACGCCAACTTCTATCTTTCACCATGCACTGACGCATATAACGTTTGAAACGTTTCAGCTCGATCTTATTCGATTATAAGGCTGTTCGTACATTAAATATGTAACACTTGTACGGTAATATCTGTCATGTTTATTCTTTATATAATGATGCATTTTACCTTAGTATTGTTTTTACAAACTATATTATCTCAATACACAGAAATGTTCATTTTACGAATCTATGTCATTATATTTCAAGTTGGGGTCATGTTACAGGGATGCAAATGCGACTTTTCTACAGGAATCAAACGGTGTTCAATTTAAACAACACTTTACTGAACACATTAGGATAACGGATTAATCATAAAAAAAATCTTCAATTTGCACGATATTTAGTTCATTGCTTGAAGATGTGCTAAATAAGAATGTTTTTTAAAAGTGTTAATACATTGCGAAATTGTCACCAGAAAAAAGAAAATATATTCAAAGGATACCATTTTAATTGTCAATGTTCTTCATTTTCCAGCATTAATATAATTTATTAAAATCGGATTTCTTTATTAAATAAAACTGACATTTTGCAAAAACGATGTCGGTAAGGTATACTTTTCTTGATATCAAACCATTTGTAATAAGATTCTAAATAAAAAGATTTTATAAAAATTACAAATTAAATATACAGATTATTTTTAAATGTAAGAAAAGCTCGCTTTTTTTAGCGTAACGCGGCGGCATTTTGCTCCTGAAAAGTGACGTTATAGCACAGGCGTCCGAATTTCTATTACAGCAAAAAATGCTGAAAATCACAAAATAACTCGCCAACATACTCAAATAGTCTCTCTATATTGTCTATACGCTATGAAAAATGATCGTAATGGTTATTTGGGGAATCCCGCACGTGTTACTATAAATAGCACCTCTTTACGTCCATATAGTGTAATAATAATGACAAGGTGTGCAACGGCGTTTCCCCCCCTTGCTCGATTCGGGCAATAATTTCCGCCGAAATACGCCTAAACCGACCTAGTCTCAGGTAGAGACAGGTTCACAAATGATTTTTCTCCTGATCCATAACATCAAAATTTGCCAACCGACCAACACGCCGGCGTTCTTAAGCTAACTGTTCATTATTTTTGGAAATTCGCCGAGTTCCCGACCGCCATGCGCTGACGTCATATTAATCACGTTCTGCAGCGTATATTTAACGCGTATTGACGCGCTTTTTTAGAATATTGTACCTGAGCAATGTTCGTTGGACTTGGTATTTAATCATTTTTCTTCCAAAAATAAAATTATTCATAAAAAATACGCTATATATTTGTACGTTTTAGAAAGAAGTATAAACATTATTTGTTAGACCATATATTAAATCGTAGTTTGATTAATCCGTCGCCGCAGAATTGTTATTAGTGTGACGTCAGCGCATGGCGGTCGGGAACTCGGCGAATTTCCAAAAATAATGAACAGTTAGCTTAAGAACGCCGGCGTGTTGGTCGGTTGGCAAATTTTGATGTTGTGGATCAGGAGAAAAATCATTTGTGAACCTGTCTCTACCTGAGACTAGGTCGGTTTAGGCGTATTTCGGCGGAAATTATTGCCCGAATCGAGCAAGGGGGGGAAACGCCGTTGCACACCTTGTCATTATTATTACACTATATGGACGTAAAGAGGTGCTATTTATAGTAACACGTGCGGGATTCCCCAAATAACCATTACGATCATTTTTCATAGCGTATAGACAATATAGAGAGACAATTTGAGTATTTTGGCGAGTTATTTTGTGATTTTCAGCATTTTTTGCTGTAATAGAAATTCGGACGCCTGTGGTTATAGACGCGTTATTCTTTTTAAACGTACGACACAAATAAGTAAATTACATGTACGTGAAGGTATTTTTTAGATGCAAATCGTGATATAATTTCGCATCTATCAACCTAAAATTGACCAAACTATCAGCTGTTGTTGTTTTAACGAGGGACATTTGAGAGACGTCTAAAAAGTGACATCAGTGGAATACTTTGAGGTCTCGTAGTTTCAAAACTGTTTTATATAGAAAAACAGTAAGAACATAATCTTATTTGGCATATGCTGTATTATGGTAATGCAAACTTTCGTGAGGAAATTCAAATATATGTTTAGAGGCGCGTTTTAAGGATACTTTCTTTCGTTGTTCAGTATATTGAGTATCAGTAATGTTCAGTTTCTGAAGAAAAAGAACTGAAAACATAAATCACATAATTCCAATAAGGGAAATAAAACAATTATAGGTCCAACAAAAGCATTAATGCTTATAAGTCTTTTACACTTATCCGGTTTCTATAACTACATGAACTACATATTTTAAGTAACACCTATTCTGAATACCTTTTTTGTGTGTGCTTCTTTAATTAGAATCGTACCTGTGAAATAACGTCGTTTTTGAAAATTTGCGCGCTAGTGTTCGCATGTTTAGACTGCTTCGCCGCTCAAATGACGTCATCAAAACAACGTGGACGTTTATTTTAAAACATTGCGATCTTCAGACGTTTGAGGTCAGGTATACTGTATCTGTGGTTAGCTTTGCTTAACAGAAACAATGGCTTTAAGACTGTTAGACGGTTTCAAAAATCTAACACGAGGAATATCGGGTGTATTAAAAAGATCACCAAGATGGATGAAAATAACCTGGAGTATTTTTATTGGACTGATATGTTCGTTTGTTTGTCGTGATTTAGACTGTTTTCTGGACACGATGATAATGGTCACGTGCTACACGGCTTGGATGTCCGTGGCTCTACCTTCACTCTACAAAAGACTTACCTTCAAATTTATTTGTGACGCAGTTTATGTGACATCACAGCTTTTTGTTGCGGACTTTTTCGTTTTCTTCGTCCACAGGATGTTAAGACGATATTTTAGCGGTGATGACCCCGTATACGAATCGGAATACCATCGTGGATTTATCTTTGCCATGAACTCGATGCGGATCGGCGTTGTCCTGTATTGCATCATGAGATCAATACCTGCCTTCATGAAGTATGCCAAACAGAAGCAAAAACGTTCAAATCGGAAAAAGAGGTACTGAGAATCAGAAAGGAAAAACGGACAAAAACTTATTGTTGAATATAGTGTATAGGCCTAGTGTCGTTATCTTTGAAAAAACTAATTAATATGTTAACATCATTTATAAGTAAAGAAATTCGATGCAGTGTTGAAAAAGGTGGAAAATTAGAAACTGCAACATTTGTTAAGCAACATTCTAAATACATCATACACATGCAGCTTGTATCGGTAAGGGTTTGTTTTTCTTCCAACTTTCGCAAAGCCCAAATGTGGCGCAAATATTCACCGGTTAATACAAAAAATGGATTGGGTATATATATACATATATATATTTAGGATATATATACTTCTATTGTTCGTCATACATGCACGTTTTATCTCAAAAGGTATCTAGAGTCACTATACTCTCAGAGAAATTTAACACTCCATCTCATTTAGACGTATTTTGCTACATCTGCAGCAGACGACATTTAAATACTACTGTGGTAAAAGTAGAAATTGTCCAGAAAGATTAATTCCTCCTTTCGAAACAGTTTTCAACAATATGTCCTTGCAATAACTAACATTTCATTTATAGAGATTTTCAGTAGATTTGCCTACATGTTTTCAAAGTGGTCTGTTGCAACTTCGTTGTAATCGGGAAAGATTTTTAAAAATATTACTAGAACGTACATGTAGATCTATCTAAGACATCGATAAGAGTACGTTCCTGATATCATAATATACATAATACAAATAAAAGTTAACAACATTTTTAAAACTGTTTTTTACCGGATGTTTCGAATGTTGACCAATCTGCTGCAAACTACTCTAATAATTAAAAGTTTATTATTGGAAAATTCTTTAACCGCAATGTTTTTAAACTTCGATCTCGAAAATGTATATAAGTTTTAACTTTCATTGTTCTCCTTTTTTATTACGTAAAGTATAACTTGAAATGAAAACATATAAACACATTATATTTCTCTGCTTGACATTTTAATAAAGTTTGACAAGACCATGTTAGGTTATTGTTCAAGTTTGGTCTGTATAAATGTAATTTAACGTGTTAACTTGATATGATATTTTGTTGGGGTTGTCTGCTGACAAAGTGTCCTCGATCGATCACTAATATTGAACAGAATTATAATTTTCTATTTTTCCCACAATATTTTCAAAAGCTGTTAGCTTGCTATCTATATTAAGAGAAGTTTTAATTAATTATTAATATTAACTTGGAACTATTTGTAAAATGGTGGACAAAAAGGACAACATAAGCCTCAATCAGGTTTATATATGAGCCCATCCATGGTAAAAGTTACAGATCCAGATCTCCACTGTTCACATAGTACTAACAGAAGCTGTCAACTTCAGTAGCTTTTTAATAAACTACAATGTGGCTCAGTACTTTTTTCCAATGGACAAGCTTGTATCATTTAATTTGTACAGTTACAACAACATCAAGTATATGGACCGGTTTGTCAATACAAAAAAGGTTTATAAAACATTTACAATAAGATTATCCACTTTGCGTTCTTGTTGAGGTTTTTTTTACAGACAGTATAAGACACTTCTTAATTTTGATCTTGTGATACAAAAACTGGCCTACCAAACATTGTGAGAAGGGGAGATCTAAATTGTTGTTGATAATAATTTCAATACCTCCAAATGTTGACTTTCGTAAGGCAAGGCTGATTTGATCAAAGATGGCCATTATGAGTAGAATGACTTTGCTGGTGACCAGACTGATAACATTTTAAAAGAGGAAGTTCCGGGCAGAAATCATTTAAATTGGTAACATCACACAAACAACTTTCACACATTTGGAAGTTTATGACAATTTCGATTAAACACATGAACCTTTTTAAATGATTGCTAAGATGCTTGGAAGACTAAAGGTTTAAAAGGGATCCAGGGCTCATCTTCACCAACCCGTCTATAATACATTTTCTGACTAAATTAAATTAACAGATTAAATTGCACCAAAAACACTTCACAAGACAGTTTTTTAAATGCAGGACCTGATCTGACTGCCTGGATATACAGACTGATCGGTATCCTCAAGGCCAAAATTGTGTAACTCACTGAACTTTTATCAAAAGCAAAAACCATATCTACATATCTTATCACTTGCAATCGTTTAATTAAGACATGGACAAATGTTTAATTTAGACGAAGAAATAAAAATACTCGTTATCCAAATGTAGTCAATCTACCTTTATTACGTCTTACAGACTGGAAGTAAATTTGCCTTTTCCCTCATTTAGACACCTCTTCAATGCATGACTTTTGACAACATTGTGACTAAAAGAAGAAATAACTTTTAGTAAGCAATTTCTCCTTTTTGCCTTAATGTTTCAATTCTTTAATTTAACATAATGAAACATTCCTTAAAAGAGATTTTCCAAAATTTTGCTTAGATGTTTTCAAAGTCGTCTGCTGCAGATGTATTGTACGTTGGAAAGGGTTAACCCTTTTCCGCATGTAGGCGCATCTTCAGCAGATGACTTTTGAAAACATTGTGGCAAAAAGAAGAAATTTCTCAAGATGAGAAATCCTTATGCCACAAAGTTTTCAACACCAATTAAACTTTTATTTAAAGATATTTACCATGATATTTCTAATGATGTCTGCAACAGATATTGTGTACATGACAGGGCAAAGTCTATTAAGAGAAACCCATTGCACAGGTAAGCAGTGAAACATTTGTATACACATGTTCTGTCACATATAGGTATATATTTTGTCACCCGAGAAAGCTTTATAGCAAAATAGCACATTACATTCAACTGAAATTAATACTATCCCACATACAACAAACCTGCTGCATACACAAAATCTAAACAAATATATGGAAAATCTCTATAAATGAAGGTATTATAATTTAAAAGAAGTGAAAACAGTGTGGCATTTAGAGAAATCATGAGGAATTTCTCACTTCGCCACATGTTTTCGAAAGTCATCTGCTGCTGATGTGTCTGCATGTGGGAAAGGGTTAAATCACACATTTTGATGACTGAATTCCAAAGAAGCGTAACGACATCTTGTCATGAGTTGGCCTTTACGCCCATTAGAACCCAGCCATCGATTTGGCACATAAAAAGCACTAATTACAGAGCTAGGAGTGAATTGCATCTTCTAAAGATCATATTTCACCTACAAACCCAATATTGTTGGTACTTAAGCAAATCCTCTCTCTGAGACAATTTTATTGAATACCCTTGATATAGAGTTTAACCCTTTCCCATTTGCTGATGCATGTTGACGCCTCTGCAACTTATGAAAACATTGTGGTAAAAGCATAATGAGCAATTTCTCCTTTTGCTTTCTCCTTTTCTCTTTGTTTTCAATTGGATTCATTAATCCTAATCTTATTTATAGAAATAATCCATATTTCTGCCAATATGTTTTCAAAATCTACTGGTGCAGATTCACTGTATGTGGGAAAGGGTTAATACGTTAAAATATTGTTTGAGAAAGAAGTGTTTACCCCTCCTTATCTAAATATCTATTAATATGGATAAGCAGAAACTGCAATGTGAATGATAAATGTAGTTTGGTACTGTATATTCACAGCTTTGTTGTCATAAGACTTTGCTCGCACTTTTATTTTGTATATTTGTAACTGTTCCAGTGGTTTTGGAGTATACACAATTCCTATACCTTCTTCTAGGCGAATCTGGAAAGCAACATTCTTGTCATTTTCTAGAATTGTAAAGACCGTTTTATGCAGAATTTCGTTGTTTTGGTTGTACGCTATGAGACGAATGAGATCTTCATACTGATGGATGCCACTAGGGATCGCTAGAGTGCGGAATTCAATAACATCCGCGTATCTGGCATTTTCTGGGCAAGCAATCTCTGCATCAATGCATTCTAGAACACAGTAACTGAAAGATAGATTACATATAGAGGTTATTTTCCAATGCTCCTTTGATATGGGAATTCTATCCTCAGTGTTATTATACGTATTTAACAAATGAGTTTGTTATTAGCAGTTCAAATCACAAGGGATAAGAATTCGAACATTAAATGTGCAATGGCATATGAATTATATATTAAATATATGATCGATGAAAAATGATGTCATTGCTAGTAGCTGATGCTATACTTTGCTAAAAGAAGCTGTGTTTATAACGCATATTTCAGTGAAAGTGTATTGAGACGTTGCTGATGACGTAATAAACATGACACCATTTTGTATCATCCTGGCAAACATGACATCATTTTGTATCTTCCTGGCAAACATGACATCATTTTGTATCATCCTGGTGACTGATAACATTGCATGATAATTATTTCTCACTAGGATATAATTAAAACACCTTGAAATTGCAAGCATAAACATTTCACAATTTTGGTCAAGTAATTGTTTTTCTTTCAAATTTGTGGTATTCGTGAATTCATGAATTCACGACATCAGCTTTGTCAAAAAAACGGAAACAGTACAACATAGTCATCACACTGGTTGATGCACAGTCAACAGATACTTTGTAATATTACTAGTTCAGGCTTTAACGAGCTAAATTGTTCAAATAGCCTAATCAAAGAGAGGCTATGTGTGAAAATCTCTACCATAATGCGAAACTGATTTGTACCAAGTTGTCAACACCAAAGGTAGGATGCAGTCTACCGGTTACAAATCAATTAAGACCATTAATGTACAATTATAACATACTTTTAATCATCAATCGGCTAAAGAAGCATATTTACGGATTTCTAAAAATCTGGACATAATTTGCGAAGATTATTGAATTTGCAAGAAAATTAATTAGCGAAAAATTAATCTAACATGAATAAAACCTGTACAGTATTTCTATAAGTTTTCGCAGTATATATATAATACAGATATAATTTACTTCCTCCAACTTATATCAACAGGAGGGCCAAGATGGCTCTAAATCGATCACCTGAATATTTTTAAAGTGTCTACCTAAACAAGTCTATGTAAAACAAGTGATCCCCAGGGAGGGGCCATTTTTGACACGAGGGCTATAATTTGACAAATCTTGGTAGAGGTGGACTAGATGAAGTTAGATTTTAAATATCAACTTTTAGACAAGATTTTTTAAAGTTCTTCCCTATACAAATATAATATTATGTAAAACAAGTGACCCGGGATGGGGCCATTTTTTACCCCAGGGCTATAATTTGAACAATCTTAGAAGAGGTCAACTAGATGAAGCTACATACCAAATATCAAAAGCCTTGACATTCTACCTTCAGACAAGAAGATCTTTAAAGATTCTCCCTATACAAGTCTTCGTAAAACAAGTGACCCATTTTGGGCCATTTTTGACCCCAGGGCTATAATTCGAACAGGATTGGTAGAGGACCAATAGATGAAGCTACATACCAAATATCAAAGGCCTGAGCCTTCTGATTTTAGACAAGAAGATTTTTAAAGTTGTTTCCCTATATGAGTCTATGTTAAACAAGTAACCCCCGGAGAGGTGTCATTTTTGACCCCAGGGCTATAATTCGAACAATCTTGGTAGAGGTCCACTGATTAAGGAGGAGATGGTGTTTAAAGCTAAAAGTTAACGACAGACGACGGACAAAAAGTGATCAGAATAGCTCACCTTGAGCCTTTGGCTCACAGGTGACTGTTGCCTCAACCATTTAATTGATATATTGTTTTAAGTTGTCTGCTTTGAAAATGTCTGAGGAAAAGTATGTACCACATTATGACTTACTTTGTGATAGGATCCCTCTGGTAGTTTGTAGGGCATGGTATATCAATACAAGTAAACTCTCCCAACGTGTTAAAGCACATCTTCTCCTCACCACAGTTAATATTCATGTCCAGGCATTCATTGATATCTGTCAGTATAATAAAAAACATTACAGGGTTGACTTCAGAAAACTAACTCTAGTTTATTTTGAACAAGTGTAGAACAATATCTGTCTCAAAATTGATACTTTTTTTGATCCAAATGTACATTGTCAGGTTGCTTTTGGAAAACCAACTCTAGTTGATTTTGAACAAGTGAAGAACAATATCTGCCTCAAGATTGATACTTTTTTTATATCCAAATGTTCATTGTCAGGTCGCCTTTGAAAAACCAAACATTGTGTATTTTGAACAAGTGTTGAAATATATCTGCCTCAACATTGATACTATTTTGATCCAAACATCCATTGTTATGTCTATCTGTAATAAACTGGCAACAATGCAGGTTCAGACAAAATTAGGCAGATGTGAAGGTTGACCTCGTTCTACACTTATCTCAATTTGTTTATGGTTTCTACTCCTGAAGCACATAAAGGTCATGTCATTTCTTATATTTTCTGGCAGAGCCACATCAGAAGAAATGGTCTTTCTTGCAACTCCATACTGGCATCAGATAAAGGCCATGAGTATGAAATAAAGGGGGGGGGGGGGCTAGACTTCAATGTTTCTAACAGCAGAAATATAATTTATTAACCCTTCACCACGTACAAACGCTTTCTGCCGGGAAGCGAACCACAGACCTTTCACTTGCCATTCCAAGTCAACATCCATTACACTAGCATGACATGACGTTAATACCTTCAAAGCAGAGATTTCATCACATGGCTTGAGATTACGCGAGGCTCCCAAGAGGTGTTTTATGTAAAAAAGTTTAAGTTTCAATTGACGATAAATAACTGAAAACTTGTCATATTTCAAAAAATATATATATTTTGCTCTTAAATATTATATTTCATACGTTTTCACTGATTTTTTTCACTTAAGGAAAGCAATTAAAAGTTAATATGCAGAACATTTCATTTTAAAACTTCACCTTATAAGTATAAGTGCCTCTCGTGGGATCGCCAACTTAACTATGAACCAATCAAAACATTTCATTTCATTTATTTCTTCGACTTTATTTATTAAATACAACATTTGATTGGTCTACAAGCTAGATCATTTGTTTAACATCTAGGTCAAAACCCACGTTAATCGTCTATCGTCGAAAAAAAAAAGTTAATCTTTCCTTTTCTAGACCTTCCCAATCTTTTTGGGAGACAAAGTTTACAGCATCCATTATAGACTGTATTTACAATAATAAACTCTTTCCCACAAACAACAAGTCTGCAGCAGACGACTTTGAAAACCTTTCCAATGATTTAGAATACAAAAGGGATATTGGCGACTTGTATTTATGATAAATAACCTTTCTCCACATGAGACAAATCTGCAGCATATGACTTTGAAAGTATCTCGGCAAAAAAAGGGAAAATCTCTGTAAATGAAAGTATTATTATTTAACAAAGTTTAAAATATTAAAACAAAAGCGGAAAATGCTCATTTTGAGCAATTTCAGCTTTTCCCACAATGTTTTCAAAAGTCATCTGCTGCAGAGGCCTCAGAAAGTGTCTGCATGTCGGAAAGGGAAAAGCAAAAACTCCATAGAGATGAAACATCCATTACCTGAACACTTCTTGTTGTTTAAAGATAGCCTGTAGCCAGGGGGACAGGTACATTCAAAGGAGCCAACAGTATTTGTACAGTTATGTTGACATACACCTGGGTCGTCTGTACATTCATCTATATCTAAAATAGAAATACAGAAAACCTTTCTACTTTTTCCCACAATGTTTTACTGTTTAAAGATAGCCTGTAGCCAGGGGGACAGGTACATTCAAAGGAGCTAGCAGTATTTGTACAGTTATGTTGACATACACCTGGGTCTTCTGTACATTCATCTATATCTGAAATAGAAATACAGAAACAATACTTTTTTCCAGATTGTTTAACTGTTTAAAAGGGGGGGCAGGTACATTCAAAGAAGTCAACGGTATTTGTACAGTTATGTTGACATACACCTGGATCGTCTGTACATTCATCTATATCTAAAATAGAAATACAGAAAACTTTTCTTTGCTGTATCAAAATTGTGTACCTCGAAATATCTAGATATTGCAATATTTTTGTTACAGATGTTACAGCTGTTTCCAAGGCAAAGGTCTTTAAAACATAATATTGGATAAAATGGAAATTTAAGTTCCTGGATAAAAGTAAAAAAAATTGCATTATCTGGCGAAGGACCCTTTCACACATACAACGACTTAGAAAATTTCTTTGGGAAAAATGTCTTATCTCTCTGCATGCAAGTACAAAATTAAAAGAGATAAAAAAAAAAAAATGGAACATGCTGAATATAAGAAATTTCTCATTTTGCCAAAATGTTTTGTAAATCTGTCTGCTGCAGATATATTTGCATGATTATTGTTGTAAAAAGTTAAAATGTACGTTTTACAATATTATTTACATAGCATACGTACTCATGGACATTTACCCTGTAACTGTTTACAGAAGAATTCTTTTATCCCTTTCCCACTTAGAGACATTTTCTGATGCATCTGCAGCAGACAACTTTTGAAAACAAGCAATTTCATTAAACAAGCAATTTCTCCATTTGCCACAATCTTTTCAACTGTATTTAATCAAGATATTTTGATGAACAGTGGTTTACCATATTTTTACCAAATGGCAGATTTGTTGTATACATGTGGGATAGGGTTAAGTAAAATGAACATGATAGATAATTATAGTACTTTGTCTTATATATGTAGATCTATATCCCTTTTTCTGATATGGTCGCCATTTTCTGTCTTTGCAGCAAACAAGTTTGAAAACAGTGCATGAATAGGAGACATTTTGCACCTTCAGTTACCTCTGCTCCTCTCACAATATTTTCTACTCCTACTTAAACTCATACCTACATTTTTTCAAGATTTTCAACAGATTTTCCTTAACCTTTTCCCACTTACATACACATTGTGACGCATCTGCAGCAGATAAACTTAAACAAGAGGGCCATGATGGCCCTGGATCGCTCACCTGATCTATAGGATTCATAATATGAAACATGTAGATTTTATAATTTTCAAATTGAGTCAGCACTTTTGGACGAGAAGATTTTTTAAGATTTGGCAATTTTCCCCTTTTCTGATGCCGCAGCAACCAAAGTTCTACTTGAAATTTAATTCTTTGAACAACTTTGAAAGGGGACCACCTAAGGACCATCCTGTGAAGTAATTTTGAAATCTGGCTAGTACTTTTGGACAAGAAGATTTTTAAAGTTTTAGCAATGTACACATAAGGAAAACAAGCCCCGCCCCGTTGCGGCCATGTTTTTCAATGGATTGGAAATAATTAAACAATCTTCATAGAGGGTGCCCTTAGTAACATAAATTTTGTGCAAAATAATTTTTAAATCGGGCCAGCACTTTTGGACAAGAAGTTTTTTTAAGATTTGGCAATTTTCCCCTTTTCTAATGCCGCAGCAACCAAAGTTCTACTTGGAATTAAATTCTTTGAACAACATTGAAAGGGGACCACCTTAGGACCATTTCTGTGAAGTTATTTTGAAATCTGGACAGTACTTTTGGACAAGAAGATTTTTAAAGTTTTAACAATGCACATATAAGGAAAACAAGCCCCACCCCCTTGCGGCCATGTTTTTCAACGGATCGGAAATATTTGAACAAGCTTGGTAGGGGGTGCCCCAAGGAACATTTGTGCAAAATAATTTTTAAATCGGGCCAACACTTATGAACAAGAAGATTTTTTAAGATTTGGCAATTTTCCCCTTTTCTGATGCTGCAGCAACCAAAGTTCTACTTGGAATGAAATTCTTTGAACAACTTTGAAAGGGGACCACCTAAGGACCATTTCTGTGAAATTATTTTGAAATCTGGCCAGTTTTTTTGAACAAGAAGATTTTTTAAAGTTTTAACAATGCACATATAAGGAAAACAAGCCCCGCCCCCTTGCGGCCATGTTTTTCAACGGATCGGAAATATTTGAACAATCTTGGTAGAGGGTGCCCTAAGGAACATTAGTGCAAAATAATTTTCAAATCGGGCCAGCACATTTGGACAAGAAGATTTTTTAAGATTTGGTTATTTTCCCCTTTTCTGATGCCGCAACAGCCAAAGTTCTACTTGGAATTAAATTCTTTGAACAACTTTGAAAAGGGACCACCTAAGGACCATTACTGTGAAGTTATTTTGAAATCTGTCCATTGGTTTAGTAGAAGAAGTCATTTGTAGGAAATTGTTAACAGACGGACGGACGGAATGACGGACAGACGACGACGCCGGACATTCAGTGATCACAAAAGCTCACCTTGCACTTCGTGCATAGGTGAGCTAAAAACGTAGTGCATAGGTGAGCTAAAAACGTAGTGGCCAATGAAAGAAATTGCACATCCTTTCAACCCTTTCCAATAATTATACTTTACTATTTACAGATTGTCCACAGTTTTCTGCTGCAGACGATTTGTATTTACGAAAGGGTTTAACTTGTTAGAAGCAAAATAACAATTATATATCTATACACATTTCATATCATGTCAGCTGATTACCCACATCACAATGACTTTTGATGCATCTGCCGAAGAAAACTTTTCGAAAGATTGTGGGAACAGGAGAAATTGGTAATTTGTCCCTTCAGATGATGAATTTTGAAAAAGGACCTGTCCTGCTTTGCATTTGAAAGAGTTCTGGGTAATTCTAGGAACAGGAGATATTGGTTATTTAACATATTCAATGCTGAATGTTTAAAAAGGACCTGTCCAGATTTGCATTTGAAATAGAACATAGCCAGTTCAAGAGATATCAATATAAGAATGTTGAGTTGAGCAGTTAACCCTTTCCCACATACGACAAATCTGAAGCAGACGACTTTGAACATATTTTGTCAACAAAAAGAAAATCTCCGTAATTGATTGGATAACCTATGACAAAAAGTGGAAAACATTGTGGCAAAAGGAGAAATTGCATGTTTTGTGCAATTTCTTCTTTTGTCACTATGTTTTCAAAAAGTCGTCTGCTGCGAAAGCGTCTTTATGAGGGAAAGGGTTAACAATAAAGAGCATAAATACTCCAGCTTGCCTGGCTCAATACTTTCATAACATTGTCATTGATTTATCTAAATGTCCAATATTTTTGTCTGTATGTTATCAAAGTCGTCTGATGCAGATTTGTACCATGTGGGTATTGGTAGTTGCACAGCAGCATTATATATATGTACCTATACATAATCCTTCAAGTGGACTGTACACCCAGCCACTTTCACATTCTACTCCTCGTTTATTTCTGTTTGTTCTAACATCTGCCTGTTCATTGTTTGGAATTCTATTAACCTCAATGACCTTGGCTGGTTCCAGGAATTCCAGACCTGGAACAGACAGACAGATAGATTTAACAGAGATCCAGTAAAGTGGATGGATGTTGAGATACTAAAATATTTATGCACAGAAAATGTTTTTTTATGATATCACATTTCCCACAACCCCTGTTTTTAAACTAGATAAATTGTAACTTTCAAGCGATTGCTTATGATTCATGTTTATTTGGAGGTGTATTTATTACAGATTTTACTTTTTCAATTATATATATTCAACCCTTTCCCTCTTAGAGACGCATTTTGATGCCTTTGCTGCAGCAAACAACTTAAGAAAACATTGTAAAAATGAGCAATTTCTCCTTTTGCCACAATGCTTTCACCTTTATTCAATAATTATATTTTTATTTACAGAGCTTTTTCACATATTTGCCTTAATGTTTTAAAAGTCATCTGATCTAAATTTGTTGTATGTGGGAAAGGGATGACAAAAAAATGCCAGTTAGTATAAATAGAGAGCTTACAGTACAAAGTAACATAATAACGTGTTTACAACTTTTACTATTAGACAACGTATCTATTACATAATAACACATTACAAGTCGGAACAAGTTAATTTAATCAATTAAATCAAATGCATCATAATCTAACCAGCGCATGACTTTCTATCTGCCAACCTCACTTGTCCTGGAGCACATACACATTCAAAATCTCCATATGTGTTAACACACTCATATGTACATACAGCTGGGGACTCCTGGCACTCATCTAAATCTGTTATATAGAAACATTATGTAAATAATCGAAAATTAAAACATGGCAAAGTCAAGAAAACAGGTTTTCAATGATAACCATCAATCAGATCGTCTAATGTACAATCCCCAGTTCTCAATATGAACTATCTATCTCTGTAGTCACAAAATATCTTGCCTGGTACAATGTTATATATAGCAGAATATTTTTTTCTATTATTTTCATAAGAGTGGCATTGACCTTATTGATTCTCTTATACAATTTAAAGCTAGAAATTGATGTCAGCTACCTATTCATGATGTCAGCTACATATTCATGAAGTCAGCTACCTATTCATGAAGTCAGCTACCTGTTCATGACGTCAGCTACCTATTCATGGAGTCAGCTACCTATTCATGATGTCAGCTACCTATTCATGATGTCAGCTACCTATTTATGTAGTCAGCTACCTATTCTTGAAGTCAGCTACCTATTCATGAAGTCAGCTACCTATTCATGAAGTCAGCTACCTATTCATGAAGTCAGATACCTATTCATGATGTCAGCTTCCAATTCATGAAGTCAGCTACTATTCATGAAGTCAGCTACCTATTCATGTTGTCAGCTACCTATTCATGAAGTCAGCAACTTATTCATGATGTCAGCTATATATTCATGAAGTCAGCTACCTATTCATGAAGTCAGCTACATATTCATGATGTCAGCTGCCTATGCATGAAGTCAGCTACCCATTCATGAAGTCAGCTACCTATTCATGATGTCAGCTACCTATGCATGATGTCAGCTACCTATTCATGAAGTCAGCTACCTATTCATGAAGTCAGCTTAAAGCATGTCATGCAAAGCTCAAACATTTTTATCTTGATATTTCTAAAAATAGGCTTGTGATTTTTCCAAATGTCAATCTGGACAAGCCCATTTAAAGCTTCAGCATTGAAACCAACTTTTTCAATTTCATTTTTTAAATTTACAGTTTAGAAATTTTTTCCAATGTAGATTTGAATAAGTGTCATGAATGGAAATATTCCATTAACGGCGTAGGTTGATAGATTCATTGTCAAATTTACAATAAAAAATAGTCTATTGTATAACCAATGACATGTAGTATTATTCGATTAACACTACACAAACAAACGGTCATCAATAAAATCGAGTGCGGCCGTTTTCACAGTTATGTAAACATTCCCATGTGAATAATTAATCTCTTGTCAGTTACATGTGAATAATTTGAAAACAACAATAGGTGAAACACAACTGTTTATATATTTTATCTACTTTTTTTGAGTATTCGGTTACTTGAATTACTAACCGATTAATCAAATAACATACGGTTAACCGAGTAACCGGTCAACCCTTGATATCCCTAGTTAAAACAATGATTATGTTCATACAACTGGGAACATGAGGCACCCGTCTTTACCTTTTATATAAATAAATACATCATAAAATGTTTATAAACCTTCTGTTCTAATAGCTTGGCCCGTATTCACCAATCACTGTAAATATCAGTCTAAACAAGAGGGCCATGATGGCCCTGGATTATATCCTTATACCTTAATTATACAATGTACTGCAATGCAAAACACATCAAGACAATTATTCTGAATGCAACCTCCACAGTGTTAACAATATTTTCCTTCATTTGGTCTAGTGATCTGTATTTTTTTTACCTGATATGAGCCATATTCCAACATGGACTAGATATCATCAAGACAACATTCTGACAAAGTTTCAACTTGCTCAAAGTAAAAATGCGGCCTCCAGAGTTTGAACAATATTTTCCTTTATTGACCTAGTTTCTGATCCAATATGACCCCTATTCGAACTTGACCTAGATATAATTCAGACAAACATTCTGACCAAATTTCAAGCTGCTGAAGCAAAAAATGTGGCATCCAAAGTATTCACAAGATTTTTCTTCAATTTGATCTAGTGACCTAGTTTTTGACCCAGCATGACCCATATTCTAACTTGGCCTACATATCATTAAGAAAAACATTCTGATAAAGTTTCATCATGCTAAAATTAAAAATGCAGTATCCAGAGTGTTAACAAGATTACCCTTCAATTTGGCCTAGTGACCTAGTTTTTAACCCGGCATGACCCATATCCGAACTTGGCCTAGATATCATTCAGACAAACATTCTGACTAAATTTCAAGCTGCTGAAGCAAAAATAGGGCATCCAAAGTGTTAACAAGATTTTACTTCAATTTGACCTAGTGACCTAGCTTTTGACCCGGCATGACCCATATTCTAACTTGGCCTACATATCATTCAGCTCAACATTCTGACCAAATTTCAAACTGCTGAAGCAAAAATTGCGGCCTCTGGAGTGTTAACAAGATTTTCCTTCAATTTGACCTAGTGACCTACTTTCTGACCCGACGTGACCCATGTTCGAACTTGACCTACATATCATCAAGACAAACATTCTGATAAAGTTTCAACATGCTCAAGTTGAAAATGTGGCCTCCAGAGTGTTAACAAGATTTCCCTTCAATTCGACCTAGTGACCTAGTTTTTGACCTCATATGGGCTAGTTTCGAACTTGCCAAGATTTTATGGAGATGAACGCTCTGATAAACTTTCATGAAGATTGGATGCAAAATGTAGCCCGTAGAGTGTTAACAAGCTCAAATGTTGACGACGCACGACGGACGGACGCCGGACAAAATGTGATCCCAATAGCTCACCTTGCACTTCGTGCATAGGTGAGCTAAAAAAATACATTATTTGATTGGCTAAACCATAATGCATCAAAAGTACCTAATATGATTATTATTCAAGCAAAATTTTGGCCAGTGCATTCCAAAATCATCATATGACAATGATTTAGTATTCAAAGTTTGAAAGTCAAAGGCTATATATGGACCTACATACAAAACATATTCTTTTACTATAGATATATATCAGTATGTTATTATATCAGTATACATTGTATTGTGAAGAAATGTCTAAATCATAGGATTTATGTTATTATGTATTGTGAAGTAATGTCTAAATCATAGGATTTATGTTATTATATCAGTATACATTGTATTGTGAAGAAATGTCTAAATCATAGGATGTATGTTATTATATCAGTATACATTGTATTGTGAAGTAATGTCTAAATCATAGGATTTATGTTATTATATCAGTATACATTGTATTGTGAAGAAATGTCTAAATCATAGGATTTATGTTATTATATCAGTATACGTTGTATTGTGAAGAAATGTCTAAATCATAGGATTTATGTTATTATATCAGTATACATTGTATTGTGAAGAAATGTCTAAATCATAGGATTTATGTTATTATATCAGTATACATTGTATTGTGAAGAAATGTCTAAATCATAGGATTTATGTTATTATATCAGTATACATTGTATTGTGAAGAAATGTCTAAATCATAGGATTTATGTTATTATATCAGGGGCAAAACTTCCCATAGTCCAGGTAGGAAATGGCCTACATATTTATTTACCTGACAAATTGAAAATAAAATATAATGAAATATATAAATTAAAGCAAAATGTAACGATTTTGAGATTCTTGTGAACACAATTTACCAGTTCTAAATCTGCATCTCTAAGAATTCAACAATTTATCTATTACCCTGGGGACACAAACATTTATACCCAGGGTCTAGCTGTATTAACACAAACTACCCTAAACATGCGTTATCAGGTTTTGTCGATATATTACGCTAGAGACACAGATATTTATACCCTGGGTTACCAGGTCCTGTAGATCTATAACCCCCGGGACACAGGCATTTATACCCAGGATCCGTATTCAAACAAACTTACCTAAACATGGGTTACTAGGTCCTGTAGATCTATAACCCCAGGCACAGGCATTTATACCCAGGGTCTGTATTCACACAAACTTACCTAAACATGGGTTACCGGGTCTGTAGATCTATAACCCCGGGGACACAGGAATTTATACCCAGGGTCTGTATTCACACAAACTTACCTAAACATGGGTTACCGGGTCCTGTAGATCTATAACCCCGGGGACACAGGCATTTATACCCAGGGTCTGTATTCACACATCTCTGATTGTAGTAGCATCTGTGTTTACCAGTCTCACATTCATCAATGTCTGAAATATGGAAGGCAGAGGTCTGAGAAGGTTTGTTGGTAGACATCAGGGAGACACTCAAAATCCCCTCACTCAAAATCCCCTCACCCTGAAAATGATAGGGTAGTCAAAATCCCCTCGACCAAAATGTTAGGGTAGTCAAAATCCCCTCGACCGAAATGATAGGGTAGTCAAAATCCCCTTGATGGGATTAGCAGGGTAATCATAATGTATGACATTAGGAGACATCCAAGGTGTCTAAGGCTAAAATAACATTGCACTAAAAAGACAAATAACATAGTAAGTAATTTAAATCATTTTAATGTTTTACATACATAACACAGTAAGTAATTTAATCATTTTAATAAATATTCAGCACACTGTTTCTAGGACATTTTATATTTTCAAAGTTTAACTAACCACTTTCTACCATATTTAGATACTCGTGTGTTTATCTTATTCTTATAAGTTGTCCAATCACTGACAAGAAATCCTGAAGGGACTTATGGTTGTGACAAACAGGATTAAAGCAATTATCACCTCAATTCATTTATAACATGTGACTGAATTATCACCAATCATTGGGGTTTTGTTTACTCTTCATTTTCAATCAGTACGGTTTTGTTTACTCTGCATTTTCAAAGAAGCATTTTGTCTACTCTACATTTTCAGTTATATGGGTTTGGATACCCTGCATTTTCAATCATATGGGGTTTGAATACTATGCATTTTCAACGAGTAGTTTTGACTACCCATTTGTTTTCAACCATATTGGTTTTGACAACTATGACAAAAATGGACCGTATGGGACCGTATGGGATTTGACACAAACATTTTCATCAACTCCAAGATAAACTATCTGACAGTGATCTATATTAAATTAATATTGATATATTGAATTTTGCACAGCATTATTTTAGCATAACACTTCACCAATACATGAAATTCATTTTAAAAGAATTAACATGTAATGACGGGTAATTATTGACTGATCACTAAGATAAATGTAAACGGAAATGATGTACTATATTTAAATTTACATTTTGCTTAACAAGAAAATATATGATCTTAGATTGAGCGGATTATGAATACCTATCCAGGGGATTTTGACTACCCTATCATTTTGGTCGAAGGGATTTTGACTAACCTAGCATTTTGGTTGAGGGAATTTTGACTACTATGCCATTTTCAGAGTGATGGGATTTTGACTGAGGGGATTTTGACATACACTCAGACATCATTATGAAAGGTGACAATGTAATGGCAGGCACAGGTCTGAGATAGTTTGTCCGTAGACATCATTATGAAAGGTGACAATGTAATGGCAGGCACAGGTCTGAGATAGTTTGTCCGTAGACATCATTATGAAAGGTGACAATGTAATGGCAGGCACAGGTCTGAGATAGTTTGTCCGTAGACATCATTATGAAAGGGGACAATGTAATAGCAGGCACAGGTCTGAGATAGTTTGTCCGTAGACATCATTATGAAAGGTGACAATGTAATGGCAGGCACAGGTCTGAGATAGTTTGTCCGTAGACATCATTATGAAAGGTGACAATGTAATGGCAGGCACAGGTCTGAGATAGTTTGTCCGTAGACATCATTATGAAAGGTGACAATGTAATGGCAGGCACAGGTCTGAGATAGTTTGTCCGTAGACATCATTATGAAAGGTGACAATGTAATGGCAGGCACAGGTCTGAGATAGTTTGTCCGTAGACATCATTATGAAAGGTGACAATGTAATGGCAGGCACAGGTCTGAAATGACTATTCAAAACAACATTGTGGGAAATTGAGAATCCTCACAGGATTTCAGGCTGGACATGCTTGGTTTGACCCCACTCCAGGCAGCTATTTTCTAGCCTAGTATTGGTTTGTCACCCAGGAAGCCATGTTGGAGTGTCCATGTTCAAGGCATGTTTTCTAGCCTAGTACTGGTTTGACCCAACTCCAGGCAGCCATGTTGGAGTGTCCACTAGGCAAGGCAGGTTTTCTAGCCTAGTACTGGTTTGTCACACAGGCAGCCATGTTGGAGTGTCCTATAGGCAAGGCAGGTTTTCTAGCCTAGTACGTGTTTGACTCCACTCAAGGCAGTCATGTTGGAGTGTTCATGGTCAAGGCATGTTTTCTAGCCTAGTACTGTTTTGACCCCACTCCAGGCAGCCATGTTGGAGTGTCCATGGTCAAGGCATGTTTTCTAGCCTAGTACTGGTTTGACCCCACTCCAGGCAGCCATGTTAGAGTGTCCATGGTCAAGGCATGTTTTCTAGCCTGGTACTGGTTTGACCTCATTCCAGGCAGCTATGTTAGATTGTCCATGGTCAAGGCATGTTTTCTAGCCTAGTACTGGTTTGACCCCACTCCAGGCAGCCATGTTAGAGTGTCCATGGTCAAGGCATGTTTTCTGGCCTGGTACTGGTTTGACCTCATTCCAGGCAGCTATGTTAGAGTGTCCATGGTCAAGGCATGTTTTCTAGCCTGGTACTGTTTTGACCCCACTCCAGGCAGCCATGTTAGAGTGTCCATGGTCAAGGCATGTTGTCTAGCCTAGTACTGGTTTGTCACCCAGGCACCAAGGTAATGTGTATCACATTGATTTAACCCTTTGCCCCATGCGGACACATTCTGATGCTCTGCTGCAGACATATTTATCTCCGAGATGATTTCAAAGGTCTTCTGCAGATTTGTTGTATGTCGGAATACTATGAACAAGAGTGTTTGAAGTTAAACAAGTGTGTCACATTCCCATTGATCAATAGGCAAACGTGTGCAAGGACAGGAAACACAAACAAGAGCACTGCAAGTAAACACCAACACTTGTCTGCTTTTTCCTAAGTCGAAAAAGGGACATTTTTGAATAATAATTTAAAGCCAGAGGTATAGACATGTGTATTGATCCTAGGAACATGTGTACCAAGTTTCGTTTGAATATGTTAAACAGTTTTTGAGTTAAGAGTTAAGATTAAAGTTTTGTGACGACAAACTTCGAAAAACAGACGAGCTAAAAAGGCAGTTAATCCCAAAAACTGAAATAAGTACTCACCAACACATTTTCCATGTACAAGTTTTGCTCCTTTAGGACAGACTGTGATACACCTATAACTACCAAGAGCATTAACACAGTTCTGATCTGGGCCACAGTTGTTACCGCCTTCTTCACACTCGTTTATATCTGTCAGAAAGAAGATAAACAACTTAAACAAGATAACAAAATCCCACAAACAACAAAACTGATGACTTTGAAAACATATTGGCAAAACATGACTTATCTCAATAAATGAGACTTATAGCCAGGATAACAATTGTCAGATAGACAGATGAAGTATAACAAACCTATAATGTTTTGATACATGTACATCTTCGGTTGCTTTTCCCACAATATGTCAATGTTGTTCTTTCAATTTTCTAAAAATATCATATCAAGTTTTAAGGAAAATTCTGGATTTTAAAGGAAAATCCCTGAATAAGCAGCCCTATTTTGAAATAAAACCCCCTGAATAGAGCAGCACTTCTTTTTATAAATGTTAACCCCTGGATAAGCAGCACTCTTTTGAAATGAGAACCCCTGAATAAACAGCCCTATTTGTTTTGAAATAAAAACACCTGAATAAGCAGCCCTCTTTGTTTTGAAATGTAAACTCTTGAATAAGCAGCCCTCTTTGTTTTGAAATGTAAACCCCTGAATAAGCATACCTCTTTTTAAATGAAAACCCCTGAATAAGCAGCCCTCTTTTGAAATGAAAACCCCTTTAAAAGCAGCCCTCTTTATTTTGAAATTAAAACCCATGAATAAGCAGCCATCTTTGTTTTTAAATGAAAACCCCTGAATAAGCAGCAATCTTTGTTTTTAAATGAAAACCCCTGAATATGCAGCCCTCTTTTGAAATGAAAACTCCTGAAAACCCCTGAATAAGCAGCCATCTTTCTTTAACAATTCATTTACAAGAGCCAGACAAGGTTATGACATGAGTGGTAATTGTGTAAGCACTATGTATATCCTACCTCTACATCTTCCACTGGAAACAAGTTCGTATCCCCGTTTACAGCTGCAGAGGTAGCTGCCAGGAGCATTGGCACACACTTGTTCACAAGGAGATGAAGACAGATTACATTCATCAATGTCTGAAAGAAACACAAACTAGACAGATAAAAAAAGTCCTGCTTATATTAAATATATAAAGGGTCTGTTAAAATGGTGAAAATATTTGCCACATTTGTTGGCTATACCAAGGTAAAATTTTCAGTCCCTATAGAGCAGTTTCGAAATTTGATCTTGATAAAAGAATGTGTCGCCAGTGGAAAACCTGTTCCTTGTTGATTTTCAAAATCAAGGGTGCTGAAAAAAATCATTGTTTATAATGCGTATAAATCTTTGAAAGGAAATTAATTACTCAAAAGGAGCCAGTGTGTTTCTCATGTGATCAGGGATGTTGAACTCTTTCTCATATACAACAAGTCTATAGCAGACAATGTTGAAAACATTAAGTAAAACATATAGAAACTCCTTATAAATGAAAGAACAATTATTGAATAATTTGTAAACATTTTGACTAAAGAGAAATTGCTCATGTTGAGCAATTCTCCTTTTCACGATTTTATCAATACATCTGCTGCAGATTTGTTGTTTGTTGGAAAGAGTTAATGAGCAATTATTTTGCACAAGGAATAGTGTCCAGTCTGTCTGGAAAATTATCGAAGCAGAAAAGATTAAAAAACATAAATCTTAACTTAATTGCAAGTAGGACAGAAAGAAAATGCAAACTTAATACTAAACTTTAACCCTATGTGATTGTATACCATTTTCAACATAAACTTACCCAGGCATCTGCCCCTGGAGAGACGGCGATATCCAGACCTGCAACGACATCGGAACCCTCCCTTTCTGTTCATACAAATCTGTGAGCACACACCAGGCGTCTCTTCACACTCGTTGATGTCTGAAACACAATATTTGTGTCAGTAGAAAATTTATGTGCTAACATGGGAAGAGTTGTATGCAAGAGATTTGTTGTATGTGGGAAAGGTTTAAGAATAATTGAAACTAAAATTGCATTTTCTTGACAATAAAAAAGAAGGCTAATTTGATACCAAGATGAAACAAGAGATGTTTGTCAAACATTATGGCCCCCCCTGAGCACCATGTTGTCAGGAATATTTGGACGATTTTTTTACCCTATGACCTCAAAATCAGTAGAGGTCATCTACTGGTCACCCTCAGCCTCCCTGTCAAGTTTAAGGGCCATAAGTGCAGGCAATTTGGTGTTATCACTCTGACCTTTGACCTGAAGACCTCAAAATCAAAAGAGGTCATCTACTGGTCAGGCTCAACCTCCAAGTCAAGTTCAAGGACTAAAGCTCCAGTCCATGCATTGTTTAGTTATCACTCTGATAAGCTTGGTCACTGTGACCTTGATCTTTCACATGATGACCTCACAATAGGGGTCATCTACTGTCACCCCAGCCTCCATAGAGTGATTTAGCCTGTGCATAGGACAATGTACAAGTTGGCTTTTATAAACAATGTATATCCAGATAAGCTTGTGCATCCGCACAGTCTGGTCAAGATATCCATTGTTCACTAGCACAAGCATGTTGTATGCTACAATCAGCATATATATAGGCTGATGTGAACTACACTGTTCAGAAATGCTAATGTCATGTGTACCTTTTTCATACACTATTTCAATTCATCCTTACAAAACAGTTTAGAAAGTAGCCGAGTTTCATAAAATTCCAAACAGATATCTTACCTAGACATCTCAGGCCATTGTCTGACCTTCTAAACCCTGACCTACATCGTATTTCACATTGATACGATCCAATCGTATTGATACATTCTTCGTCACCTTGACAACCAGCTGACGCAGCTAAACATTCATTGACATCTGTGAATAAGTAAAAAACATTCATTGACATCTGTGAATAAGTAATAAAACATTCATAATACCCAAACTGAGTATCATAAATTCTTAACCTGGTTTAACCCTTTCCCACCTGCAGACGCATTTTGACACAATAGCAGCAGGCGACTTTTGAAAACATTGTTGCCAAAGGTGAAATTGCTCATGATGGCAACAATGTTTTCTACTTAATTAACAATTAATCTTTTATAGATACTTTTCAGGTTTTTGTCACTTTGTTTTCAAAGTCGTCTGCTGCAGATTTGTTGTACGTGGGAAATGGTACAGAGCAGAGGACTAGATAAGGCAATATCTCTCTTATCAGTCAACTTAACCACATGTTGTGGGTCAAATAAGGGTTTCAGAACATACAGAACGCCCCTTATCTAAAACTCTGTTAATACCACTCCCAACCTGGCCATCTGAAGACAATCCCCAAGCCTTCCCGAAGCAGGAATTACCGGTTGTCTACAAACTGCGCCTCCGACGCCAGTAAAGTTAAAAGTTTTCTGTTATGAAGAAATTATAGTCCTCTTTTTGAGATATATCATTCTTCCCTCAGATATTTTGAATAGAGTTGAAAAGGAGATGGAAGAAGAAGAAAAAGATGAATTATGAACAATTTCTCCTTCTGCCTCTTAATGAAAGTGTCATTATTGATTACAATTGAAAACATTGTGGAAATACAAGACATTTAACAATTTCTCCTTCTGACATAACATTTTAAAAATTTGTCTACATGTCAGAAAGTATTAACAAGAGGCCGAAGAGGGCCAGAATCACTCCACGGCCATAAGGCAACAATTAAATCTCCAAACAGCCATATTAGCCCCGCCCTTTGGCGGCCATGTTTTTCAACCAATCAACATGACTTGAAGGAATCTGATAGAGGGTCTCCCAAGGAATATTTCTACAAAATTATTTGAAGATTGGCCGAACACTTTTGGAGGAGAAGATTTTTTAAGTTTCCACTATAGCCATATAAGGCAAAATAGCCCCGCCCTCTTGCAGCCATTTTTTTCGACCAATCAACTTGGCATGAAGGAATCTGATAGTGGGTCATCCAAGGCATATTTCTACAAAATTATTTGAAAATCGGCTTGACACTTTTGGAGGAGAATTTTTTTGCGTTTACACTATTTTTTTTTTCTTTGTTGCCATGGAAAACAGAATTTTGCATGGATCCAAAAAAATTGAAGGAATTTAGGAGAGGACAGTAAGAGGATGCTTCCTATGAAGTTTCATCTGAATTGGCCAAGTGATTATGGAGGAGAAGTCGTTTGAAGCAAAAAGTTAACATCACGGACAATTCGCCATGACATAAGCTTGACTGGCTTTTAGGCAGTGGAGCTAATAAGGCATAACCACTTACCAACACAACTTCTTCCATC
This sequence comes from Serripes groenlandicus, assembly GCA_031761405.1. Lineage (NCBI taxonomy): Eukaryota > Metazoa > Mollusca > Bivalvia > Cardiida > Cardiidae > Serripes > Serripes groenlandicus. Next base: position 31,917,072 of record JASEVX010000002.1, read on the forward strand.
GATATCAAGAGTGAAGCCAGTTGGACAAGAACAAGCAAAGCTTCCTGGCGCATTATGACAATAATCTGAACAGGGCTTTAATCTGGCACACTCATCATCATCTGTCAAATTCAAATTAACAGTGTTTAGGAAAAGAAAGAGTATCCAAAGAAACACATATGTTGCCTGCCAAAATGTCAGTTAGTTAACCCTTTCCAACATACAGTCGCTTTCTTATGCCTCTGCATCAGACAACTTTTGAAAACATTAAGACAAAATGAGCTCATAATGAGCAATTTCAGCTTTTTGCCACAATGTTTTCAACTCTTTTCAATAACTCTACATTTGTTGAGATTTTCTATATTTTTGCCTAGAAGTTTTCAAAGTTGCTGCATATTTGGTGTATGTGGGAAAGGGGTTAAAGCGTGTCATACAGGCAATGGAGAAGTGATCCCTACATGTCTAAGAGCAATCGGTATTTATGTTCATAAGCTATGTGATACAAACAATTCATTATAGTTCATTCTGTACTAGGATCTTTACAGTTTGGTCTGAATCTGCAACATTTACCAAGTACAGTGTCACCTGTGTATAAAGTCCACCCATAGGAAAGCAGTAATCTGGTCTTTGTTCCCAGGTGGTCTTCATTTGCAGGGTCATTTATGCAGAAAAGGAGTAATTGGGCAACTAAAAGTTTGGTTTCTATAGCATCAAATTGCTATCCCAAGGTGATCTTTAGCACAGGTTTGACCTTAGCTGCAAAAGGAAACTTCTTCTGAATAAAGTCCAAAGGCACTGCTAATATGCAAACGTTGATTGATTTGAGTTTAACTGGCTTTCTCTCACCTGTACTTTACCTTCCCACATAGTCTCTTAACTCCATTGGTGGAAGATGGATGGCGTTAGTCACAATGACTTTTGTCACTCATTGCAAAGGATGAATGACCAAGCTGGGGTTCAAACTCATGGCCCATGGATTGATAGCCCTCGTCGTTACCAACTGAGCAATAACGGCTTAACATATGAGAAACATATATAGTAAAGAAACAAGTGCATCATAGGAAATTTTCCTCTAAAATGGAAGTCTAAGAAACATGCTTTTAACCCTTTAGCTGCTAGACCCAAATATTTTAGGTCTGTGCCACCAGTTTACAGCCGGGCAACCCAGCCCATCTGCGTCATTTGACCAGGTACAATATAATTCAATTCCACATTTTTATCTTGATATTATTGGAATTTGATATGGATTCTTCTGAATGCAACGCTTGACAAGTTCATTTTAAAAATCTTATCTCCACTAATTTTCAGTTTTGTAACAAATGAATCCAATTGTTTTCCGAAGTATTTATTGTGAATGTGAAATAGCTAAAAAATAAAATCCATGGTTTTTTTTCACAAAAAGTTTCTAGCAGATACCAAATAATATGGTTCTCTTTTGGTAAGAAAATAAGTGGAAGTGGGACAGGCACACAGATAACGGATAAGTTATCCCTTGAATTCACCTTGACAAGATAGACAAGACAAATACCAACATACCTTCACAATAGGGTCCATCTTGGTTCAGGGAGAATCCTCTGGGACATTGGTTGCTTGGTGAACCTGAAATTATTATAAATTTATTGCATCCACTTTCCTACATAGAGGCACAGCTTGATGCATTTGCAGCAGACAACTTTTGAAAACATGATATATAATTTCTCATTTAACATTTATAGTAATAATTACTTTCATTTATAGATATTTTCTATAATTTGGCTCAGATATTTTATACCTTGTGAGGGAGACGGGATAAGATTTATGTTTAATTTGATCTGGTAGAATACATAATCATGTGACCTGCTTATGCATTACAACGTATTGCTACAGTATGTTGATTTATATCTCCTTTCACCTCAATGTTTTCGAAATGCTCTTTTAAATTTATAATTTCATTGGTCTAAAAAATGTATTTCTTTTTACAAATGTTTAGCAACATATAATTTGTTTTTATTTGAAAACATATGATGAAAAAATAAAACTTAAATGTGATTTTGATACAAAGTTAAAAACATCTTTGTATATTATTACCAAAAGTTGTCTACTGCATACAATGTGACAGAAGTGATTCGTATCAGGTAAAGGTTTAAGTTATACAGCAAAATATCACAAGGGAAGTTCAAAGAGTTTATTTACCACTCAATTTTTGATACTGGAATCTATCTTAAGTGATATAATTACACGGGTGTAATAAACAAGCGCAAGCTTCTTATAAGAGGGTAAAATCACAAGTAAAAAGAAACGATCAAATCAAAACTTCAGTAGTGTATAAATCATATATAACATATATGAGCTATGTCATTTCACATAACTTTTGTTATGTCTTGTTAAGTCTATGTTAAGTGGAAAACAGTGGTAGAGCATCGGCCTCTCTTACCAAAGGTCCCAGGTTCAAAACTGGGGATGTGCAGGTTTGCTTTTGAGATTTTTCCACACAAATGGAGCAAGCACTGGTTAAGTTTGAGGAAGCAGACATTGTGCTTGATTCATGTTAGCTTCAAGCCTGTTTCTCAATCGATGCAAAATCAATAAGATAAAACTAACAAAAGAGATTATGGCCTATTTTTGATGTGAATGTGTTTTGTGACGAAGGTAGTGACATCACTACACATCATCCAGGCAACTGATAACATCCAATGGGAATTATTGCACACTAGGAATTTATGATTTTTCCTCATCCCCGCATACATGTATTTCTATAAATCTTTGCACAGAGCTCTAAATAAGGGGCGTTTTACATGTTTTAATATCCTTATTTGACCCTATAACCCTATGTTTTGAGTACCCACAAAACAATGAGTTTGATCAGATAATAAGAAAGATATTATGAGGAAAAAGAGCTTTATACCCCTCCTTATCTGGAGCTCTGTTTGCAGCATGTGTAATAAAAGGTTGCATGTTACCTGGGGCTATACTGGTGTCCAGTTTAAAGAGAACAATCTCTTGTTCTGGGTTGATTTTAATATCCATGTTACGGGCGTACAACCTCTGAACAAGGTAAGGCATTTTGACATCCTCATTCTCATATGTGATGCTGTGGTTCCAGGCGTAGGGCAACATGTACCCACTCACATGAAACATGCGGGTGGAATGGGCGTGGACGGTACCTAAACAACAAAAATACAAACTTGTGTTAATTGTCACCTCTGTTAAGCAGCATGCTTGTATCTAGCAACTGCTTGAAGATTAACAAAAAACAAACATTTTCTTCTGTATTTAACTTGTATTAAACAGCCAATTTTTGGCTCCCTCCTTGATGGCTTCTTAAGGCAAATTTGACTGTTATGACATTTACCTTTATTCATGGAACAGAAGCCATTTCATGCATTTGAAGCAAATGGTTTTTTTTAGCCCCTTCCCACAAAGAGAAGCTTTGTGATATGACTTTTGAAAACATTGTGATGTTAGGCTGATCTGAACCTACACTATTCACATGTTACTTGCATAAGCTTGTTAGAAGTTTTTGTCAACTTCAGTAAATTCTGATAAATTTACCCGACCTTGTTTGTAGAGCTGTTCCCAATATGGGGTAATTCTGATATATATCAACAATAATGTATGTAATATAAAGTCTTATTTACCCGGCCCTGTTTGTAGATACTGTTCCCAGTATGGTGTAATCTTCACCACTTGTGACTCGTCTATATCTGGAACTTTACCACGGACAACAACATCCAACAGTAACTTCCCACTTCCATCAACACCTTTAGCATATTGTGACATCTTTAAAACTTCCCCTGTAGATGGAAGACAGTTCTCGTTTAATATTTTCCCTCATACGACAATTCTGCAGCAGACGACTTTGAACGTATTTTGTCAAAACATAGAAAATCTCTATAATTGAATGGATAACCTATGACTTAAAGTGGAAAACATTGTGTCAAAAGGAGAAATTGCACGTTCTGTGCAATTTCTTCTTTTGTCACTATGTTTTCAAAAAGCCGTCTGCTGCAGAGGCATCAGAGAGCGTCTATATGAGGGAAAGGGTTAACACTTTCTCTAATACATGTATACAACAAATCTGCAGCAGATGATTTGAAAACAAGAGGTCCATGAGGGCCTATGCTCTACTAGGATTGTTCTTTGGTCATTTTCAATCCAGAGCATGTATGTATGGTGAAGATCGGATAGTAAATGGAGGCTCTATTGTGTTCACAAGCTGTATTATAGCAATTTTGACAATTTCAAGGGCCATAATCCAGTCATGCAAGGGGCACATCTGGCTGGTTTTCAAAAGGAACTGAGCTCTCATCAATATTTAACTACTATCTAAGTAAATGGAGCCTCTATTCTGTTCACAAGCTGTATTATAGCAATTTTGACAATTTCAAGGGCCATAATCCAGTCATGCAAGGGGCACATCTGGCTGGTTTTCAAAAGGAACTGAGCTCTCATCAATATTTAACTACTATCTAAGTTTGGTTAAGATCAGATAGTAAATGGAGCCCCTATTGTGTTCGCAAGCTCTATTATAGTAATTTTGGCAAATTCAAGGGCCCAATCCAGCCTTGCATGGGCGGATCTGGCTGGTTTGCAAAAGGAACCAAGCTCTCATCAATATTTAACTACTATCTAAGTTTGGTGAAGATCGAATAGTAAATGGAGGCTCTATTGTGTTCACAAGCTGTATTATAGCAATTTTGACAATTTCAAGGGCCATAATCCAGTCTTGCATGGGCGGATCTGGCTAGTTAGCGACAGGAATTGAGCTCTCATGGATATCTAACTACTGTATAAGTTTGATGGAGATACAATCAAAACTGAAGACTTTATCGCGTTCACAAGCTGTATTATAGCAATTTTGTTTCAAGTGCCATAATCAAGTCATGCAAGGGCACATCTGGCTGTTTTTTTAAAGGAACCAAGCTCTCATCAATATTTAACTACTATCTAAGTTTGGTGAAGATCAGATAGTAAATGGAGCCTCTATTGTGTTCACAAGCTCTATTATAGCAATTTTGACAATTTCAAGGGCTATAATCCAGTCTCGCATGGACAAATCTGGATGGTTTGTGAAAGGAACCGAGCTCTCATGGATATCTAACTACTGTATAAGTTTGATTGAGATACAATCAGAACTGAAGACTGTATCGCGTTCACAAGCAATTGTTTATGGACGCACGGACACCACGCCACGGCATAAGCGTTTCTAGCCTTTGGCCAGTAGAGCTAACAAGAGGGCCAAGATGGCCCTAAATCGATCACCTGAATGATAGTTAATTAGAAGCAAATATTAAACTGCAAATATCTGTGAAAATTTGATCAGGAGTTCAAATGAAATTGCAAGGAGTGGACACTCAGTTAAAGAAATAGTGTATCAGTAAAAGCCATTTTTATCTTGAAATCTAACAAGAGCTTTCTCAATTTCTGATGCTGCAGCAACAAAGGTTCTACACAGAATGCAAGTCTTTGAACAATTTTGAAAGAGGACCATCAAAGGAACATTCCTGTGAAGTAACGTTGAAATTGGTCAAGTGGAATGGTAGGAGTTGTCATTTGTAGCTAAAAGTTCAATTTACCCCTTTTGTGATGACGCGAGGTTGCTATGATTTTGTAACCAATCAAAACGGCTTGAACAAATTAAGTAGAGGATCACTGAAGTAGGATTTCTATTCAATTTCCATAATATCAGACAAGAACTTAAAACAAGAGCACCGCGTACGGCACAAACGCTCGACTGATAGGGAGAAAAATAAAATAAAACAAGATGTGTTTGTGAAACACTGAAGCCCCCGAATGGCAACATCTAGGTCAAAGGTCAAAGTCGCAAGGTCAAAAATGTTGGTACTGACAGAAAGGTCATGTCACAAGGAATACACATGTGAAATATGGTAGCCGTATCTGTTATGGTTCAAAAGTAGTGGTCAAGATTAAAGTTTTTTTCGAGAATGGCAACATCTAGGTCAAAGGTCAAGGTCGCAAGGTCAAAAAATTTTGGTACTGACAGAAAGGTCATGTCACAAGGAATACACATGTGAAATATGGTAGCCGTACCTGTTATGGTTCAAAAGTAGTGGTCAAGGTTAAAGTTTTTTTCGAGAATGGTAACATTTAGGTCAAAGGTCAAGGTCGCAAGGTCAAACATTTTGGTACTGACAGAAAGGTCATATCACAAGGAATACACATGTGAAATATGGTAGCCTTACCTGTTATCGTTCAAAAGTAGTGGTCAAGGTTAAAGTTTTTTTCGAGAATGGCAACATCTAGGTCAAAGGTCAAGGTCGTAAGGTCAAAAATTTTGGTACTGACAGAAAGTTCATGTCACAAGGAATACACATGTGAAATATGGAAGCCGTACCTGTTATGGTTCAAAAGTAGTGGTCAAGGTTAAAGTTTTTTTCGTGCAGACAGACAGACGTGCAGACAGATGTGCAGACAGGCCAAAAACTAGATGCCCACCGAATCGGTGATTCCGGGGGCATAAAAATGAGCTAAACAAAAAACCTTAACCGGACGACCACGCCACCGCCGCCGCAAACGCCGACAAAAGAGGGGGTAATTTGTCAATATTAAGTTCAGGGTTATGGAACTTGTTGTATCAAGTTATGTTAAGACATTGAATAAGTTTAGGAAGTTTCAAAGCTATAGGTTAAATTGTGTTTCAGTTATCACCATTTTTCTCCCTTCAAAGTAGATTTTCTAAATCGAAATGGGGAGATAATTTTGTCAATACTATTTACAGAGTTATGTAACTTGTTATATAAGGTCAACTTAAGACACTCAGCAAGTTTGTGAAGTTTCAAGCAAAAAACCTTAACCTTACGTTTTGAAGTTTTAAGTGAAACAAATAAAGATTTCCAGCTATATACTTTTATTTTTTAACATATTATGATTATGTTTATGAAGTTTAGTGACTTTAACAGTAGTAGTTTGTTAGAAAACAGATAAAAAGCTGAGCTGAACAAAAAACCTTAACCGGACGACCACGCTGCCGCCGCCGCCGACGACGCAAGGGTCATGACAACAGCTCTCGTTTTTTTCAAAAGTCGAGCTAAAAATAGAATTTCCAAATTTTGTCATTTTGCCCCTTTTCTGATGCCTCCTGACTGCCATGTTTTTCAACCAAACAGTATGCCTTGAACAATCTTTTTAGAGGCTCACCTAAGGAACATTTCTACCAACCTAAGGAACATTTCTACCAAACTATATTGGAATCTGACATGCAGATTCAAAGGAGAAGATTTTTAAAGTTTGGACGTTTTGCCCCCTTTCTGATGCTGCAGCAACCCTGGCGGCCATGTTTTTCAACAGATCGGACATATTTGAACAATCTTGGTAGAGGGTGCCCCAAGGAACATTTGTGAAAAATAATTTTCAAATCGGGCTAATTCTTTTGGACGAGAAGATTTTTTAAGTTTTAAAAATGCACATATAAGGAAAACAAGCTTAGCCCCCCCTGGCAGCCATGTTTTTTCAACGGATCGGAAATATTTGAACATTCTTGGTAAAGGGTGCCCAAAGGAACATTTGTGAAAAATAATTTTCAAATCCGGCCAGTACTTTTGGACAAGAAGAGTTTTAAAGTTTTAACAATGCACATATAAGGAAAACAGGCTCCACCCCCTGGTGGCCATGTTTTTCAACGGATCAGAAATATTTGAACAATCTTGGTAAAGGGTGCTCAAAGGAACATTTGTGCAAAATAATTTTTAAATCAGGCTTATACTTTTGGACAAGAAGATTTTTAAAGTTTTAACAATGCACATATAAGGAGAACAAACTCCGCCCCCTGGCGGCCATGATTTTCAACCGATCAGAGATATTTGAACAATCTTGGTAAAGGGTGCCCCAAGGAACATTTGTGCAAAATAATTTTCAAATCGGGCCAGTACTTTTGGACAAGAAGATTTTTAAAATTTTAACAATGCACATATAAGGAAAACAGGCTCCGCCCCCTGGCAGCCATGTTTTTCAACCGATCGGAAATATTTGAACAATCTTGGTAAAGGGTGCCCCAAGGAACATTTGTGCAAAATAATTTTCAAATCGGGCCAGTACTTTTGGACAAGAAGATTTTTAAAGTTTTAACAATGCAAATATAAGGAAAACAAGCTCCGCCCCCTGGTGGCCATGTTTTTTAAAGGATCGGAAATATTTGAACAATCTTGGTAAAGGGTGCCCCAAGGATCAATTGTGCAAAATAATTTTCAAATCGGGCCAGTAGTTTTGGACAAGAAGATTTTTAAAATTTTAACAAAGCACATATAAGGAAAACAGGCTCTGCCCCCTGGCTGCCATGTTTTTCAACCGATCGGAAATATTTGAACAATCTTGGTAAAGGGTGCCCCAATGAACATTTGTGCATAATAATTTTCAAATCGGGACAGTACTTTTGGACAAGAAGATTTTTAAAGTTTTAACAATGCACATATAAGGAAAATAAGCTCCGCCCCCTGGCGGCCATGTTTTTCAATGGATCGGAAATATTTGAACAATCTTGGTAGAGGGTACCCCAAGGAACATTTGTGCAAAATAATTTTCAAATCGGGCCAGTACTTTTGGACAAGATGATTTTTTAAGATTTGATAATTTTCCCCTTTTCTGTTGTCGCAGCAACCTAAGTTCTCTATGGAATTTAAATCTTTGAACAATTTTGAAAGAGGTCCAGCAAAGGAACATTCCTGTGAAATTTGGTTGAAATTGGTCAAGTGGTTAAGGAGGAGATGATCTAAATGTCTAAATGTTAACGACGGACGACGGACAAAAAGTGATCAGAATAGCTCACCTTGAGCCTTTGGATCTAGGTGATCTAAAGTATGGATAATCTCTCTAAATGAAAGGACTATTATAGCAATAAGAGAAATTATTCATTATGAGCCATTTCTCCTTTTTTCACAATGATTTCAAATGTCATTTGCTACATAGGCATCATAACACGTCTGTATGTTGAAAGATTTAACACTTAATATAAGATACCTTTTGACACGATCTGCAGCAGATGATTGTGAAAACAGTGTGGAAATTAAGAAAATTGCTCATGACAAGCAATTTCTCCTTTCCCACAATGTTTTCTACTATATAAATTTTATAAATGTAATTTCATTTTGAGATATTTTATTTTCAGTGTCAGCTGTTGCATTTTCTGTATATGTGGGAACTTATTAACTGTTTACCTTATACAATATTTTTGAATCATTTGCTTTGAATTCATTTGAAACCAAAATTGTAGCATACCATTTATGTAAAATTGAAGATATAATTTAGATTCAGAATTGAAAAAGATGTGGAAAATTAGAAATTGCTTTTTGACTACAATTCCTCCTTTTTCCACCATACTTTTGTATATAAGAAAGGATTAACTGTTTACTTGATATGATAATTTTAGCCAATAATAATGTCTTATCCTGAACATTCACTTTCTCCCAAAATGTTTTCAAAAGTCATCTGCTAAAGATTATTTAGCAATTACAGTACCCCTTCCCACAAAAAATTTACTTCCAAATTCACCAGGGGCGAGTTCATATGGGATCCGAGAACAGCCCGAGTGCACTCGGAATCCATTTGAACGGTGATACTTTTAACCTTAGTGACGTCATTTTGACCTTTTGACCCGAATCCGAGTAACCCACCTCAAGCCTGGGGTTACTAGCATTTCAAAATGGCGACCAACGATGTTTACTACTCATTCGGAATACCTCGGTGATGAATGCTTCATCAATGGATGATGAAGGATTACGGAATTACCTGAGAGTTCCGAATGGTTTACTACTAAGACTAGGAAACACCGTTCAGATGGAAAGCATTAGTGCGCATGTTTTTCTGAATTTATATTTAGACATGATGTCAGTTCTCTATCCTAGAGAAGCCCATCTGAACTCGCCCCAGATATCACAGTTTCTCCCTCAGTTATTTTCAAAACAATCCACTTATATAACAAATATCATTTCAGGTAAATGGTTAAACAAATTAAAAACTAATTAAATAAGAATGATACCTGTAGCATAATTCACTTGTATCTCTCGTGTGAATTCTCCATTCGTCAGTGAGTGGCCGTTGTAGGCGCCGTTGATTTCCATTGCAGTGGTCCAGTACAGAGGACTTAGAACAGATATCAGGTGGCGGAAATGTGGAACTAAAGATATTAAGTTAAAGCGTGAAAAACTATAAGTTTGTGGGTGCGAGAGTCTGTGTTTGTAAAATTATCCAAATTATGCTGCAGCTTTTCAAGATATTGCAATCTGTTTCAGATATGCTTTCTAAGCAGACGGCTCTGTAAATATCTTATCAGAAAAAACAATTTAATTGTGTGTGTCTGTGTCAATTTTTATTTTAGATTAAGACATAAAATAAATTGTACAGTCAAACCTGTGTTTAAAGACCACCCATAGGAAGACAATAGTCTGGTCTTTGTTCACAGGTGTTTTTAATTAAAGGTTCATTTAAGCAGAACAGGATTAATTGGGAAATTTAAAGTGTGGCAACAATAGTGAGGGAATTGCTATGCAAAGGTGGTCTTTAGCAAAGGTTTGACTATTATTTTTCTTAAATTTTTCCCACATGCAAATGCAGTTTAATATGTCGGTATCAGAAAGCTTTTGAAATTATTTTTTGCAAAAGTCTTGAATGCAAAATAAGGTATTATTACTTTTATAAACCACTGTAAATATCTGCTTCCTTGATACTAAATGACTCTTAGAATATCACATCATATCAAATCATAACAGTTTTAAACAAACCAATGCAAGACTCATACCCAAAATCTTTGGTATTCCCCTGATGGTGGCGTTGACGTGAGTAGCCGTCTGGTCTGGTAAGGGTATCATATCAGCGGTGAACGTGCCGGCCGGTATGTTTATATTGTTGATGTAACCAACAAGGTTACCCTCGGCTTCTATTGGAATAGCTGAAATATAAACAAAAACAATAGTATGGAATTGGAATGAACAAAACAAAGCATGTTTTAAAACATTTCTTATACTGGAATAAAAATTGTTTGAAATTAAGAGAAAAGGAAGATACCATTTTAGAATACAAGTTTTAACCCCCATTCCCACACACACTAAATTTTTAGCAGATGACTTTAATATTATGAAAACTGTTTCAAATATAATTTATTGTTTGAATGGTGGTTATCGCATTTTTCTACAGTGTTGAAGTTATATCATGGTGTTTCCTGCCAGTAAAAGTTTATCCCGACACCGTTTCATAAGTCGTCACGATATCCTAACAACCCTGATTACTAAGGTGGGAAGCCATTACAACCGTTTTTAAAGTCTTTGGTATGACGGGACCGGGAATCGAACCCTTGTCTCCAGCATCAAAGTCCTAACCACTTCACCACACAGACGGTTTATTATTTATTGACAATATATAAATTTACCCTTGTTTGTTCTTAGAACTGCTCCAGGAAAAAATGTCAAGGGGGGAGGAACTGCGAAATATTTTTATTTGGTGGGGGTGGGGCGGGTATTTTTTAATTAAAATTAAAATTAGTGCCAAAAAACTAATAAAAATATGATCGGTGGTACCCTAAAAATTGGTGGGCGTTCTTCCCCCCTTGACATTTTTTCCTGGAAAAGCACTTACCATATTAACCACTATTATTTTTCGTTTTATTTCATGAAAGAAGTTTTGATATAAGCCTCAATTTACCCTCAGCACTTCATTTGACCTTGAAAATCAATAGGATACATCTTCTCACAATGGATTTTGAATACATGTATTCAGTTTTCAAAAGAACATTATAATGGTAAATATATATTGCTTGTTAATGTTATATCAACACCAAAATTCTTAACAAGAGGTCCAAGAGGGCCAGTATGGCTCAACTGCTATCAAGCTAAATAAATCACTATAGCCATATAAGGCAAAACAAATCTGCCCTCTGGTGGCCATGTTTTTCTCCCAATCAATATTGCTTAAAGGAATCTAATAGAGGGTTACCAATGGAACATTTCTTCAAAAGTATTTGAAAATCAGTCATATAATTTCGGAGAAGAAGATATTCACTTCACTGATAGAGGGTCACCCAAGGAACATTTCTATAAAATTATTTGAAATCCAACAAGTTTGGGAGAAGAATAAAAAAACAAAAAAAGTTTGCTTTGGAAACCAAAGGACATTAAGAGGATGCTACGTGTGAAGTTTCATCCCAATTGGCCCAGTGGTTACAGAGGAGAAGTTGTTTGCATAAAAATGTAAACACATGCAGGGATACACTACAGACAATTTGCCATGACATAAGCATGTCTGGCTTTCAGTCAGTGAACCTAACAAGAGCTAGTCTATTTTTTCTAAGTCGCAAAAGGGGCATTTCTGAATAATTATTTAAGACAGAGTTATGTGACTTAATAAACATGAATATTGTTCCTAGGAACATGTGTACCAAGTTTCATTTGAAATATTGATAGGTTTTGGAATTATGAGGTTATTTAAAGATTTGGGACGAGACCAAGGGTATTACAATAGCCCGACTTTTTTCTTTGAAAAACGTACAAGCTAAAAATGGACAAATTTAGTCTTTTTTAGTCACTATAAGGCAACTTCTCTGTCTATATAGGTGAGTTAAGGTACATATGAAATGTAACATTCCAAAAGTGCTTTTCCACAAATATGAGGACATCTTGTTATAATTAAACAGTTCAAAAAAATCAAAATTTTCATGGCTGATTCAGGTGATAAATGAATCTAGTCCTTTGATTTGCCCCAGTTGGAGTGGGCTGATTACTCACTGTAACAGGGATCAAGCAGACAGTCCGTCACTTGTTCTAGGTCTCCAATGCATCGCTGACCTCCATACTTTGGATCTCGACAACGCCGTGTACGCTGTTTGGTACCCGAATCACATGACCGTGAACATTCCGACCACCGAGACCAATCTGACCATCGTCCATCAACTGACAGGAAAGAAGAAAACATGTCCTAACCCTTTCTCTGATACACACAACTTTTAACCCTTACCCACATATAGACACTTTCTGACGACATTGCAGCAGACAACTTTTGAAAACATTGTGGCAAAAGAAAAAATTGCTCATGATGAGTAATTTCTCCTTTTGCCACAATGTTTTCAACTCTAATCACTAATAATGCTTTCTTTTATAGAAATTTTCCATATTTTTGCCTAAATGATTTCAAACACATTTTTAAACAAGACTGTCATGAGGCCCTGGATCGCTCACCTGAGAATGGGCTTTTTAAGACTTAACTCTTTCAGCGCCAATGGCAATATCATCAAGACAATCTTTCTGACAAAATTTCAAGCTACTCCAAGTAAAAAATGCAATCTCTATAGTGTTAACAAGATTTTTATACAATATGGCCTAGTGACCTAGTTTTGGACCTGACCAAACCCATATTTGATTTGGCCTAGATATCTTCAAGGCAAATATTCCGACAAAGATTCAAAATGACCCATAACTGAACTTGGCCTAGATATCACCAAGACAAACTTTCTAACAAAATTTCAACATGCTCAAGACAAAAATTTGGCTTCCAGAGTGTTAACAAGATTTTCCTTAAATTTGACTTAGTGACCTAGTTTTTAACCGGACATGACCCAGTTTCGAAATTGGCCTAGATATCACTTAAGACAAACATTCTGACAAAGTTTCAACATGCTCAAGCCAAAATGTGGCTTCCAGAGTGTTAACAAGATTATTCATAAATTTGACCTAGTGACCAAGTTTTTGACCGGACATGACCCAGTTTCGGACTTGGCCTAGACAAACAGTCTGACAAGGTTTCAACATGCTCAGTTTCAAACTTGGCCTAGAGTTGATGGAGATATATGTTCTGATAAACTTTCATAAAGATTGGATGCAAAATGTTGCCTCTAGAGTAGTAACAAGCAAATGTTGATGACGAACGACGAACGACGGACAAAAGGCGATCACAATAACTCACCTTAATCACTACGTGCTCTGGTGAGCTAAAAATAATTAAAGCAAAATATATATGGTTCAATCAAGCAATTTCTCCATTTCCTACAATATTTCAAACTTTGCATCCAAATTATTCTTTGACCAACCCAGAAATAAAATCTTGCCTCAAATCCTCTAATCTTTTCCATACGCAGACTCATTGTGATGCATCTGTAAAAGACAACTTTTGAAATCATTAAGGAAAGTTTAAAGAGAAATGGCTCATGCTGAGCCATTTTTATCTTTACCACAATGTTATCAACTCTATTCAATAACTATATATATATACTTTGAATTAAAGAGATTGGACCTACTTTGACCTAGATTTTTTCAAAGATGGCTGCTGTAGGTTTTCTGTATGTGGGAAAGACTTGAAGCAAACAACTCTATAAACATACCATTTAAACCAATTAGCTGATAACGATATTTTAAAGTTATTTATTTTTGAAAACAACTGATGACAGAAAAGTTGTCAGTATATAATGGAGCTAGGGGAGTGGAGGCAATTTCATAAAAGTGACCTTAACCTAGGTAAAAGGTGAAACTGAGGGGTTTAGACTAAGGTTTATGACATTGAAAAGACCATACACTTTGTGTGGACCAAAAAAATAAAAGCTCAACCTCAAAGACTTCATCAGTTATCATAAGTGCACTAATAATTTGTATGCAAAACTTAAATAATTTTACTATTAAAAGCAGATGCAGTAGAAATTGACACCAACAACAAGGAGATAGCCATTGCCAGCTAAAAATATGTTTAATGCATGATAACTGTTATGGCCCTGTATTAAAAAGTCCATTCAATGATGGTGATTTAGTATTTCAAAGTAAACGTTCAAGTTTTAAAGTAAAAGATTTAGTAGCTTAAAATACAAACAAAATCAAAATTGAACAAGATTGCAAAGTGGATGCAGATACGCCACCAACAATACCTAGGTGATCATAAAAAGAAATGACTCATTTTAAGCTATTTATACCTTGTATGCAATGTTCTTAGATCTTTGTCTGCTGAAATTGACACCAAACATAACGCAATTACCCTTCATCACAAGCAGACACACATCTGCAGCAGTCAACTTCTGCCATCCTGTTTTCGACTCTTTTTGATAATAACTAGAACTATCACTGAAGATGATAAATATCCCCAAAACAGCACCTTGACCTACACCATAACTTAATAAGTAAAAGGGAAATAACATGCAATTGTAAGACCTTTAGGATATGCACATCTCCTCTTGGTACAGAAGCTTCATGTAAAATGTTATGTAGGCCGGACAAAATATGGCTTCCGACCGACCAACAGACCGACACATTGACTCCTATATACCTCCTCTTCTTCGAAGGGGGTATAATCAAATAATTGACTGATTTTTCTACATAATTTCAGACATCTGCTGCTTATCTGTTCTATGAGGGAAAGGGTTAATGATACCTGGACATGGGACCTGGTTACAGGTCTCTGCATTCGCGCCGGACCCTGCACAAGGTCTTCCGTTGTTACTCGCTGGAGGGCTGGAACACGTCCTGTATCGTCTCTTTACACCGCCATTACAGCTGACTGAACATGCACCAAAACTTCCCCACCGCGACCAGCCACCATGTACTAGAATAGGAAAATGAAATAAATTTGTCCCGTAAAAAACAACTCTTGAAAATATTTGATCAGTGAAGTTGTGGATCACTCAGAAGTTGTGGCTTCCCTCCTTGGTACTCGGGGTTGCAGGCATTACAACGGATGTTCTGCTGTCATGATAACCTTTACAGCAGCACTGGTATTTTATTCAGGAAAATTTCTTTTGTTGCATTGTCTTCAACTTTATGCAATAATTACACTTTTATTTATGAACATTTTCAATTGTTTTTCAAAGATGTTTCAAAGTCATGTGCTGGGGATTCTTTCAATGTGGGAAAGGTTTAAAATAGTAATATGATAAATATCAGAACATATATCAATTATATACATGCATATTTTTAGGCGCTAAAACCTGCAGATCATCATACACAGTTCAGTGGGATAATGCGACGTCATTCTAGTGGGGAGTGGTTCAAATGCCAATCATATATATTATTGTATGTGTAAACTTAGTTATTTTGTTCTCTAAAATATAGAATTTTGAATATATTTTTCTATGTTATGTCTTAAAAATTAAACAATGTATATAATTAAAGGAAAATTATGTTGCAGTAGCGACATTTGGTTTGTTATTGTCTACTCGGGCGTGAACAATAAGACATCTCTCTCAACCTTCAGTCTACGAGATATCAATTGTCCACAGCTCTCTTGGTACAATATTAAACCTACTATCGCTACTGCAACATATAAATCCTTATAAACTACAGTACTGCATGCATTGAGTTGTGTGAATTTTGTACTCACTTGGACATGGTTCATTATTGCAGTAGTCACCCTGTGTATCTGTTCCCATACAGAACAGTCCCCCAAAGTTGGGGGCGGGGTTATTACACATTCTCTGTCGTCTACGGGTACCACCTCCACAAGAAAGGGAACAAGGGGTCATGTGGCCCCAGTTACCCCATATACCATCCACTGAAATATAACAAAATCATTCAAGTACAAGGATATTAATATTAACAAGGGCACCGCAAAGCGGATGCATCCCCTCGGTATTTAATCATCACATCGAGTTCTCTTGTGATCAAGATCAGGCTTCTAGACCTTGCCATATACTAACTGTATACCAAGTTTGGTAAAGATCAGTTAAAGGATGTTCAGTGTCGAGTGGTTACAAGGTTGTTACGGACAGAAAGTCCAATTTTGACATTGACCTTGACACTATGACCTTTAAAATAAATAGACTTCTAGACCTTGCCATAATATACTAACTGTAAATCAAGTTTGGTCAAGATCGGTCAAAGGATGTTCAGTGTAGAGTGGTCACAAGGCTGTTATATCGGAAAATAGTCAAAGTCCAATTTTGACCTTGACCATGACCCTATGACCTTGAAAATAACTAGGCTTCTAGACCTTGCCATATACTAACTGTATACCAAGTTTGGTTAAGATCAGTAAAGTGATGTTCAGTGTAGAGTGGTCACAAGGCTGTTATATCGGAAAATAGTCAAAGTCCAATTTTGACCTTGACCATGACCCTATGACCTTGAAAATAACTAGGCTTCTAGACCTTGCCATATCCTAACTGTATACCAAGTTTGGTTAAGATCAATCAAAGGATGTTCAGTGAAGAGTGGTCACAAGGTTGTTATATGGGAAAATAGTCAAAGTCCAATTTTGACCTTGACCTTAACCCTATGACCTTGAAAATAACTAGGCTTCTAGACCTTGCCATATACTAATTGTAAATCAAGTTTGGTCAAGATCGGTCAAAGGATGTTCAGTGTAGAGTGGTTACACGGCTGTTATATCGGAAAATAGTCAAAGTCCAATTTTGACCTTGACCTTAACCCTATCAGTCAAAGGATGTTCAGTGTAGAGTGGTCACAAGGTTGTTACGGACGGACACAAGGACGCACAAACGAACGAACAAACAAACAAACGGACAGCCCCGTTACTATATCCCCTCTCAAACTCTGTTTGATGAGGGGATAATAAATTGTAACATGATATATTTAACGTTTCCTGAAACACATGACTTCTGGGTTAATGCATCTGCTTACAGTAAAGACTCGAGAGCGAGACTGAATATCCACATAGTAACACCAGTACCTCCGCTGTCCATCTACATGTAATTAAATAATAGATGCATCTTTCGGTAAAAAGATAAATAGAATTGAAACCCAATAGTTTACATCAATATATGATCCCATGAGAGCGAGTCAATCAGGCCCAAAATAATCTGGGTTTGTTTAAATCAAGTCATAGAGTGTGATTTGTGGATATATATGTCGCATGTTTCAGGGATGATATTTCAATAATTAAAAAAGGCTTACCTGACACCGATCTTGTTTGATAGCTTGTGATATAATTCTACATTTTTTTCTTAACCCCCCTTTTCTTACCTAAAGAAAATCTGCAGCAGATGACTTTGAAAACATCTGGTAAAAAAATTGAATAGAGTTGAAACACTGTGACAAAAAGAGAATCAAATTAAAGAGGGTTAAAATGGTTTCTAAGTAGATGACACTAAACATATCCTATTAGGTAAACAGTTGTATGTGGGAAGGGGTTAAATGATAAATCAGGTGTAACAGTCGAACAAATCTTTCTACCTGGGCATTCTCTCAGTTTACATGGCTGCGTTTTCACATTGGACCCAGCGCAGTACTGGCCCCTGTTTTGTGGGGGAGGACTATCACACTCCCTGGTCTGCTCCTGAACCCCTTCTCCACATGTCATCGAACATTGCTGCCAATCTGTCCATCCACCCCAGTTACCATCAACTGTTTTACAAAAGGAAATAAACATACACAACATTCAGATGTTTGTATTAAACTTGCTGCACAGATACCCCTGTTTCCATCAACTGTTTACACAAGGAAATAAACATACAAAACATTCAGATGTTTGTATTAAGCTTGCTGCACAGATACCCCAGTTTCCATCAACTGTTTACACAAGGAAATAAACATACAAAACATTCAGATGTTTGTATTAAACTTGCTGCACAGATACCCCTGTTTCCATCAACTGTTTACACAAGGAAATAAACATACAAAACATTCAGATGTTTGTATTAACTTGCTGCACAGATACCCCTGTTTCCATCAACAGTTTACACAAGGAAATAAACATATAAAACATTCAGATTGTTGTATTCAACTTGCTGTACAGAGCAGTTTTATACAAGAAACAACATACATGTTTTTGTCATATCAACTTGGTTGCACTTAGTAAGCATGTCACCAACAAATGTTTAAAAATGTTAAAATCTTGTCAGCTTAAACAATAATTATAATTAATACATTTCTTAAATCATTTCCTTCATAGAGACAGAATTTTAAGCCTTTCAAACAAACATCATTTAAAATCACTGTGCAAACAGTAGATATTTCTCAGCATTAGCAATTTCGCCATTACAATATCGTTTTCAACTCTATATAAAACATATACTAGATTGAAGATAGAACACTTTTTACTGATATAAGAACATGAAGCACAAATCTTATCTATATATTTTTTCAATAAGCAAAAGCATCATGAAACATTGCAGGAGAAAACTTTTTAAAAATATATGGCAGAACGAGTAATTGCTCAAAGATGTGTTGCATATGGGAAAGGGTAAGATTGTACTACCTGCACAACGTGTAAGATTACAGGACTCTTGATGGACACCACTGCCATCACAGCTCCTACCACCAAATTGCTGTTGTGGGTTATCACATAGACGCCTTCTAGTGCGGGTACCAGCATCGCAGGACACACTACATGGGTCCCATGATAACCAGCCTCCCCAGTTACCATCCACTGTTTGAGTGAAAATAGTAAGCATAAATAAGAGTGATAAAAGTAATGAATTGTAAAGAAAAGACAAAAAATATGAATGCGCTTCAAGTGCTTATGTAATTCAGGTGCAATAACTCCTGAGTATTGGTGGCACCTGATCAGTCATCTAACTTGGCCTATCAGTATGGTTATAAAACTTGCATTTAAAGAGATATACCCTACCTACTTCTACCTCGATATTTTCAAAGTCTTTTGCTGCAGATTTGTTGTTTGTGGAAAAAATGATCAGCACACATTTGTAATGCATTTATTTGCTGATGAAAGATATGTAACAATAACTCAACAAGAAAATTGCAGATTATAAGATGGAAATGACAATTGAAAATATATTATCATTGTGCATATGCTAGTTTTAGACTTTTAACCTGAACATTTTAAAGGAAAAGACAAAGCAGAAATTGATTTGTTTTAGGTCATTTGTATCGAGAAAAAGATTTACATTTTCACTGACTTTGGTCACACTGCAGCAGACACATTTTGAAAACAATGGAAACCGTTTGTCCGAAATAAGCCAATTTTCCGTTCGTCCCAAAGTTTTAAACTCTGTTTAGAAAACTCGTCTTCAAAATTTCTAATTTATCTTCCTATATTAAAAAAGCCCAACAAACATCCTTGAGGAGATCTTTATAAGGTAAATGGTTTAACAAAGCTTTTTAACCCTTTCCCTCATATAGAGGCTTTCTGACGCCTCTGCAGCAGACGGCTTTTTAAAAACATAGTGACAAAAGAAGAAATTGCACAAAACATGCAATTTCTCCTTTTGCCACAATGTTTTCCACTTTAAGTCATAGGTTATCCATTCAATTATAGAGATTTTCCATTATTTGACAAAATATGTTCAAAGTCGTCTGCTGCAGAATTGTCATATGAGGGAAAGGGTTAATATTATTACCCTTTCAATATACCAGTACAACAGACCACTTTCAATATGGCTAAGCAAAAATTTGAAAAATCTCAATAATTGAAAGAATAATTATTGAATACAGTTTGAAACATTGTAGCAAAAGGAGAAATTGCTTAGTATGTTTTAAACCCTTTCCAAAATACAACAAAACTACATCAGATGAATTTTAAAACAGCTAGACAAGAATCTCTATAAATTCAAGTAAATTTATTGAAAAGAGATGAAAACATTGTGGAAAAAGGTGAAATTTGTCACTATGGCACAATGTTTTCAAAAGTCATCTGCTGCAGATGCGACAGAATGCATCTACAAGTGGGAATGGGATAAATGTCAATTGGTGCAGATTCATCAAAGTATATCTGTATTAGGGAAAGAATAAAAGATATTTTTAAGTTCAAGACCTAATTCAATGTTCAAGAATCTCTTATTCTTTCCCAGATACATAATATTATTTACAGCAGGTGACATTGAAAACAAATTTACAAAAATATGAAAAATCTATAAAAATGAAGGAAAAATCATTTTATAAAATAGAAGACATAATACTGACCAATTTCCTCTTTTGCCACAATGGTTTGAAAAGTCATGTGTTGCACACAGGCTTCAGAAAGCGTCTATATGTGAGAAAACTTTAATCAAAATTCCTCATAGCATACCTGGACAGTTCTTCGATTTACATGACCTTGATGCAGCAGGTTGACCTTGACATACGTGTCCATCATTGGCTGGTTCAGGATTGTCACATGACCTTTTTCGGTACTGGATCCCCTTCCCACAAGAGACACTGCATGGTTCCCAGTTTAACCAGCTGGACCATTGGCCATGGACTAGAATATAGGTAATATTATGAAAAACAAGAGGCACATAAGGGCCTATGCTCTACTGCCATAGATCTGGCTGGTTTTCGAAAGGAACGGAGCTGTCATCAATATTTAACTACCATCTAAGTTTGATGAAGATGGGATAGTAATTTTGACAATTTCAAGGGCCATAATCAAGTCATGCATGGGCGGATCTGGCTGGTTGGCGAAAGGTACTAAGCTCTCATCAATATTTAACTACTATCTTAGTTTGGTGAAGGCCAGATAGTAAATGGAGGCTCTATTGTGTTCACAAGCTGTAATATAGCAATTTTGACAATTTCAAGGGCCATAATCCAGTCATGCATTGGCGGATGTGGCTGGTTTTCAAAAGGAACCAACCTCTCAATATTTAACTACTATCTAAGTTTGGTGAAGGACAGATAAGAAATGGGAGGTCTATTGTGTTCACAAGCTGTATTATAGCAATTTTAACAATTTCAGGGGCCATAATCCAGTCATGCATGGGCGGATCTGGCTGGTTTTCGAAAGTAACTGAGCTTTCAACAATATTTAACTACTTTCTAAGTTTGGTGAAGATCAGATAGTAAATGGAGCCTCTATTGTGTTCACAAGCTCTATTATAGCAATTTTGACAATTTCAAGGGCCATAATCCAGTCATGCATGGGCGGATTTGGCTGGTCTGCGAAAGAAATCGAGCTCTCATAGATATCTAACTACTGTAAAAGTTTGATTGAGGTACAACAAAAAACTCAAGACTTTATCCCATTCACAAGCAATTGTTTACGGACGCACAGCACACACAAGTCGAGCTACAAACATCACAAGAAAAACTTAATATTAATAATGATGATAATAATAATAAAAAAGGTTTCATTTATAGAGGCTGCATAGTTGGGCATGCCAAGTCTTTCCTGTGGGTCTCTGTTACAACATTTACAAATATTTACATATTAAAAGTATATAGCTCGCTGAATGGCTATATAGGGTAAACAACTCCAGAGAATGAACAAACACATACACATGTTTAATTTGATGAGTGATACATTCAAGATACTAACATTGTTTTGGAAGAAAATTTATTTACGTAATAGATTTCAACAAAAGTGCCATCATGAAAGATATGTTGTTTTAACCTTTTCCCACATACAACAAATCTGCAGCAGACGACTTTGAAAACTAAGAGGCAAAAACATGGAAAAGCTCTATAAATGTAGGTATAATTACTGAAAAGAGTTGAAAACATTGTGTCAAAAGAAGAAATTGCTTGTTTTGAGCATTTCTACTCTTGTCACACTGTTTTAAAAAGTCGTCTGCTGCAGAGGCATCAGAAAGTGTCTGTATGTGGTAAAGGGTTAAATATTCACAGTTCCTGACTGTTCCTGACATGCAGTGGAATCTGGTTCCATGCTTTTGCTTTTTTCAATAAACTTCTATTCTTTGTTTAGGAATGCAAGTATGCCGGGTGACAGATCTTAAATTTGTATTGGTTGATTTTGTGAACAATGCTTCTGAATACAAAAAGACAATACAGGATTGCAATCCAACTGCCATTAGTGTAAGTGGAAAACAATCTTCAGAAGATAGCTATTCCTGTGAAATGACCTATGTGATTGTAGCTTGCAACATGAAAATCAACATTCGAGATTTTTTAAAATGAATTGGTAATTACAGTATTATTTCATACTAATGTAGTCAAATTTTGGTCAAAACCTTTGGGAATTTCATTAACCCTTCCCCACATACAACAAATCTGCAGCAGACGCCTTTGAAAACATATAAGCAATAACAAGAAACTCAATAAATATGGGTTAAATTATTGAATAGAGATGAAAACATTGTGGCAAAGGTAGAAATTGCTCATTATGAGCAATTCTCCTTTTGCCATAATGTTTTCAAAATGTTTTCAAAAGTTGTCTGCTGCAGAGGCGTCAGAAAGTGTCTATATCTGAGAAAGGATTATGTGGGAATGTGTCATTTTCTGATTGTAAATCTTCAGCTAAAGTAAGTTTCCACCAGTAGCTGGGTCACAAGGACAGGGCATTGCTATATGCATATTGTAAGATTTGTCTATTTGTGGGTTGGAGTAGTAATAAATTAAACATTCATACCAACTACAGTTATATTGATCTCAACATAGCTCTGTCCAAGATTGTTGCTGGCCAAACATCTGTACGTCCCTGTGTCGGATAACTGTACTGCTATAATCCTGCAATTTAAGTTAACCCTTTCCATCATACGGCAATTCTGCAGCAGACGACTTTGAACATATTTTGTCAAAAAATAGAAAATCTCCATAATTGAATAGATAACCTATGACAAAAAGTGGAAAACATTGTGGCAAAGGAGAAATTGCACGTTTTGTGCAATTTCTTCTTTTGTCACTATGTTTTCAAAAAGCGGTCTAGGCGTCAGAAAGCGTCTATATGAGGGAAAGGGTTAAGTAAAGAGTTTATTGTAGTATGCCAATAGGGGTGACACTGTTATAAACAAACAGTTTACCTTCAAAAAAATGTTCCCTTGCATGCATGTTTACCATTCCAAGTTTGTTTACTGTTAATGTCAGAAGTTTCAATGACTAATTTATTAAAAATGAAGATTCTGATCAGACAGTGCATCAGCCTGTGCAGCAGACAGTGCATATACAATGCATATACAGTGCATCAGACTACATATACTGTGCATATATAGTGCATCAGACTACATATACTGTGCATATACAGTGCATAAGACTACATATACTGTGCATATACAGTTCATCAGACTACATATACTGTGCATATACAGTGCATCAGACTACATGTACAGTTCATCAGACTACATATACTGTGTATCAGACTACATATACTGTGCATATACAGTGCATCAGACTACATATACAGTGCATCAGACTACATATACTGTGCATCAGACTACATATACAGTGCATCAGACTGTGCATATACAGTGCATCAGACTTCATATAATGTGCATATACAGTGCATCAGACTGTGCATATACAGTGCATCAGACGACATACACAGTGCATCATACTACATATAATCAGACTACATAGACTGTGCATCAGACTACATATAATCAGACTACATAGACAGTGCATCAGACTACATATAATCAGACTACATAGACTGTGCATCATACTACATATACAGTGCATCAGACTACATATACAGTGCATCAGACTACACATACTGTACATATACCATGCATCAGACTACATATACAGTGCATCATACTACATATACTGTGCATCAGACTGTGCATATACAGTGCATCAGACTACATATACTGTGCATATACAGTGCATCATACTACATATACACAGTGCATCAGACTATATAGACAGTGCATCAGACTGTGCATATACAGTGCATCAGACTACATATACAGTGCATCAGACTACATAGACAGTGCATCAGACTGTGCATATACAGTGCATCAGACTGTGCATCAGGCTTTGCATATACAGTGCATCAGACTGTGCATCAGACAGTGCATATATAGTGCATAAGCCATGTTATCAATAAAAGAGGAAAATCTGTACAAATGAAAGTATGTTTATTATTATCAAATATAGTTAAAAATCTTGTGGTAAAATGAGCAATTTATCTTTTTACCACAATGTTTTTGAAAGTTGTCTGCAAAAAATGCCTCTGCATATGGAAAAAGGTTAACTGAATACTACATAGAGCAAATCTGCAGCAGATGAAAATGTCTAGGCAAAATATAGAAACTCTCCTCAAATGAAAGAGAAATTATTAAATAAATTTGCCACAATGTTTGCAAAAATCATATTCTTCAGAGGCATAAAAAACATCTGCATATAGGAAAGGGTCTTCATACCTTAAAGAGTTGTTTGATAGGACTGACAGCCTCCCTTCGTCTTTAAGAACGTCCCAGCCAATCATCCAGTCTATGACAGGTTCTGGCTCCCCATAACCTACACAGTCTACTACAGCTGTTTTACCTTGATCAACTCTTGTGTGCTGGGGCTCAATTAGGAAAGATGGCGGCTCTGAAATTATTGAATGTCTTGTTCACTAAATAAAAGAATATTTTCTTATTGCAAGGTGGTTATAGCCAGTGGACTCGCATTAACTTGAGCACGGTTATAGCCAGTGGACTCGCATTAACTTGAGCATGGTTATAGCCAGTGGACTCGCATTAACTTGAGCATGGTTATAGCAAGTGGACTCGCATTAACTTGAGCATGGTTATAGCCAGTGGACTCGCATTAACTTGAGCATGGTTATAGCCAGTGGACTCGCATTAACTTGAGCATGGTTATAGCCAGTGGACTCGCATTAACTTGAGCATGGTTATAGCCAGTGGACTCGCATTAACTTGAGCATGGTTATAGCCAGTGGACTCGCATTAACTTGAGCATGGTTATAGCCAGTGGACTCGCATTAACTTGAGCATGGTTATAGCCAGTGGACTCGCATTAACTTGAGCATGGTTATAGCCAGTGGACTCGCATTAACTTGAGCATGGTTATAGCCAGTGGACTCGCATTAACTTGAGCATGGTTATAGCCAGTGAACTCGCATTAACTTGAGCATGGTTATAGCCAGTGGACTCGCTTTAACTTGAGCATGGTTATAGCCAGTGGACTCGCATTAACTTGAGCATGGTTATAGCCAGTGGACTCGCATTAACTTGAGCATGGTTATAGCCAGTGGACTCGCATTAACTTGAGCATGGTTATAGCCAGTGGACTCGCATTAACTTGAGCATGGTTATAGCCAGTGGACTCGCATTAACTTGAGCATGGTTATAGCCAGTGGACTCGCATTAACTTGAGCATGGTTATAGCCAGTGGACTCGCATTAACTTGAGCATGGTTATAGCCAGTGGACTCGCATTAACTTGAGCATGGTTATAGCCAGTGGACTCGCATTAACTTGAGCATGGTTATAGCCAGTGGACTCGCATTAACTTGAGCATGGTTATAGCCAGTGGACTCGCATTAACTTGAGCATGGTTATAGCCAGTGGACTCGCATTAACTTGAGCATGGTTATAGCCAGTGGACTCGCATTAACTTGAGCATGGTTATAGCCAGTGGACTCGCATTAACTTGAGCATGGTTATAGCAAGTGGACTCGCATTAACTTGAGCATGGTTATAGCAAGTGGACTCGCATTAACTTGAGCATGGTTATAGCAAGTGGACTCGCATTAACTTGAGCATGGTTATAGCAAGTGGACTCGCATTAACTTGAGCATGGTTATAGCAAGTGGACTCGCATTAACTTGAGCATGGTTATAGCAAGTGGACTCGCATTAACTTGAGCATGGTTATAGCCAGTGGACTCGCATTAACTTGAGCATGGTTATAGCCAGTGGACTCGCATTAACTTGAGCATGGTTATAGCCAGTGGACTCGCATTAACTTGAGCATGGTTATAGCAAGTGGACTCGCATTAACTTGAGCATGGTTATAGCCAGTGGACTCGCATTAACTTGAGCATGGTTATAGCAAGTGGACTCGCATTAACTTGAGCATGGGCATACATTGTTTAACTCCAACCAATTCAGGGAACATATTTGCTTGTTATGAGCATATTTTCCTTTTGCAAAAATGTTTTCAAAAATTGTCTGCTTCAAAGGCGTTTGAAAGCTTCTATATGTTGGAAAGGGTTAATTCATTTATGTATTTTCAGAAATAAAATGATATCAAGAAAACAGCAGCAATCAGACAATTTTTGAAAACATCTTTGCAAAAGGAAAAATTGCTCATAATGAACACTTTCTACATTTGCCACAATATTTCCAAATCTATTTAATAATCATGTTCTCATTTAGAGATATTCCCTATACTTGGCCAGATGTCTTCCAAGTCATCTGTGGGGAAGGATTAAGCATACACCAAGGGACAACTTGAACGTGTCAATAATGTCAAATGCATGCTGCATGAGTTCCTATTATCCCTTTCCCTCATACGACAATTCTGCAGCAGATGACTTTGAACGTTTTTTGTCAAAACATAGAAAATCTCCATAATTGAATGGATAACCTACGACTAAAAGTGGAAAACATTGTGGCAAAAGGAGAAATTGCACGTTTTGTGCAATTTCTTCTTTTGTCACTATGTTTTCAAAAAGCCGTCTGCTGCAGAGGCGTCCGAAAGCGTCTATATGAGGGAAAGGGTTAAACTGAATGAATAAACCTGAAAATGAGAAATTGCTTAAAAGAAGCAATTTTCCATTTTCCACAATGATTTCAATGCAATATTAAAATTATACTTCCAGTTTTCCAAATGTGTTTTAAAAGGATATCATGTATACAGTACAAATTTCTTTTAATTGTATATTGATAACATTGAGTAAGGATAATCTCTGGTAACCCTTTCTCACATACAGACCCACTTTAACCCTTTCCCTCATGCAACAATTCTGCAGCAGACGACTTTGAACATATTTTGTCAAAAAATAATATATCTCTATAATTGAATGAATAACCTATGACTAAAAGTGGAAAACATTCTGGCAAATGGAGATATTGCTCGTTCTGAGCAATTTCTCCTTTTTTCACTATGTTTTCAAAAAGCTGTCTGCTGCAGAGGCGTCAGAAAGCATCTATATGAGGGAAAGGGTTAACATGTCTGTAGAATATGACTTGAAAATACTGTGGCAAAAGAAGACATTTCTCGTTTTGTGTAATTTCTCTTCTATTAGTCACAATGGTATCAATTCTATTAAATAAATTTTCCATTAGATGTTTCCAAAGTTGTCTACTGCAGATTAGTTGTATGTGGGAAGGGGTAAGCACCTCTTATGGTAAGCATGGCCACTCCTTCAGACGTCCCTGCATCATTGGTAGCAACACATTTATACTCGCCAGCATCCGAGCTCTGAAATACAAGGATATACTCAGTGGTAGTAACAGCAGCCCCCTCAGGAATGAGACAATCCAGTTTTATCGGGTTGGGGGTTACTAACTACTGAACTATGATTGACCTATACCCTCACCCGATTTCACCCTTTTCCCACTTGTAGATGCAATATGACGCATCTGTAGCAGTCAAAATTTGAAAACAATGTCGAAAATGGAGAAATTGCACATAATTATCATTTTCTCCTTTTGCCACAATGTTTTAAACTAAATTCAATAATAATTATTTCATTTATTGAGATTTTCAATATTTTTAACAATATTTTCAATATTGTTTGTGGCAGATTTGTTATATATTGGAAAGGGTTAACAGAACTCCAAGAGAGGCCACTTCTTTATTTTGATAAAATGAAGTACTGTACTTGTTTAAACAACATTTTATTAAATATAAGTCAATGTGACAGGCATAATTCATCTTCAACCAATGGCCTGTAAGTTTATTTTTGAAGCTTCCAAACAAGAGGGCCATGATGGCCCTGGATCGCGCACCTGATTTTATGTGTTTTCACTTTAGCCATATAAGGCAAAATATCCCTGCCTCTTAGCGGCCATGTTCTTTTTACCAAAAACCATAGCTGGAAGGAATGTAAAAGAGGGTCATCCAAGGAACATTTCTACAAAATTATTTAAAAATCTGCAAGACACTTTGGGAGGAGAAGATTATTTAAGCTTTCACTATAGCCATATAAGGCAAAACAGCCCAGCGCCCTATTGGCCATGTTTTTTGTCGAATCAACATGGCTTGAAGGAATCTAAAAGAAGGTCACCTAAGAAACATTTCTACAAAATTATTTAAAAATAGGCCTGACACTTTTGGAGGAGAAGATTTGTTGAGTTTACACTATTGTTTTCTTTCGGTTGCCATGGAAATCAGAATTTTGCATGGATCCAAAATAATTGAAGGAGTTTAGGAGAGGACATTGAGAGAATGCTTCCTATGAAGTTTCATCCGAATTGGCCAAGTGGTTAGGGAGGAGAAGTCGTTTGAAGCAAAAAGCATGCACGCACAACAGACAATTCACCATGACATAAGCTCGACTGGCTTTCAGACATTTTCGGAGGAGAAGATTTTTTTAAAATTTGACTATATTCATATACGGCAAAAAAAAAATGGGGGCCATGATTTTTTGTGGCGATTGGTTGACAATCGCCACAGTGCTACCAAAACAACAACAACGAAAAAAAAATTATATAGTCGTATTTGAACAATCGGTTGGATATTTCTGCAAAGGCAATTTACTCACTTCCGTTAAACCGCCATATATATATATAGTTCCATCAGTGATGCAGGCACACGATTAATAATGATAATGTTAGTGCTACTTTGATACCGGATTGGTACTAATATTTGAGATTTATCGAGAAAATATCTAAATAGAGTTAAACTATTTACATATTATCTTTCTTCATGTTTGGGCAGATAATAAATATCATCGGGCGTCTTGGGTACGCTATGCAGAGTATCATGATACTCCTGTGCCTCGTTTTATTTTTACTGTAGTCAACCGTAACCTTTTGACCTTTAACCTGATTCGGCAGGAGTTGGTTGTACTCTGATTATCTTCGTCTTGATTTGGCAGATAATAAATATCATTGCGCGTTCTGCCTTGCAAATAACGACAACTCTGGTGATACTCAAATCTGGAAATTCCAAAAGGTTCTATAAATAGCTCGCGAGACCAAAAACCAGAAAAGCTTGTAAATCTCAATATTATAAACGCTTTATTTTGTACTTGTTTAAATATATGAAAGCGTCTAGATAATAAGACTGGTTTACAAAGGTTTAAAGGACACACGATGGCAGTGTGTACACACGTTATGTATACACGTCTGCACGTTCTAGAGTCAATTAGCCATCAATGCTGACAGTGTAGCCTAATTGAGTTTGAAGATCTAGCATTATAATATATGCCTATATTTTCATAAATTAAACAGTTTGGCAAATAGTGAAATTGTGCTTTTGGAGCATGTTTTGTGTTTGTTTTTGCACTCACATTATTCGAAGCAGTTTAACAACCTCAGAGACATATAAATACACTGTGACAAACCTCAATCATGCAATGTGAAGGGACTAAATTGAACAGACCTGTTTAATATCGGACATAATTGAAACAAACACCAAACTAATGGATACTGTTTTCTCTCCTTTCTTTAGTCATTTCTAAAGTGTAAAATATATTTTATCTTAATATGGCCTAACGACCTGGTGATAAACATGTGATTACCCAAACAATTTAGATTACAAATAGTCATTCTAATGAGCTAAAACGGTAGTCTATCGAATACCAACTAGATTTTTCATAACTTTGGAATGGCCTAATTTTGAACACATCATGACCAATTTCAGAACGTAACTAAATAATCACCAAGACAACATTCTGGCAAACTAACATTATTCTACTGTCAAAAGATGCAGGGTTGATACATTCTCAAATATACCCGCACCAGAGTCATCGCAAGCCCTACACCGATATACTGCTTGTTACTTTGCAGGATTTTCCATACGATCGCCACTACAGTGCCATTGGCGCTTTGATTACCAATTAACATGGCTTGAAGGAATTTGATAGAGGGTCACCCAAGGAACATTTCTACAAAATTATTTGAAAATCAGACTTACACTTTTGGAGGAGAAGATTTTTTAAGTTTCCACTTTAGCCATATAAGGCAAAAAAGCCCCGTCCCCTGGTGGCCACATTTTTTCAACCAATCAACAAGGTTTGAAGGAAATTTATTTGCAAATTGGCCAACCAGTTTGGGAGAAGAAGAATTTTAAAGGGTTTTTCCGTTTCATTGGCATGGAAACCAGAATTCTGCATGGATCCCAAAAAATTGAAGGAATTCTGGTAAGGTCATTGAGAGGATGCTTTCTGTGAAGTTTCATCACAATTGACCCACTGGTTACAGAGGAGAAGATGTTGATGCACAACTTACAACGGACGCCAGACAAAAGGCAATCACAATAACTCACCTTGAGCACTTCATGCTCAGGTGAGCTAAAATAATGGTATCAAATACCAATCATTCAATCTTATAATATAGTTTTATTGTAAATCTATTTTGATGGAAAAATTATCTATATAGAATTCAAAACATGGTGGGGAAAAAAATCCTCATCTTGAGCATTTTTCTCCTTATTTGACAATGTTTTCAAAATAAATATGCTGAAAAGCTGTCAAATATTGGCCTGTATGAGGGATACATACTGTAGATCTTAAGATGATCAGAGATGGGGGGAAACATACTGTAGATCTATAGATGAACAAGTTAATGTCGTAATGCAAGCAATACAAAAGTCCCCTACCGGATGAGGACAGCACATTGTGTACTGTATGTGCCTTTGTTGACAAAAAACAGCAATGCACTGCATACATTTTGGATGCAGTCCTATCAAACATTTCTCATTTCGATCTTTGATCTGGACATTCCAGTTACAGGCCTGTGTCTTGTGCGCCACATGTCACCTCATCATGGTGAACATGTGGGCCCACTCATTTTGACCTTTGACCTCTAAGTGTGACCTTGACATTTGAGGTACAGGCCGGGGTCTTGTGCATGAAACGCCGCCTCATCATAATGAACATTTGTGCTAAGTTTCTTTGAAATCCTATGATGCATGGTTGAAATGTGGGCCGGACAAGGTACAGTCCTATCAAACAGTACATTTTGACCTTTGACCTCTAAAAGTGACCTTGACATTTGAGGTAAAGGTCTGGGTCTTGAATATGACATGCCGCCTGATCATGGTGAACATTTGTGCCAAGTTTCTTGGAAATCCTATAATGCATGGTGGAGATGCGGGCCGGACAAGGTAATCCTATCAAGCAGTACTAATTTTGACCTTTGACCTCTCAATGTGACCTTAACATTTGAAGTACAAGCCTGGGTCTCGCTGCCTCATCATGGTGAAAGTTTGTGCCAAGTTTTTTTCAAATCCTAAGATGCATGATGAAGATACGGGTGGGACAAGGTTAAGCGTGACTGACGGACAGACAGACAGACAAGGTTAAGTGTGATTGATGGACAGACAGACAGACGGAATCGACCAAACCTATAGTCTATGACCGGTAGAGGACTAATAAAGATACGGGAAACATAATGTATATATATATATATAGATGACCAGAGACGGGGGAAACATACTGTATATCTATAGATTACAAGAGATTGGAGAAACATACTATCAATCTATAGATGACAATATTTTGGGGAAACATACTATAGATATATAGATAAACAGAGATGGGTGAAACATACTGTAGATCTATAGATGAACAGAGATGGGGAAACATACTGTAGATCTATAGATGATCACAAATAGGGGGACCATACTGTAGATCTATAGATGAACAGAGATGGGGGAAACATACTGTAAATCTGAAGATGACCAAAGATAGGAGAAACATACTATAAATATATAGATGACCAGCGATTGGGGAAACATACTGTAGATCTGAAGATGACCAAAGATGGGAGAAACATACTATATATACATAGATGACAAGAGATTGGGGAAACATACTGAAGATCTATAGTTGGCCACAGATAGGGGAAACAGATTGTAGATCTAAAGACGATCATTGATTGGAGAAACATATTGTAGATCTATAGATGACGAGAGATTGGAGAAACATTTCAAAGATGGGAGAAACATACTGTAGATCTGAAGATGACCAAAGATGGGAGAAACATACTATAGATCTTTAAATGACAAGAAATGGTGGAAACATACTATAGATATATAGATGACCATTGATTGGAGAAACATACTGTAGATCTATAGATGATGAGAGATGGGAGAAACATACTGTAGATCTATAGATGATGAGAGATGGGAGAAACATACTGTTGATCTATAGATGATGAGAGATTGGATAAACATACAGCTGATCTAAAATATTATATAGATGATGAGTGAAACATACTGTAGATCTATAGATGATGAGAGATGGGAGAAACATACTGTTGATATATAGATGATGAGAGATGGGAGAAACATACTGTAGATTTATAGATGACAAGCAATGGCAGAAACATACTGTAGATATATGGTTGACCAGAGACTGGGGAAATATACTGTAGATCTATAGATGACTACCGATAGGGGACACACACTGTAGTTCTATAGATGAACAGAGATGGGGAAAAACAATATGTAGCTCTAAAGATGACCATAGATTGGACAAACATACTGTAGATATATAGATGACGAGAAATGGGGGAAACATACTGTAGATCTATTGGTCACCAGAGATGGTTAAAACATACTGTAGATTTATACATGACCATAGATGGGGGGAAATATACTGTAGATGTATTGGTCACCAGAGATGGGGGAAACATACTGTAGATCTATAAATGACCAGAGATCCATTGTCTAATTGCTGTATCCTTTCTGTCAGCTGTACAGGGCGTCCATTCTTCATCCAAATCACCTCCGGTCTTGGGTCTCCACCCACTGAACATGGTAGTATGACTCTCTCTGCGATTGTAACAGCCTTGTTACCCGGTGGTGTTAATATCTCCGGAGGAACTGAAACACACAGACAACAGCAAAATGTTGACATATCAAAGGACATAATGAAAAACAGTTGTATCTCTTAAATGTAGCTAGAAAAAGATACAACTTTTTTTTGGCCATATACAAATCTTGTTTAGTTAAGATTAACCCTTTCCCTCATATAGACGCTTTCTGACGCCTCTGCAGCAGACGGCATTTTGAAAACATAGTGACAAAAGAAGAAATTGCACAAAACGTGCAATTTCTCCTTTTGCCACAATGTTTTCCACTTTTTGTCATATAGGTTATCCATTCAATTATGGAGATTTTCTATGTTTTGACAAAATACTTTCAAAGTCGTCTGCTGCAGAATTGTCATATGAGGGAAAGGGTTAAACAGATTTATCTTACATCAAATGTAAAATAAGTTCTAAGAACTTATATTAATAAGCTGAGTGATTGCCTTGTTGATACAAATTCCTCTAATTTTAAAGGTGTGTGATAACTATTTCCTAATTTAAAAGAAGATTGTTCTAAAAGTGTCACATCTATAAAATGGTTATACCTTTCTCACATAAAACAAATTTTGCAGCAGAAATATAAAAAATCTTTATAAATGAAAGTACAAGAGAAAGTTGATGCAAGGCATCATGCAATGTCGCCGGAAAAGACTGCATTGATTTATTTTTTAACACACATGTATTCTTGACTTTCATTAGTCTAAACATACACATAATGTTTTCATAAGGACTAATTCCAGGATTTTTGAAATTCCACATAGATCTACAAATTTCAGGATTTCTTTTGGTCAGGATTTTGGATGTTTTGTATATGTCAATAAAACCACAACAAATTAATACATTTTGGGATTTAAATCTACATGCAATAAAAAGCTATTAAATATTTCCATGTCTGAAGCAACAATGAAAACCTTTAAACATTGAGAAAACGGTTAAATTGCTGAAGACATGAACTTCCTCCTTTTTAATAATAATTATAATAAATATTTCACAGATGTTAAAATTTATCCTCGTATGTTTAAAAAGTAGACCACACTTGAAACAACATATCAGCTAAATTGTTTATCTAAATCGTTGATGCATACAATATATGTTTGGCGCAAGAGAAATGCCAGTTGCGAGTCCCATTACTATTTAATAGGTGGCAAGTATGAAATTAATTGGGTGCGAAAGAGCAGATTTTCTTTATTTCTAAATCTATTGTTTATCTACGAAAGCCTATTAGGACCATCTGAGAAAAAAAAAATATCGTAAAGTCGTAATAACGCGAAAAAAGGCGTTATAATGCGAAAAAAGGCGAAGTAACGCGAAACAAGGCGAAGTAACGCGAAACAAGGCATAGTAACGCAAAGTAAAGGCGTAATAATGCGAAGTAAGGCGTAGTAACGCGAATAAAGGCATTATAACGCGGAAAAAAAAGGCGTTATAACGCGAAATTAAAGGCGTATTAACGCTAATATAAAGCGTTATAACGCGAAATAAAGGCGTAATAACGCGAAAATAAACGCGTAATAACGCGAAAGAAAGGCGTAATAACGCTAAACAAAGGCGTATTAATGCTAATAAAAGGCGTTATAACGCGAAAAAAAGGCGTAGTAACGCGAAAATAAAGTCGTAATAACGCGGAAAAAGGGCGTTATAACGCTAAAATAAAGGCGTAATAACGCGGAATAAAGTCGTTATAACGCCTTTTTAGCTATATATATAAATCGATTACTGCTTTGAAGACTCTTTTTCAACCATGGATCTACGACCCAGATCAACCAATTCGCTATGTTTTTTCATTGGCTGAGCTACAATTTACGACCCAGATCAACCAACTCGCTATGTCTTTTGAGTGGTTCAGCTACGATCTACGACCCAGATCAACCAATACGCCATGTTTTTCTCAGTGGCTGAGCTACGATCGACGACCCAGATCGACCAACTCGCTATGTTTTTCTATTGGCTCACCTACGATCTACGACCAAGATCAACTAATTCGAATTTGTATTTGAGTGGCTGAGCTACTATCTAAGACCCAGATCAAACAATTTTCTATTTTTTTCAGTGGCTGAGCTACGATCTACGACCAAGATCAACCAATTAGCTATGTGTTTTGAGTGGTTGAACTACGATCTATGACCCGTATCAACCAATTCGCTATGTTTTTTCATTGACTTAGCTACGATCTACGACCCAGATCAACCAACTAAGTATGTTTTCTCATTGGCTGAGCTAAGATCTACGAGCCAGATCAGCCAATCCGCTATGTGATTTGAGTGGCTGACCTACAACCCAGACCAATCAATTCGCTATGTGTTTTGAGTGGTTGAGCTACGATTTACGACCCAGATCAGCCAATACGCCATGTGTTTTCATTGGCTGAGCTACGATCTACGACCCAGAACAACCAATTCGCTATGGGTTTTCAGTGGCTGAGCTACGATCTACGATCCAGATAACCAATTCGCTATGTTTTTACAATGGCTGAGGTACGATCTACGATCAAGATAACCAATTCGCTATGTTTTTACAATGGCTGAGCTACGATCTACGACCGAAATCAACCAATTCGCAATGTTTTTTTATTGATCTGGGTTGTAGGTCAGCCACTCAAATCACATAGCGGATTGGCTGATCTGGCTCGTAGATCGTAGGTGAGCCAATATAAAAACATAGCGAGTTGGTCGATCTGGGTCGTCGATCGTAGCTCAGCCACTGAGAAAAACATGGCGTATTGGTTGATCTGGGTCGTAGATCGTAGCTAAACCACTCAAAAGACATAGCGAGTTGGTTGATCTGGGTCGTAAATTGTAGCTCAGCCAATGAAAAAACATAGCGAATTGGTTGATCTGGGTCGTAGATCCATGGTTGAAAAAGAGTCTTCAAAGCAGTAATCGATTTATATATATAGCTAAAAAGGCGTTATAACGACTTTATTTCGCGTTATTACGCCTTTTTTTTTAGCGTTATAACGCCCTTTTCCCGCGTTATTACGACTTTATTTTCGCGTTACTACGCCTTTTTTTCGCGTTATAACGCCTTTTATTAGCATTAATACGCCTTTGTTTAGCGTTTATTTTCGCGTTATTACGCCTTTATTTCGCGTTATAACGCTTTATATTAGCGTTAATACGCCTTTAATTTCGCGTTATAACGCCTTTAATTTCGCGTTATAATGCCTTTTTTCGCGTTATAATGCCTTTATTCGCGTTACTACGCCTTACTTCGCATTATTACGCCTTTACTTTGCGTTATTATGCCTTATTTCGCGTTACTTCGCCTTTTTTCGCATTATAACGCCTTTTTTCGCGTTATTACGACTTTACAATATATTTTTTTCTCAGATGGTCTTAATAGGCTTTCGTATTTATCAGAGTTTGTTCTTCTCTTAATTTGTTTCAAGCCAAATAATCATTTAATATCACATATATTTAAACATTTAAGTGTGTAATATTAGCTATCTATCTGTTATAAGGTGTTTGAGCATTCTTTCGAAATGTTGACCCTCGTTTCAAAATCCGAGTCGTAGTGTCAAACATCGAAGAAAGTGAATAAAAAATCAGGCGAAGCTTTAGTGCATTCGAGAGAAAAAAGCATTTCTATAGTATCTGCCTTTCTCCTATATTCGACCCATGCACTCGTTTCGTGACGTTTAAGAAATCAATTTGTCGTGCGACATTTTTTGTATGCATAAAAAAGTCACTTTTCTAAGTTTACATTTTACTTCCGGTTACTTCGCTTTGTTTACATTTTGGCAATATGAAACTAGGTCACAAACTGAGGAAAAGGCGTTTCGACGTTCACAACCGATAAACAGGCTTATATTTGAGACATATTTTCACCAATTATTCTTATTTTTGTTTCTGTTACCAGTTTATGTTGATACTTATCTATTAAAAGGAGAATTTGACGTTATTTTAATATCGATAATCGGCTGCAAGCAGGTGCGCGTATGTAATCAAATTTTGTAGTTATCGCCTTTTGATTACATAGTTTATGAAAATAAAGTATCCCAGTCTAGCTAATAGGGGCTATTTGTCTTCGTAAATAAAACACAAAAACGTAAATGCCAGTCAAAATAAAGAAACTGCACATACTTAAAACATCGGAATATTTATTTCATTTTAGATGTGTCATAACTTAGTGTTTTTAAACAAACGCAATTGTAATATGTTCAAGACATTTAAAAAAAAAAAAATCTAATAATAACCCCCCCTCCCATGTCATTTCCGAAAACCTATTAAAAATAGAAGTCGCGGGCTTCTGCCCGGCGACTAATAACCATTGATGAGAGGTGAAAGCATTGTGGCAAAAAGAGAAATCGCTCATTAAGAACAATTTCTCTATTTGCCACAATGTATTCAAAAGACTTTTGCGGTTATTGGGTTCAAATGCGTCTACATGTAAGTGTTGAAGAAGTTTCTTTACCTTTTACAGTGACCATAGTGCTAACTTCTGCTTCCCCAGCTGGGTTTTGTGCTATACATGTGTATACCCCACCATCTTCTCGTCTCACATTCTGTACAATATACACACTTCTAGCATTGACACTCTGTGGCGCTATAAATATAGAAACACATTCTATATTTAATTTCAAATTACACACTGCTACCATTCACTCTTAATGGCGCTATGAAATATAGAAATATATGGAAAAAATAGATTTCAAAATCACATTTCCACCATTTCCACTTAAATGGCGCTATAAATATAGAAATATTTTCAAAATACATTTTAATAAAACACTTCCACCATTCACACTTAATGGAGCTATTAAATGTAAAAATATATTTCATACATCTCGGATGGGTCAGTGTTCACAAATCATGTAATAATCAGGCTAGACTGATTTGGTTGAAAGACTTCAATTCTAGTGAGCATGCCATGCCATTTCTGCTCATCCTTTCGAAATTCCAGGAATAAGACAAGTTTTATTTGAAGAACAGACAAAACCTCGCAATTCAAGAATTGGGGACTTCCCTGTAGCATGTAGAAGTGATGTTAACATGTCATCAATGCCTGCAGTCATCATTCATGTTACTTAAACAAGTTTTGGTCTCTAAATTGTTTTTAATTCAAGTTTCAAAGTCCATAGCATGAAAAGTGAAATTCTGGCTGTTGCTCTGTTTCAAGAGTATCATACTTCAGTCTCATTACTTTTCCTATCAAAAATTGAATTGTTGAATCAATAAAATCATAGTAGAAGATTTCATGTCTTTTTTGAAATATAGAAATATACAACAATAAAAATGTTAAGAAATGTATAACGTGAGCCTCATCAAAGTTTGAGAAAGTTAATAAATTCTTAAATGTAAAGATTTCTTGATAGTTTCTTATAAACGTTTAACCATTTTCCACAAAGACAGAAATAGAACCAAACAGCAATTGAAAACATCCCGGTTGAACTATCAGAAACACTTCTGAATGACAGTACACTTTTAGAACAGAGTTGAAGACACTGTAGAAAATCAAGTCATCTGTGGCAGAAGAATCAGCTTGTGTGAAATGGTAAGTAAATCAATGGATTGAGTAAAAATAATAAAACTGAATAAAGATCGTTACATTGTATGGGAGAATCATTCAATTTCCAGTGGATTATTGGAGTTGGTATTCCGTTTGCTGTACATCTTAATTCTAGTCGGGAGTTAAGCAACACTTGCTGTACTTGCGGCACAACAATAAATGTGGGGGGAACTGAAATCAAGTAGAATTTAACATAACCTCTGCAATTACTAAACAATCAAAATAATTAATTAACACTTTCCCTCATATAGACGCTGAAGCAGACGCATTTTGAAAACATTTTGACAAAAGAAGAATTTGCTCAAAGCAAAAATTACCCGATTTGCCACATTACTTTCAACTTTTTTCAGTAAATATACCTTCATGCATGTATATAGATATTTTCCATATTTTAACAGTAATTTGTAAAAAGACTGCTTCTACAAAATTGTTATCTGTGGGAAAGGGTTACTTCACATATGTATGGAAAGTTGTAATTCATTTTTGTGGCGATTGGTTTGACAATCGCCACAATGCTAACAGAAACAACAACAACGAAAAATATTTACATAGTCGGTTTTGAAATATCGGTTGATATTTATTTTCCTTACTGCAAATTAATTTACTCACATCCATTATAGTTCCATCATTGATGCAGAAACACGATTAATAATAATTATGTCAGTGCTACTTTGGTACCGGATTGTTACTAATTTTTGAGTTTTATCGAGACATTATCTACTTAGAGTTAAAATATGTCAATATTATCTTCGTCATGATTTGGCAGATAATAAATATCATTGTGCGTTCTGCCTTGCAAATTACTCTGATGATACTCAAATCTGGAAATTCCAAAAGGTTCTATAAATAGCTCGCAAGACTGGTGTTCTTAAATCTCAATATTATAAACACTTTATTTTGTAGTTGTTTAAATATATGAAAGCGTCTAGATGATAAGACTGGTTTACAAAGGTTTAAAGGACACTCGATGTCAGTGTGTACACACGTTATGTATACACGTCTGCACTTTCTAGAGTCAAAATTAGCAATCAATGCTGAAAGTGTAGCCTAATTTAGTTTGGAGATCGAGCATTAATATATGCCTATATTTTTATAAATTGAACAGTTTGGCAAAGAGTGAAATTGTGCTTTTTGTGCATGTTTTGTGTTTGTTATTGCACTCAAAGTTTTCGAAGCAGTTTAACAACCTCAGAGACATATAAATACACTGTGTCTATATGTCTCTGACAACCTCTGACAACCCTCAATCATGCAATGTGAAGGGACAGACCTGTTTAATATCGGACATCATTGAAACAAACACCAAACTAATGGATACTGTTTTCTCTCCTTTCTTGATAATTTTGTCATTTCTAAAGTGTACAAAATATTTTATCTTATTATGGTCTAGCGACCTGGTGATGAACAATTTAGATTACAAATAGCCATTCTAATGAGCTAAAACGATAGTCTATCGAGTACCAACTGGATTTTTCATAAATTTGGAATGGCCTAATTTTGAACACATCATGACCAGTTTCATGAACGTAAATAAAAACAAGAGGGCCAAGATGGCCCTACATCGATCACCTGATCATTTGTCTGTGAATGTAAACTGCAGGGAATGGACAGTCAACAAAACAGCTTATCAATTTAAGACATTAAATCATTTTGTCATTTTGCCCCTTTTCTGATGCCTCCTGAATGCCATGTTTTTTAACCAAACAGTATGCCTTGAACAATCTTTGTAGAGGCTCACCCAAGGAACATTTCTACCAAACTATATTGGAATCTGACATGCAGATTCAGAGGAGGAGATTTTTAAAGTTTGGACATTTTGCCCCCTTTCTGATGCAGCAGCAACCCTGGCAGCCATGTTTTTCAACGGATCAGACATATTTGAACAATCTTGGTAGAGGGTGCCCCAAGGAACATTTGTGCAAAATAATTTTCAAATCAGGCTAATATTTTTGGAGAAGAAGATTTTTAAAGTTTTAACAATGCACATATAAGGAAAACAAGCTTCGCCCCATGGCGGCCATGTTTTTTCAATGGATCGGGAATATTTGAACAATCTTGATTAAGGGTGCCCCAAGGAACATTTGTGCAAAATAATTTTAAAATCGGGCCAGTACTTTTGGACAAGAAGATTTTTAAAATTTTAACAATGCACATATAAGGAAAAAAACCTCTGCCCCATGGCGGCCATGTTTTTCAACAGATCGGAAATATTTGAACAATCTTGGTGAAAGGTGCCCCAATGCATATTTGTGCAAAATAATTTTCAAATAGGGCCAGCACTTTTGGACAAGAAGATTTTTAAAGTTTTAACAATGCACATATAAGGAAAACAAGCTCCACCCCCTGGCGGCCATGTTTTTCAACGGATCGGAAATATTTGAACAATCTTGGTAAAGGGTGCCCCAAGGAACACTTGTGCAAAATAATTTTCAATTAGGGCCAGTACTTTTGGACAAGAAGATTTTTAAAGTTTTAACACTGCACAAACAAAGAAAACAAGCTCCGCCCCCTGGCGGCCATGTTTTTCAACGGATCAGAAATATTTGAACAATCTTGTTAAAGGGTGCCCCAAGGAACATTTGTGCAAAATAATTTTCAAATCGAGCCAGTACTTTCGGACAAGAAGATTTTTAAAGTTTTAACAATGCACATATAAGGAAAACAAGCCCCGCCCCCCTGGCGGCCATGTTTTTCAATGGATTGGAAATATTTGAACAATCTTGGTAAAGGGTGTCCCAAGGAACATTTGTGCAATATACTTTTCAAATTGGGCCAGTACTTTTGGACAAGAAGATTTTTAAAATTTTAACAATGCACATATATAAGGAAAATAAGCTCGGCCCCCTGGCGGCCAAGTTTTTTCAACAGATCGGACATATTTGTTCAGTCTTGGTAGAGGGTACCCCAAGGAACATTTGTGCAAAATAATTTTCAAATCGGGCCAGTACTTTTGGACAAGAAGATTTTTAAAGTTTTAACAATGCACATATAAGGAAAATAAGCTCCGCCCCCTGGCGGCCATGTTTTTCAACGGATAAGAAATATTTGAACAATCTTGGTAGAGGGTACCCCAAGGAACATTTGTGCAAAATAATTTTAAAATCGGGCCAGTACTTTTGGACAAGAAGATTTTTTAAGATTTGGCAATTTTCCCCTTTTATGTTGCCGCAACAACCAAAGTTCTCAATGGAATTTAAATTTTTGAACAATTTTGAAAGAGGTCCACCAAAGGAACATTCCTGTGAAGTTTGGTTGAAATTGGTCAAGTGGTTAAGGAGGAGATGATCTAAACGTCTAAATGTTAACGACGGAGGACAGACGACGGACGACGGATGACGGAAGACGGACAAAAAGTGATCAGAATAGCTCACCTTGAGCCTTTGGCTCTAGGTGATCTAAAAATCACCAAGACAACATTCTGGCAAACTAACATTATTCTACTGTCAAAAGATGCAGGGTTGATACATTCTCAAATTTACCCGCACCAGAGTGCACTATTATTGAAAATCGCAAGCCCTACACCGATATACTGCTTGTTACTTTGCAGGATTTTCCATACGATCGCCACTATAGTGCCATTGGCGATTTGATTATATCCTGGATCAGGG
This sequence comes from Serripes groenlandicus, assembly GCA_031761405.1. Classification (NCBI taxonomy): domain Eukaryota; kingdom Metazoa; phylum Mollusca; class Bivalvia; order Cardiida; family Cardiidae; genus Serripes; species Serripes groenlandicus. The sequence continues at coordinate 31,959,628 of JASEVX010000002.1, forward strand.
AACTGTTGTCAGATAAATATTGTTGTAAATGGTGTAAAATCCTTAAAATTCCATAAATAATTGAAGTCTTCAAATCAAAAGCAATCAAACCTTGTATTCTGAGAAGTCTCTCCTGATAAGCCAGGCCGGCCACATTAGAAGCATTACACATGTAGTTTCCAGTATCGTCTTCCTACAAGTAAAGGATTTGACATCATACAAAAAGAGTGTTCTCAGCGTATACATGTCACCATTAACAAGTACAGTAAAACCTGTGTTTGAAGACCACCCATGGGAAGTGAACAATCTGGTCTTTGTTCAAAGGTGGTCTTTAATTGCAGGGTAATTTATACAGAAAATGAGTATTTGGGAAACTAACAGTATGGTTGCTATAAACAGGGAATTCCATTCTAAGCTGGTCTTGAGCACAGCTTTATACAAATACAAATACATTTATCTATACAGCACAAAAATTATTGTAAAATATTCTATTGTGCTTTACACAGTTCAAGAGCTATTTACAGTCCTTACACAGGTTAACCTGTACATGATATCCAATTGTAAAATTTCTTACACAAGTATGTTTTCATTTCCTTTCTGAAAGCAATCTCACTTTGAATACAGTTTATGTCTCTTGGTAGAGCATTCCACCACAGCTTATCCCTTTCCTTCATACAACAATTCTGCAGCAGACGACTTTGAACGTATTTTGTCAAAAAATAGAAAATCTCCATAATTGAATGGATAACCTATGACAAAAAGTGGAAAACATTGTGGCAAAAGGAGAAATTGCACGTTTTGTGCAATTTCTTCTTTTGTCACTATGTTTTCAAAAAGGCGTCTGCTGCAGAGGCATCAGAAAGCGTCTATATGAGGGAAAGGGTTTTGATCTCTCAGCAATTCTATTTCTTTTTCTTGGAACAATAAATTGAATATTATCAGAAGATCTGACTGTATGTCAGTAAGTAAAGCGTCATGGACATTAAACAATGGAGAAGTGAATCCTATGTGTCTCCCCCAAGCCAAGGAAGATGACAAATCAAAACAACTTACAGTAAGATCTATAATTGTAAGTGTACCAAACTCAGATATGCGGTATTTAGTAGATGTTGTGTCCACATGGCGCCCATCTTTCAGCCATTTTATGGTGGGTGGGGGTATACCGATGGCTGCACATTCAATCACAGCATCCTGAGCGACAGTGAATGTCAGCAAGCGACTAGCCTCACCTATTGTAGGCTTCACTGAAATAGAAGATTGAATCTTAAAATTTACACTTTCCCTGATACAGATGAGATTTGCCGCTTTTGTAGCAAACAGCGTTTGAAATCATATTGGGAAATGAAGAAATTGCTCATAACAGGCAATCTTTTTCTTAAGTGTTTTAACCCTTTCTCAAATATAGACACTTTCCGGCGCCTCTGCAGCAGACACCTTTTAAAAACATTGTGACAAAAGATGAAATTGCTCCAAACGAGCAATTTCTCCTTTTGCCACAATATTTTCACCTCTCTTTAATATTTAACCTTTTATTTATAGAGATTTTGCATATTTTTGTCCAGATGATTTCAAAGTCATCTGCTGCAAATTTGTTGTATGTGGGAAAGGGTTAAATCATATCAAATTTACGCTTTTCAAAATATAATACTATTACTAAATAGTTCAAATTTTATATCAAATATATCAAAGATCTCTTCTAATTTTCTGAATATAATTCAAAATCTTAATAACAATTATACTTCCAATTTCTAGATGTTATACTGTTTTCCTTAGACTCTTTTAAAGCAGAATACTCTCAAATATCATATCAGGTGAACAGTTTCAAATCATACAATCTACCTTGTACTATGGCATCTGAAGGTTCTTCCAAAGGAATCATATTAGTCGGTATTAGCAAAGCTATAGATAAGGGTCCAATTTCATTTTCAAAAATCCTAATCAAAAACCTATGGTGTAGTAACTCAATTGATTGATTGATTGTTTGGTGTATTACGCCACTTTCAACAATTTTTCAGTCATATCACAGCATTCCTGGGTAAGTTACCAGTACTACTGGTCCATTTATTCTGACACCAGCCAGTCAGTCGCAATGCTCACCCCGCAACCCTGAGCGACAAGGAGGGCAGCCATTACTACCATTCTTAAAGTCTTTGGCATGACTAGTTGGACTATCGAGTCAGCGTGTAGGTTTTCTAAAGAATCATGTTAAATGTGTGCCTACCTCTCACAGATAAAAACATGTCCTCAGAAGTTTCCCCAGCAGAGTTTGTAGCTGTACATGTATAGGTACCAGCATCTTCAGGCCTGAAAATTAATAAACAAATAAAACTTATTCATACATGAGCTGTGCTCGATGAAAACCAGCCCTTTACAACCAGCTGCCAAAGGTCAAGGTCACATTTTACTTTTGTTGCTATGAGGCTATTCATCTAATGGAACATTCTTTGTTTAGAATGCACATATAATTATCCTTTTCCCACTTTCTGAAGCATGTTTACACATCTGCAGCAAACAACCTTTGGCACAATGTATTCAACTCTATACAATAAATATATAACATTAATAGAATTTTAAATATTTTATTTCTAGATGTTTTCAAATTCATTTGGTTCAGATTTTTGTATGTGGTAAAGGAATTCTCAACAAATTGGATACTTTTTCTTTCATACCAAAGTACCAAATTCCATCCTGTATCATTATCCTTAGCTTGAACTTGAAAGATTTTTAATCTAGAAACAATTTGACCGTTACGTTGACCATTGATCTATATACCAATATAGTCAAAATAGGGGCATTACTGAATAGTGATTAAAGCCAGAGTTATGTGACTTGGTAAAGACATAATTATCGTTCCTAGGAAAATATGTACCAAGTTTCTTTGAAAATGTTGAATAGCTTTCGAGTTATGAGGTAAGGTTTAAGTTTTGTGACGACGCAGATGATGCCACCAATAATATCACAATAGCCCAACCTTTTTCTTTGAAAAACAGACGAGCTCAAACACAAGACATGGATTGTTTCTTTGTGACCTTTAATCTTTGACCTAGTAACACTAAAATCTAAAGGGATCGTCCCTGAGTAATGATAATTATAATCCAAGCCAGAATATTGATTGACTTACATGTAAATTAGTGAGAACATTTTTAAGCACTAAATCATTGTAAAACTTGAACTGTAGAAGCAATAGTAGTGACCTTGACATTTGACCTATTGACACCAAAATCTTTCATAAGTCCTGATCATTGCTTCTTTGATGTAGGATTAACCTAGCTTGAAAGTTGAATGACTCGGAGCCTGGAAACAATTTCATGCATTGGTTCATTGCTTTGGAGACAATTAATGAGTAAACCCTTTCCCACATAAAAACAAACTGCAGCAGGCCACTTTGAAACACTTGGCACATATATCTAAATTTCAATGAATGAAAGTACATGTATTAGTCCTGAAAAGAGGTGAAAACATTGATGGCAAAAGGAGCTCATAATGCAAAATGTAAATATAAAAAGTCTAGAAATGATATTCAAGAATGTCAGAAGCTTATTTCAGTGTGACCTTGACCTTTGAAATATAGACCCCCCAAAATGATTTTATTTGGGTCATTAAATGAATTAATCATCCTAGCTTGAAAGATAAATGACAAAGATGTCCAAAACTTTTGTGTCTACCAAAGAATGGTAGTAATGGCTGCCCTCTTTGGTGCTCAGGGTTTGCGCTGTTAGCATTATGACTGACTGTCTGGTGTCAGGATAAATGGACCAGTAGTACTGGTAACTTACCTAAGAAACGCCATGATATAACTGAAGAATTGTTGAAAGCGGTGTGAAAGACTTAACCTTTTGTGTCTACAGACATGCATGAACAAACAAGAATTACCACTAGCCAACTTAGTGAAATAATAGCGGTGGTGAGAGTTATAATCAAGATATATACCTTACAAACGGAATTGCCAGACCCGTCCGAAGAATTCTCTGGTACACATTGCTTCCCGTTATAGGAACACCGTCTTTCTTCCAGGTTATTGTTGGGCGGGGCCGACCCGAGGCTTCACATGGCAACACTTTGTTTTCAGCATTATTTACATTAAAGTATTTCTCTCGGATTTTTTTGATCTTTGGTGGAACTGCAGAAAATATATTATTTTAATAATGATCGATCGCCTCATGCTAATCTACTTTATATTCTTCTGCTATATTCCTGTGACTATGAATATAATATGACCTGTGAGACTTCACTTCTCCAAATAAACCTCTTTGAATCAATCATTTTAACCCTTTCCCTAACCCAGGCGCACATTGACGCTCTTCCAGCAGACGACTTTTCAGCAATTTTTCTTTTTGCAACAATGTTTTTAAGTCTTTGAATAGTTTAACTTTCCATTATCTGGATTTTTAATAATTCTGCCCAGATATGTTTTCAAAGTTGTCTGCTGCTAATTTTTAACATTATTTCATGTGGGAAAGGGCTAAATGTAAACCATGACATTATGGAATTATTCAACTATCATTCATTGTATATGAAATTGCAAAAGGGGTACAGATAGAAATTAAAAGGGCAATAACCCATTGAACTGGAACATGTTGATAATATGCACATTCACTCTTGTTTGTGAAGCTTCCAATTAATAGTCATTGAATTTAAGTTGCTGAGAAATAGCAGGAACACTCCTATGTCATTTGATATTAAAGGGAAATAACTCATCAAATTTGGACGCTTTGATAACATGCATATCACCTCTTGTTAGTGAAGCTTCCCTTTAAGTGTCATTGAATTCAAGTCAGTGGTTGTGGAGAATTAACCCAGACAAAAGCGGTACATACAGAAATTAAAAGGGCAACTCTGTGAAAAACCATAGAACAGAGTGTCTTAATAATATTCACATCTCCTCTTGTTAGTTGACACAAGGGCATTAGTCGTAAAACTATCCCTGCAATACAGTGCGCCAAGGAGGTACAATTATTGGATATCAGGGATTTTTTTTAACAACCCCCCCCCGAAAGAAAAATGATATTGGAACTCTTTTAAAAAATATATACATGAATTACATGTTTATTACAGGTTACCTTTCATAGATGGTTGCATAACAGTGACATCGCTCGTGAATGTCAATGTAAAAGTACTTTACAAATCATAATTTTCCAAAATTTGCAGATGAACATGTTTACATTGCTTGTTCGTACTTAAAATTGTTTTTTACCCGTACTTACTAGAAAATTATTGGTGGCGCACAGAAGATACATTTCTCTTATCTGTACGGTTAACATTGTTTTATCTACATAAAAAAAAATATGTCTTTATTGTTTTGGAATTACCATCAGCAGTAAAAAAATCCACTCGCATTGTCAAGTGGAATGAAGGATCGGACCAGTACGAAAATTATAGACGCTAGTCTGTCAGGGCGCGTGGGTTATCAAGCAAGATACCTAAAATCAAATTAGACATTTTGAAAAATATTCATTTATGTCCTTAATCATAATAATTTTCTGCATTGCTTAGCTTTTTCTTTCTATCTATCTATTTCTTCGACAAGGTGCCCATAAAAACATCCGTGAATTTGCGTTTGGAGCAACAGGTGCTCATTTCTAGTGACGATGCCTGTCGAAGCATCCCAAATACCGAGAGCCATAGAGTTGTGTTTGGTGCAACATGTGCTCGTTTCAAGTAACGATGCCCATCAAAGCATCCCGAATTTCGAGCTTCGTGAAGTTGCGTATGAAGCCAACAGGTGCTCATTTCCTAGTTATAGAGCAGACTCACTGTAAATTGAAAGTTCCCTCATTATGTTAAAACAAAGGAGCATTCGTTCCTTCTTCGGTGGACATTGCAAGAAAATTGTGTTGAGCAGTTTCACCAATGTATCGTTAGACAAATGCAATGAAATGAAGTTAAAAACTTCTGCCATATATTTTTTGTGACATATTTATTTTTACGAAACGTTTCGTAAATATCTCTTTATCCATGCCAATGTCACCATCTTGAAAGGTTACAAAGGTCATGTGACCTATAGAAATTCTCTAAAAGCCAAATAGACAATCAGATGTACGAAATTATTACCGCATGCATTCATTGGGATTTTCTTGGGTAATTCCGTCATCCATCAGTGGTCAAGAATTGATTATAACCGAGGTATTCCGATTGGCATTATCTATCAGTTTACACGATTGTCAAAGATAATTGGATCAATAATCTGGTTAACGTCACGGTAAGTGATTATTTTGAACGATTACAGACGACTCTGTTCTCGTTTAAAAAGTGACCTTTAGCGGAGGTGTTATGTAGTTAGCTTTATAGAAATTTCTGGACCGATTTGTTTATTAGTTTTAATTTATAGAAATTCCTAGACCGATTTGTTTACTAGTTTTAAGATTGAAACCAGTCCGCTTAGTTTAAATTCGCTCCAAACAAGGTTGAAGACATTGTGGCAAAAAAAGAAATTGCTTACGATGCCAAAATGTTTTTAAAAACCGTCTGCCGCATATGCATAAAAATTCATCTGCATGTGGGAAAGGGTTATTGAGGGTTTACTTACTCAATATCTGTAATCGTACTTGTCCAAATGCTGTTCCTGCACTGTTTTGTGCAATACATATATAGACTCCATTATCAGGCCGTAATGCCCTTTGTAAGTATAGGGAACCAGATTCCAGCACTTGAATTCCTGTAAAAATACATACAGTTTTAGAATCACCTACTTTGAAAACATTTCAGAAAAATGATATAACCATTTCCCATATTTTCTAGTCTGCATCAATAATATTGATCATGAACAGAAAATGTACATGTATTGTTTTCAAAATTTAAACAAAAATATTGTTTTATCTTATTGCCTAAAGTATGATGAAATTAGAAATTATTTCTATTCAAAGGGGCATGATGGCCCTGGACTCGCTCACCGGAATTATGGGATTGAAGTAATCTGATATAGGGTCGGCCAAGGTACATTTCACCAAAAGTATTGCTCGATTGGCAAATATTTGTGGATCATGAGAACAAGAGGCCCAAGAGGGCCAGTATCGCTCCATGGCCATTAGGTAAAAATTAATTAAATCTCCAACCAGCCCCGCCCCCTGATGGCCATGTTTATTGACCAATCAACTTGGCTTGAAGGAATCTGATAAAGAGTCACCCAAGGAACATTTCCACAAAACTATTTGAAAATCGGTCAGACACTTTCAGAGGAGAAGTTTTTTTAAGTTTTCACTCTAGCCATATAAGGCAAAATAGCCTCGCTCCCAGGCGGCCATATTTTTTCCTCCAATTAACTTGGCTTGAAGAAATATGATAGAGGGTCACTCAAGGAACATTTCTACAAAATTATTTGGAATTTTGCATGGATCCAAAATATTTGAAGGAATTCAGGAGAGGACATTAAGAGGATGCTTCCTATGAAGTTTCATCCTAATTGGCCAAGTGGTTAGGGAGGAAAAGTCATTTGAAGCAAAAAGTTAATGCATGCACGCACAACGGACAATTTGCCATGACATAAGCTCGACTGGCTTTCAGCCAGTTGAGCTAAAAATCATTTATGAACGTGTCTCTACCTGGAACAAGGTCGTTTTAGACATTTTTCTGTGGAAATTATTGCCTGAAATCGAGCAAGGGGGTAAAATGCCGTTGCACACCTTGTCCTTATTATTACACTATATGGATGTATAGAGGGACTATTTATAGTAACACATGCGAGATTCCCCAAATTACCATTACGATAATTTTTATCATAGTGTATAGACAATATAGAGAGACTTTTTGAGTATTTTAGCGAGGTATTGTGTGTTTTTCCGCATTCGGACGCTATATGTTAATGATAAATTGATAAGTACAGCATTCTCAGCTTAATTAAATCAAATTCTTTGTACTATGTATGGGCTGGTGGCCTTAATACTTTCAATAAATATTTGTCAAAATATTTGTCATTCATATGCTACATATTTGTTTTCAAATTATTCAAAAGCAGTTGATTCCAAAACATAAATTAGGTAACAGGTTTTTACCTGGTTTCCCACTAATTGCCTTGGCCCCTTTCTGCCACAGGATCCTTGGGGTCGGGGTCCCTGTCACCTCACAGGGCAGCTCTATACCTTCACCTTTCACAACCTTCAAGTAAAGCGGCTGTCTACCAGTCATTCTAGGTGGAACTGAATATTTAAATTCATCCATTATAAAACATGGTTCATTAAGAAAAATGTTGAAGTCTAAAATTCTAGTCTTATACAAACTACATGATTTGCTGAGACATAATTTGTTGTTACGAATGGATAACCTATGATTAAAAGGGAAGTTATTGTGACAAAAGGAGGAATTGCTAATTTTGAGCAATTTCTTCTATTGTCACTATGTTTTCAAAAAGCCGTCTGCTGCAGAGACGTCAGAAAGCGTCTATATGGGGGAAAGGGTAAAACTTATGTTTCTAAGTGTCATCTTTTCCTCAAATGTCATCAAAGCAGAACGACACTAAAAAATTGAATCAGATAAACAGTTTACTCTTTCCCACAAACAATCAATCCACTTTGAATACATCTAGACAGAAATATGAAATATATCAGTACTAACAAAAGAAATAATTAGAGTTGAAAACATTGAACCTAAAAAAGGAATTGCTCATATGAGCAATTTTGCCTTTTTCCACAATGTTTTTAACCCTTTCACACATGTAGAAGCTATTAGACACCTCTACAGCAGACAACTTTTGAAAACATTGTGGCAAAAGGATAAATTGCTCATCTTGAGCAATTTCTTCATTTGCCACCATGTTTTCAACTCCTTTATAAAGATATAACATATTCTTGCCAGTTGTTTTCAAAGTCGTCTGCTGCAAATTTTGTGTATGTGGGAAAGAATTAATAGTCATCTGCATGGCTGTGTGAAAGAGAAAGACGGTTTACCTTGAACATCTAGTTGTATTTGTCTGGTTACACTTCCGGCCTCGTTACTGGCATTGCAGTCGTAGATGCCTGCATCCTCGAGTCTCACCGACGTAAACTCGATCGTTCCTGATTCACGCATGTTATGACGAAGCCCTGTGTTCGGGAAGAATTCTCCATCCTTTGTCCACGTCACTGTGGGGTCAGGCAGACCAAGACTCTCGCACAGTAATATAGCCCCAGTGTTGACAACAGATTCTTCCAGGGTCGGTCCTTCCATTATGGTGGGTGGAACTGAAGTAATGAAATATTAAACCCTTTATCTTGGACAGACAAATTTGTTATGTTGCTGCAGCAGACACAATTTTGAAATATAATGCGGGAATTGAGCCGTTTGTCTACTTCCAAAAATGTTTTCATCTCTGTATCCGAAATTATTCACAGCAGATGTCTCATTAACCCTTTCCCTCATACAACAATTCCGCAGCAGACGAATTTGAACATATTTTGTCAAAAACTGGAAAATCTCAATAATTGAATGGATAACCTTGGACTTAAAGTGGAAAACATTGTGGCAAAAGGAGAAATTTCACGTTTTGTGCAATTTCTTTTTTTGTCAATATGTTTTCAAAAAGCCGTCTGCTGCAGAGGCGTCAGAAAGCGTCTATATGTGGGAAAGGGTTAAATATGATCCCTTGCCAATATACAGAGCTGGACAGGCATCAGAAAGCGTCTATATGTGGGTCGGGGTTAAATCTGGTAAAGGGAGAGTTGAGTTATGAGAACAAGTTCTAAACTCCAAATCCCCTCTGTATCAATTGTTTGATTTGGGCTTAACGCCATTTTCAACAATTTTTCAGTCATATCACAGCGGCCAGTTCAGCTACTCATGTGTTTCCTAGCTTTTTCACACCAGAACTCGACACAACATACTTTCCAAACAACTGGCTGCTTTTCCTAATAGACTGTTAGTCCATTGGTGAAAGACAAATTACACTTGTCACAGTGACTTTTTTCAAACGTCTGAAAGAATGTTGGCCGACCTGGGATTCAAACTCACAACCAATGGATTGACAGCCCGCGTCTCTACCGACTCAGCTACCGGGGCTCGGCCCCTCTTTATCAAAGGAATGGGACAATTTGCAAATGTTACCAGATTTCCACAGGTTCAAGCCTTTTGAAATATCAGCAGCAGTCGACTTTTGAAAACATTGCGAAAATATGAGAAATAGCTCATGATGCACAATTTCTCCTTAGGCCACAATGTTTTCAACTCTATAAATGAATTAAACTTTTTTTTGCTACGTGTTTTCAAAGTTGTCTGCTGCTTATTTTTTGCAAGTGGGAAAGGGTCAAAAATAGGAGACAAATACAAAATGTAACAAGGGCACCGCAAAGCGGATGCATCTCCTCGGCTTTCCATTTTCACATTGAGTTCTCTTGTGATCTAAATATTTAAGTCCAATTTTTGACTTCGATCTTTGACCTATGACCTTGAATCAATAGGCTTCAAAATATTGTCACAAACTAACTGTATGCCAAGTTTGGATAAGATCTGTCAAGGAATGGTCAGTGTAGAGTGGTGACAAGGTTGCCACAGCTGAGATATATTGTAAGTTCTATCAAGTTCAATTTTGGGCATGACCTTTGACCTATGACCTTGAAAACCAATAGGCTTCAAGACATATCATAAACTAACTGTATAATAAGTTTTATTAAGATCGGTCAATGAATGGTCAGTGTAGAGTTGTGACAAGGCTGCCACAGCTGAAAATATTGTAAGTCCAATTTTGAGTTTGACCTTGGACCTATGACCTTGAAAATCAATAGGCTTCAAGATATTATCATAAAGTAACTGTATACCAAGTTTGGTTAAAATCTGTCAAGTAATGGTCAGTGTAGAGTGGTGACAAGGTTGCCACAGCTGAAAATAGTGTAAGTGCAATTTTGGGCTTGACCTTTGACCTATGACCTTGAAAATCAATAGGCTTCAAATATTATCATAAACTAACTGTATAATAAGTTTTATAAAGATCGGTCAAGGAATGGTCAGTGTAGAGTGGTGACAAGGCTGTCACAGCTGAAAATATTGTAAGTCCAATTTTGAGCTTGACCTTTGACCTATGACCTTGAAAATCAATAGGCTTCAAGATATTATCATAAAGTAACTTTATACCAAGTTTTGTTAAAATCCGTCAAGTAATGGTCAGTGTAGAGTGGCGACAAGGTTGCCACAGCTGAAAATATTGCAAGTCCAATTTTGGGCTTGACCTTTGACCTATGACCTTGAAAATCAATAGGCTTCAAGATATTATCATAAAGTAACTTTATACCAAGTTTTGTTAAAATCCGTCAAGTAATGGTCAGTGTAGAGTGGTGACAAGGTTGACATCTGAAAATATTGTAAGTCCAATTTTGAGCTTGACCTTTGACCTATGACCTTGAAAATCAATAGGCTTCAAGATATTATCATAAAGTAACTTTATACCAAGTTTTGTTAAAATCCGTCAAGTAATGGTCAGTGTAGAGTGGTGACAAGGTTGCCACAGCTGAAAATATTGCAAGTCCAATTTTGGGCTTGACCTTTGACCTATGACCTTGAAAATCAATAGGCTTCAAGATGTTACCATATACTTACTTTATACCAAGTTTGGTTAAGATCTGTCAAGAAATGGTTAGTGTAGAGTGATGACAAGGTTTGTTACGGAAGGACGGACGCACATACATACGGACGGTCCCGTTACTATATCCCTTTCTCGCTTACTTCATAACCGAGGGGATAATAAGGGAAATGGACTAGTATCATTGCAAGATTATTTATTTGGTCATAGTGGACCTTTATTAAATATCACCATTTGAAAGCTTTTTAAATCATTACATTCTTGCAGAATTGGATGTAGAACTGTTGTATTTGGTTAAAAATACTTGATTAAAACTCAAATTTATAAATCATTTTGGCCTATTTGATTAGCTAAGTTGTATTGACCTAAAATAAATGTGGAATTGTGCTAACTATGACTGTCTTAGTCTTATTAAGCTGGGATTTTTTAGGGAGAACATTTTGAATAAATGTAATAGGATTAAGGTTAAAAATATCATTGCTTTTGAATGTCAGACAATCATGCAGATTGGAATATATTCTTAATTCACAGAATATTACATTTTCTAATTGGCTAATTACCATGGTTTAGCTAATCAGACATTGCGTTACTTTTAAATTAAAAATATTTTCTTCAAATCAAAAATTGTAATTAATTGAGAGTGGTGGGCAAGTTAGTGCACTGATATACATGTACCTTGAATGGATACGAAATAATCCACTGATGAATTTCCAGCCACGTTTTCAACAAAGCATTGATAATCTCCGAGATCTAACAACTGAGCACTGACTATCATCAGTTTCTTTCCATTGTCCAAGATTCGGATACTTGGATTACTGTATTGTTGAATTATCTGCCCTTGTCGTATCCAAGATATTTTGGGTGGAGGAATACCCTGGGCTGGACATTCCAGTATCAATTGATCGTTGACGACCACAGCCACGTCCTGTAGACCTCGCAGCCCTGGTATATTCGGGGGAACTGAAATGAAAAATAAAGCTTGCAGAGACCAATAGGTAAGGATGGGTCAACTGATTTTAGTCCAACAGTATCTCACTAATATCTGAGTTAAACCCCATGTTTTGGGTACCAAACGAATTGGCTCAATGAGAAAATTATTTTAAGTACCTATACCATAGGTTTTGTGTTAAATAATGACTTTTGACATACACCATAGGGGTTTATCAAATAACAATTTTAGGTCATGAAATAAATGTGTGTAATGTTTGAGGAGTGATCCAAAAATAATTTGACATTATAAAAGATCTTATAATTGAGTTAAAACCCATGTTTTGGGTACCAACAGAATTGTCTCAGTGAAACATTTGAGTCCATACAACATAAGGTCTTTGTTAAATAATAATTTAAGAACATGAAATGTTTGTGATTATTAGGGGTGATCCAAAAAAATAATTTGACTGTCCTTATAATTTTAAAAGACCTCACTTATAATTGAGTTAAACCACATGTTGTTGGTAGCAACAAATAATGACTTTAGAACATGAAATATGCCACTAGTCTAGAAATCTGACATGAGTGTTCAGTGTTACTCTTTTGATTTATAACATTTTGACAGAAGGTGAAATAATTAACAATTTCACATTAAGCCAAAATGTTTTCAACTGTGTTAAAAAATCATACTTTAATTTGTAGACAATTTCCATGACGTTCTTTGCCAAGAAAATTTGAAAAATCATCTGCTGCAGATTTGTTATATGAGTAAAAAGGGTAAACATACCTTGAACTCTGAGGTCAAACACCCTTTCTGATATCCCAGCTTTGTTTTCAGCATGACAAGTGTATACAGCTGTGTCTGTGACTTCAGTACTAGTTATCTACAAAACAAACACATATTCAGTCTAGTGCATACTCCAGTACTAGTTATCTACAATACAATCACATATTCAGTCTAATGCAGACTTCAGTACTAGTTATCTACAACACAAACACATATACAACCTATTGCAGACTCCGGTACTAGTTATCTACAACACAAACACATATACAACCTATTGCAGACTTCAGTACTAGTAAACTACAATACTATCACATATAAAGTCTAGTGCAGACTTCAGTACTACTAAACTACAATACTATCACATATAAAGTCTAGTGCAGACTTCAGTACTAGTAAACTACAATACTATCACATATAAAGTCTAGTGCAGACTTCATTACTAGTAAACTACAATACTATCACATATAAAGTCTAGTGCAGACTTCATTACTAGTAAACTACAATACTATCACATATAAAGTCTAGTGCAGACTTCATTACTAGTAAACTACAATACTATCACATATAAAATCTAGTGCAGACTTCATTACTAGTAAACTACAATACAATCACATATAAAGTCTAGTGCAGACTTCAGTACTAGTAAACTACAATACTATCACATATAAAATCTAGTGCAGACTTCAGTACTAGTAAACTACAATACTATCACATATAAAGTCTAGTGCAGACTTCAGTACTGGTAAACTACAATACTATCACATATAAAGTCTAGTGCAGACTTCAGTACTAGTGAACTACAATACTATCACATATAAAGTCTAGTGCAGACTTCAGTACTAGTAAACTACAATACTATCACATATAAATTCTAGTGCAGACTTCAGTACTAGTAAACTACAATACTATCACATATAAAGTCTAGTGCAGACTTCAGTACTAGTAAACTACAATACTATCACATATAAAGTCTAGTGCAGACTTCAGTACTAGTTATCTACAATACTATCACATATAAAGTCTAGTGCAGACTTCAGTACTAGTAAACTACAATACTATCACATATACAGTCTAGTGCAGACTTCAGTACTAGTTATCTACAATACAATCACATAAACAGTCTAGTGCAGACTCCAGTACTAGTTATCTACAATACAATCACATATACAGTCTAGTGCATAATCCAGTACTAGTTATCTACAATACAATCACATATACAGTCTAGTGCAGAATCCAGTACTAGTTCTCTACAATACTATCACATATACAGTCTAGTGCAGAATCCAGTACTAGTTATCTACAATACAATAAACAAGAGCTGTCGGAGGACAGCATGCTTGACTATTCCAACGCTTATTTGATTACTGAGATAATGGAGTCTAATGTAGTTGCATGCTAAACATTAACCACAATGTTTTAAAGGGTGATAACTTGCATTATATGCAGGATAGAGTTAACTTGATTATTTACATAGGTGTGATGGTTGGGAAGGGTTGTATAACGTTTCAATGGAATGCATCAAGTAGTTACTAAGATATGGACTCTTAATGTAGTTGCATGCAAACCTTTAACCATAGGGCAACAATTTGCACCATAGGTTGCATGCGACGATAAAATTTCGATACCAGAAATGAACTCGCCACACCTATATCTACTTGAAAACCAAATTTCATTAAAATCGGAGCATTTTTAGGTTTCGGCGGCCATTATGAATCCAAAATGGCCGCCGCGGTATAAAATTTTGATAAGGGGAATGAACTTGCCACACCTATATGTACTTGAAAACCAAATTTCATCGAAATTGGAGCATTTTTAGGTTTCGCCGGCCATTTTTAATCCAAAATGGCCGCCATGGGATAAAATTTCGATTACCGGAAGTGAACTCGCCACACCTATATCTACTTGAAAATCGGAGCATTTTTAGTTTTTTTGAGGTATTGAAGGTCAGTGAACTTGACCTTTGACCTATTGACTTCAAACTCTCTAGGCATCACAAACTTGCTAAGTTGTATGTCCATACCAAGTTTGAAGATCATAGGCCTAGGGGTATGTAAGTTATAAGGATAAATGCTAGCTTTCACAAAAACTTTAACCATTAACTGTTTCTTTACAGAAAAGTCAAAGTGACTTTGACCTTTGACCTAGTAACTCCAAACTCTCTAGGCAAAACCAACTTGAAGATCACAGGCCTAAGTGTATGTTAGTTATAAGGGTAAATGCTAGCTTGCACAAAAACTTTAACCATGAGCTGTTTCCATATAGAAGGTCACAATGACCTTGACCTTTGACCTACTGACTCCAAAGTTTATAGGCATCACCAACTTGCTATGAAGAATGTCCATACAAAGTGTAAAGACCATAGGCCTAGGCGTATGTTAGTTATAAGGGTAAATGCTAGCTTGCACAAACACTTTAACCATGAACTGTTTCTATGTAGAAAGTTACAGTGACCTTGACCTTTGACCTACTGACTCCAAAATGTATTGGCATCACCAACTTGCTATGAAGAATGTCCATACACAGTTTAAAGACCACAGGCCTAGGCGTATGTTAGTTTTAAGGGTAAATGCTAGCTTGCACAAACACTTTAACCATGAACTGTTTCTATATAGAAAGTCACAGTGAACTTGACCTTTGACCTATTGACTCCAAACTCTCTAGGCATTACCAACTTGCTATGATGTATGTCCATACCAAGTTTGAAGATCATTGGCCTAGGCGTATGTAGGTTATAAGGGTAAATGCTAGCTTGCACAAAAACTTTAACCAACGGCAACGGCGACGCCGGGGTGACTACAATAGCTCCCCTTATTCTTCGAATAGTCAAGCTAAAAATATACAGTCTAGTGCAGACTTCAGTACTAGTTATCTACAATACAATCACATATACAACCTATTGCAGACTCCAGTACTTGTTATCTACAATACAATCACATATACAGTCTAATGCAGAATCCAGTACATGTACTAGTTATCTACAATACAATCACATAAACAGTCTAGTGCAGAATCCAGTACTAGTTATTTACAATACAATCACATATACAGTCTAGTGCAGACTCCAGGACTAGTTATCTACAATACAATCACATAAACAGTCTAGTGCAGACTTCAGACTAGTTATCTGCAATAAACAGTCTAGTGCAGACTACGGTACTAGTTATCTACAATACAATCACATATACAACCTATTGCAGACTACGGCACTTTTGACAAAAGGAGGAATAGCTCAGTAAGTGTTATTTGTCACATCCCCAATGTGTTTTCATAATTCATATGCTGTATAGGCGTCAAAATGTGTACAACCCTACCTGCAGCTGCTTGCCATCATCAGAAATTTTAATGTTTGGGTTTTCAGCTAGTTCAATATTATCGGAATCCTTCAACCAGGTTAATAATGGCGTCGGTAGCCCAGTGGCCTGGCACTCCAATATCTGTGGGGTTCCTTCAACAACGGGTACCGTGGTGATCAACTGGGAACCAACTATCTCCGGTGGAACTGTAATACAATCCAAAATATTTATATATTATCATCAGATTCCTCCATTTAACTGTTTGACTCATCCATGCTTCAGTACTTCTGATGCCATATGTTTTTGAAAACATTGTAGAAAAAGGAGAAAATGCTCAAATAAAGCACTTTCTCCTATACACAATATTTTCAACTCTATATCTGAATTAAACTTCCACTTGCTTTTATTGAATTACATTTTTGTCAGATGTTTTAAAAGCGGAGGACTCTTGAACAATATAATTTCAGGTAATCACCATTTAATGACACACTCCTGAAATATTCTCAACCCTTTCCCACATATAGACACTTTGCGACACCTCTGCAGCAGACAACTTTTTAAAACATTTTTGCAAAAGGAAAAATTGGTCATAATGAACAATTTCCCCTTTTGTCACAATGATTTCAAGTTTATTCAAAAATATTTCTATTATTTATAGAGATTTTTGACTAAATGTTTTCTGTGTTGTCTTCTGTAGAGGGAAAGGGGATGAAATTCCCCCGTTTTGAGTTGACACTGTTACAGTCTCTTTCTTTTGAATTAACCGAGGCAAGTTAAAGTGGAACTGCCAGAACAAAATTGAAAACATTAAAGTAGGAAAAAACATTTTGGTTAAACTGGCTGCTTTATTACAAGTTGGCTGCTTAACAGAGGTGATCTCAAACACAACTAGAGCTTTCACTGAATGTGATTAATACCCCCCGAACGCCACCCTGATAGGATATCCAATCCAGTAGTTATAAAGTTATTATCCGTACACAATAACTCTTTAATTAGGTAAAATATTTTTCGGGTTCTTGTACACTGCACTTCCTCTTAAGTGTGCTCTACCATTGTATGAAGTTTTATTAAATTCCATCTTGCAGTTTTAAAGTAATTCTCCAGACAAGAAAAAGAAAGAAAGGGAAATAACTCAGTTATTAGCTACAACAGAGTTATGGTTCTTGTTAACTGCACTTCCTCTCATTGTGCTCTACCATTGTATGTAATTTTATTAAATTCCATCCAGTTGTTTTTAAGTTATTCTCCAGACAAGAAAAAAGTAATAAAGGGCAATTACTCTGTAATTAGCTAAAGTAGAGTTATGGTTATTGTTCACTGCACTCTCTTTTGTTGTCCTCTACCATTGTATGAAGTTTTATTAAATTCCATCTTTAGTTTTAAAGTTTTTCTCCGGACAAGAAAACAGTTATAAAGGGCAATGAAAGTTATTCTCTGGGTAAAGAAAAACTAACTCCGTAGTTAGCTCAAATAGAGTTACGGTTTCTGTACACTGCACTTCCTTTAACTGCGTTTTATCATCTTATGAAGTTTTATTAGATTCCATTCAGTAGTTTTCAAGTTATGCTCCAAACAAGGAAAATTGCAACGGACCAACCGACCACAGGGCGACTCCAATATACCACCTTCAAACTTGTTTGTCGGTGGTAAAAATATGACAATATATAGTTTATAATTCACCTAGAATCACTACTGTGTACTCCAACCTATCTATCCCGGCAGTATTAGTTGCCTGGCAGGTGTACGTTCCTGCGTCACGAGTCTGCACTTGATACACCGTCAATCGATGGCCTTGACCCTCCGTCATTTCAAACGTCACGTCTGTCCAGTCCAAGTGCAACATACCATCTTTTAACCACATGATTTCGGGTTTAGGCTTTGCGTACACAGGACATGTGAGTATTAGAGTTTGGTTCTGTATAACACTGACCATCAACCCGAGATCCTTCCTGTCGATTCTAGGTGGAACTGTTATAATGAATCAAATCATGTCATATTAAAAGCAACCTTCTGAGATTACGTACTTAATGGTGAGTGCAAACAATTTGTAAACTTACAGTTTATATTATATAAGCATGTATATCATAACAAGATGGCCAAGATGGCCCTAAATCAATCACCTGAATGATACTATAGTAGCAAATAAATGTGAAAATTGTACCAAGGAAGCGAATGGACTGCAAATGAAGCAGCTTATCAAGAAAGGACATTTGTGAGAAAAGTTTAAAGTCATCTGAATCAAGAAAGGGGATTACATGTACCTTGAACATCCAGATCAAAGTTTTTCTTCAGTTCTCCAGCAGCATTGTTGGCCACACATGTGTACACGGCTGAATCAGTAGTTTTCGCCCGCGGAATCTCAAGGTGGTAATTGTTGTGGGTAAAGATCAAACCATCGCCAGGCAACAAGGGGTGACCATTTATAAGCCATGTGACCTCGGGGTTAGGAATACCTTAAAATAGATAATATTAACTTTGGAAACATTGTTGGAAAAGGGGGAAATTACTTGAAAATAACTTATTTTTAGCAATATCTCAATTTCTAACAGTTATGGCAAAAGCAGATAATGGACAATTTCTCCTTTTGCCAGTGTCTTTTGTTTTGAAATAATTTAACATTATTGGTGAGATGTTTTGAATGGCTTCTGCTTCAGGATTCCGTATGTTGGAAAGCGTTAAATTATCATAAGGGAAATTAGTGGTATTTTTAAAATCGTACACACAGCTACAGCATACGTTAATCAATCTGAATAAAATTTCTAATCTTTACATGCTGATGTAAATTGATTTATGTGCAGCAGACGTATTATGAAAACATTGTGGCAAAAGATGAAATTTTCCAAAAGGGATTTTCAAAGTCCTCTGCTGCAGATACGTTGTATGGTGTAATGGATGTTTTTACTGAAATACTGTTGAAAGTGCAATAAAATATGTTTCAAACAAACCAACTGGGTAACTACAATACCTGATACAGGACATTCAACAATGATGGTCCTATTCTCCACCACTCTACGATAGTACACCACGTTTGATTCATCAATCGAGGGAGCAACTGTAACAAAAACAGTTCATATGTGAAATTCAAGTCATGTTGTTTTCATACTGTTATTAACCTTTTCCCACGTACAGGCATTTCATGGGGCCTCTTCAGCAGGTGTCTTTTGAAAACATTGTGACAATGGAAGAAATTGCTCATGATATAATTTACTTTCAATCATTTGTGCCTAGATATTTTCAAAGCAGTCTGCTGCAGATTTGTTCTATGTGGGAAAGGGTTAAATATAGTGCAACACATTATGCTGATACTCGAACACCAGACTTTAATATTTGAAGAATTTGTAAAAAAGAATGAAAAACTTTAAAAAACAGAAGCGACGTTAAGCACAGAGAAAAAATAATTATGAGCAATATCATATTTGTATTCACAATATGTTTTGAAGGTCATTGTCTGCTCAAGGGGCTTCAAAAAGTGCCCCTATTCAGTCAACGGTTAAATGATCCATTATGAATTCATGAGAAAAGTGCCCATATTCAGCAAACGGTTAAATGATTATGAATGCATGAGAAAAGGTAGTGTATGATCAGATCAGACTGTTCATCAGCTCTTAGCAGAATCTTCAAACATTGACAGAATCTTCTAAGACGCTTGAGAAAGAAAAAATACGTAAGAGAGTGTAGATCATGTTTAGACTGTGCAGATGCTTGCACCTTTTTTCATGGACGGGCTGATATAATCTATTTACCATGCACTTCCAGGTCAAACGATATAGAATCCTGGCCGGCGGGGTTTTTGGCGACACATTGGTAATTGCCTGTATCGGTAACCGAGGCGTTTGTTATCTTCAGTTGTTGTCCGTCCGAGAGTATCTCGATTTTATCATCCAGCTGGACAGGTACAGAGTCCTGCATTTATAAGTTTAAAATTATTAATTTTACATTGATTGCAAAACAAGCATTAACATTTTGTTAATCATGCTGGATGTCTGCTTCCTTGAGACTTAAACGGTAATTGCGCTGTTTGTGTGGGATTTGAACCTGGGATCTTTGGTACTAGAGGACTATGTTCTACCAGTGCACCTTTGTCTTTCATATTTATGCATTTATAGATAGGTGATATCTTACAACCAATGACACAGAATAAGTCAGGACTGTCACTTAAGATCAATTAGTCCTTTCCCACATATAGGCACATTTTAACACATTTTAATGCATCTGCAGCAGACACCTTTTGTAAATATTGCGACATAAGGAGAAATTGCTCAAAACAAGCAATTTATCGTTTTGCCACTATGTTTACAACTATTTTTAGTAATAATAACAACATTTATAGATAACTGTTATGTTTTTGTTTAGATGTTTTCAAAGTCAACTGCTGTAAATTTGATATTTTAAAATATAAGATTCTATCTAATTTCAATGAGAGGTAACTGTGGTGAGCTTAAACAGTTATTATCCAAAACTATATCTTGTACATCTGCAATTCATGATCATAACATGAACCAAGTTTCTTTAAAATATTATTTTAAAAAATCCACTATGTTCATTATGTCATTATGACAGATTGACAAACCAACAAACCAACACCGAGATTCAAGGATTCCCCTTACAACCTGACTGATATACCTGGTTGAGTATCCAGGTAGCAGTACAACCTGACTGATATACCTGGTTGAGTATCCAGGTAGCAGTACAACCTGACTGATATACCTGGTTGAGTATCCAGGTAGCAGTACAACCTGACTGATATACCTGGTTGAGTATCCAGGTAGCAGTACAACCTGACTGATATACCTGGTTGAGTATCCAGGTAGCAGTACAACCTGACTGATATACCTGGTTGAGTATCCAGGTAGCAGTACAACCTGACTGATATACCTGGTTGAGTATCCAGGTAGCAGTACAACCTGACTGATATACCTGGTTGAGTATCCAGGTAGCAGTACAACCTGACTGATATACCTGGTTGAGTATACAGGTAGCAGTACAACCTGACTGAGTATCCAGGTAGCAGTACAACCTGACTGATATACCTGGTTGAGTATCCAGGTAGCAGTACAACCTGACTGATATACCTGGTTGAGTATCCAGGTAGCAGTACAACCTGACTGATATACCTGGTTGAGTATCCAGGTAGCAGTACAACCTGACTGATATACCTGGTTGAGTATCCAGGTAGCAGTACAACCTGACCGATATACCTGGTTGAGTATCCAGGTAGCAGTACAACCTGACTGATATACCTGGTTGAGTATCCAGGTAGCAGTACAACCTGACTGATATACCTGGTTGAGTATCCAGGTAGCAGTACAACCTGACTGATATACCTGGTTGAGTATCCAGGTAGCAGTACAACCTGACCGATATACCTGGTTGAGTATCCAGGTAGCAGTACAACCTGACTGATATACCTGGTTGAGTATCCAGGTAGCAGTACAACCTGACTGATATACCTGGTTGAGTATCCAGGTAGCAGTACAACCTGACTGATATACCTGGTTGAGTATCCAGGTAGCAGTACAACCTGACTGATATACCTGGTTGAGTATCCAGGTAGCAGTACAACCTGACTGATATACCTGGTTGAGTATCCAGGTAGCAGTACAACCTGACTGATATACCTGGTTGAGTATCCAGGTAGCAGTACAACCTGACTGATATACCTGGTTGAGTATCCAGGTAGCAGTACAACCTGACTGATATACCTGGTTGAGTATCCAGGTAGCACCCCTTACAACCTGACTGATATACCTGGTTGAGTATCCAGGTAGCAGTACAACCTGACTGATATACCTGGTTGAGTATTCAGGTAGCAGTACAACCTGACTGATATACCTGGTTGAGTATTCAGGTAGCAGTACAACCTGACTGATATACCTGGTTGAGTATTCAGGTAGCAGTACAACCTGACTGATATACCTGGTTGAGTATTCAGGTAGCAGTACAACCTGACTGATATACCTGGTTGAGTATCCAGGTAGCAGGCATTGACTTTGATTGTATGGGGTTTTACGCTGCTTTCAACACTTGTTCCGTCATATCATGGTGTTGGCTAGGTAAGTTACGTTACCAGTACTACTGGTCCTTTTATCCTGACAACAGCCAATCAGTTGTATAGCCCGGCAACCCTGAGCGCTAAGGAGGGCAGAGCAGATATTGAGAGTGATTGACAAACGTTGTTAGAACTTGCTTCACAATCAATGTATAACAAATAAGGTTAAACAAAGTCAGCAGTGCAGTAAATTGTCATTTAAATAAAAAACCTAATGAAAAGTCTTTCTTATATAACAGTGATGAAAGATTACTCATTCACATAACGAACATTTCTACACCATCAAATAAAATAAAGTTTATTACTATTCAAAATTGTAACTTAACACTTTCCCACTTTTAAATTGATGCATAACAGCAGACGACTTGGAAAAAAATTGTCAAAGGAGAAAATGTTCATAGTGACGCTTCATTTCAATAGTTTTTCTTTGTGTTTCCATCGATATATTCCAAGTTGTCTGCCATAGATGTGATGTATATGGGAAAGGGTTAACATGTGATGTATATGGGAAAGGGTTAAGATGTGATGTATATGGGAAAGGGTTAACATGTGATGTATAGATGTGATGTATAGATGTGATGTATATATGTGATGTATAGATGTGATGTATAGATGTGATGTATATGGGAAAGGGTTAACATGTGATGTATATGGGAAAGGGTTAAGATGTGATGTATATGGGAAAGGGTTAACATGTGATGTATAGATGTGATGTATAGATGTGATGTATATATGTGATGTATAGATGTGATGTATATGGGAAAGGGTTAACATGTGATGTATATGGGAAAGGGTTAACATGTGATGTATAAATGTGATGTATAGATGTGATGTATAGATGTGATGTATAGATGTGATGTATAGATGTGATGTGATGTATAGATGTGATGTATATGGGAAAGGGTTAACATGTGATGTATAGATGTGATGTATAGATGTGATGTATAGATGTGATGTATAGATGTGATGTATAGATGTGATGTATATGGGAAAGGGTTAACATGTGATGTATATGGGAAAGGGTTAACATGTGATGTATAGATGTGATGTATAGATGTGATGTATAGATGTGATGTATAGATGTGATGTATAGATGTGATGTATAGATGTGATGTATAGATGTGATGTATATGGGCAAGGGTTAACACGTGATGTATATGGGAAAGGGTTAACATGTGATGTATATGGGAAAGGGTTAACATGTGATGTATAGATGTGATGTATAGATGTGATGTATAGATGTGATGTATATATGTGATGTATAGATGTGATGTATATGGGAAAGGGTTAACATGTGATGTATATGGGAAAGGGTTAACATGTGATGTATAGATGTGATGTATATATGTGATGTATAGATGTGATGTATAGATGTGATGTATAGATGTGATGTATCTGGGAAAGGGTTAACAAACCTTAAGCCATATAATGTCTGGTAATGGGTTTCCATCTACAGGACAGAACAGCTCCGTGGTATGGCCTCTTATAACAGTTGGGTTCTTGTCTAGGCCCGCATCATCAATCTCGGGTTTTACTGAAATTACAGAAAGTATGTTAGTGCTAAACTGTTGTATTATCATCCAGTTATGATATGTACATACAACATTTTGGCAATAGTTTAACTTGAATAAATCACGCTCTATATCTGCATCAATGAAACTTAAGCAGTAGTTGTGCGATATGTGTGGAAAAATCCCAAAGGCAGGATCCACTCATCACAGGATTTGAACCTGGGACCTTTGGTACAAGAGGCCGAGGCTCTACTACTGCACCACTGGTTTAGGCATTAAGTGTGTACATATTTCAGTAACATTATATTTAAAAAATACTGATATCAGGTTTTCCAGATGAAAATGCAGATGACTTAAGAATCCCCTACGAAAGAAAACATTCAAAACTATTGAATGATAAATTATACAACTAAAGTAAGCTTTGATATTGTCTGCTCATTTAAAATATTCACTGTTCTTCCTGTAAAACAATCTTTATTGGAAAGGCATTAGAGACAATTATACTCTTACAACTAATATTGGAGGGAGGCACTTGAACATTGTATTCAACAATAGAGTTTATGTACATGTACCACTGATACTGGAAATCTGTCCTGAGGGATATTAACATCCATGTTAACAAACAAGTGCTTCTGCATGAGTATGTTATAAGTGGGTAAAACTACGATGGATAAGAATTCTGGTATTAAGCATTCAATGGTATATAAAATGATATATATATACCACGCCAATCATAAATTATATCTTATGCGTAAAATATATTATTGCGTTATTCAAAATACAGAAATATGTATATTTTTCTTTATGCTGTCTTAAAAAAATTACTGCAACATAATATTCCCTATACATATACATAACATGTACAAATACAATCACTGAACAATTTATGTCATTTCTTGTTACTGATGTTATATTTTGATAAAAGTAGCTGGGTTTTGAGTGCTTTCATGACGAGAATATCTATTGTGATGAATGTGGTGCAGTAATAAATGTGACGTCATTTGATGTCATCTAGGCAACTGAAAACATCCAATAGGAATTATTTCTCACATAGAAATTAAGATTTTTCTCAACTCTGGATATTTCTTCAACCCTTTCCCTCATAAAACAGTTTTGCAGCAGATAACTTTGAAAACATTTAGTCAAAAATATGAAAATTCGCTGTAAATGAATTAAATAAAATTGAAAACATTGTCTCAAAAGTCATGAGCAATTACTACTTTTGTCATAATGTTTTCAAAAAACGTCTGCTGCAGAGGCATCAGAGAAGGCTATATATGGGAAAGGGAGGTTCAAACCAGTACTGACCCCATACATCCAAGTCATATTGCTGATCTACAGACCCTGCTTCATTGGCGGCGACACATGTATAGATCCCCTTATCAGGGACCTGGGCGCTCTCTATCACCAGTCTCTGACCATTGCCCTAGAAATAGTTGTTTTATCACAAAAAATATTTCAACAGTCGTATATGTTAACATTTTTCCACCTGAAGAAGCATTTTGATGCAAAAGCAGCAGAGGACCTTTTGAAAACATCATGGCCAAAGCAGAAAACTTTGTCACAATGTTTTCAAAAGTCATCTGCTGCAGAGGTGTCAAGATGTGTCTATATGAGGGAATGAGTTAAATGCAGACTATAGAGATAATAACCATTATTACCTGATGCACTATATATACATGTACATTCTAATTGACTATTTTTGACTATATCATATGAAATTGGGAATATCACAATGTTTTGAACTGTTGCCTGCCTTGACCTCATTGATTTGCCCACAAGTGCATTTATGTCATTGGTTTTTCCGATTCTAATGTGTTATTTTGTGTATACAAATTAAATAACATTCGCTTAAAGTGAATAATTTGTCTTTTTTCCTTTTTAAACAATACTATTGAATCAGGTAATAAAACAATTATCTATGGCTATCAGCCTTGGGACAACAGTTCAAAAGTTATCCCCTTTACCTCTGGACAACAGTTCTGACTGTTACACAAATATCCTTTACATAACTGTATACTGTTCATCAGGAAGTTTTTAGTTTCTGTACACATCCACTTTGTTCTCTGTTATTTCTTGTCATTTTGTTTTTTTCAGAATTCATCATTTTTCACACTTTTTTAAAAAATTGCCCCACATTTTGAAATCAACTGATTTTGAATAGACTTTTTATTACTTTTCATAAATATTAACGCTTACCCTCATACGACAATTCTGCAGCAGACAACTTTGAACATATTTTGTCAAACAAGAGGGCCATGATGGCCCTGGATCGCTCACCTTAATTATACAATGTACTGCAATGCAAAACACATCAAGACAATTATTCTGAATGCAACCTCCACAGTGTTAACAAGATTTTCCTTCATTTGGCCTAGTGATCTATATTGTTTTACCTGATATGACCCATATTCCAACATGGACTAGATATCATCAAGACAACCTTGTGACAAACATTTCAACTTGCTCAAAGTAACAAGAGCGCGTACGGCACAGACGCTCGACTGATAGGGAGAAAACAGAAAAAAAAAAAATGAGCTAAACAAAAAACTTTAACCGGACGACCACGCCACCGCTGCCGCCACCGCCACCGCCGCCGCCAGGGTCATGACAATAGCTCTCTTTTTTTTCAAAAGTCGAGCTAAAAATGCGGAGTTTGAACAATATTTTCCTTTATTGACCTTGTTTCTGACCCAATATGACCCATCATATTCGAACTTGACCTAGATATAATTCAGACAAACATTCTGACCAAATTTCAAGCTGCTGAAGCAAACAATGCGGCATCCAAAGTGTTACCAAGATTTTCCTTCAATTTGGCCTAGTGACCATAGTTTTTGACCCTACATGATCCATGTTCGAACTTGGCTTAGATATCATTTAGATAAACATTCTCATTAAATGTCAAGCTGCTGTAGCAAAAAATGCGGCATCTAGAGTGTTAACAAGATTTTCCTTCAATTTGACCTAGTGACCTATTTTTTGACCCAACATGACCCTTGATCGAACTTGACTTACATATCATCAAGAATAACATTCTGATAAAGTTTCATCATGTTCAAGTTAAAAATGCAGTATGAAAAGTGTTAACAAGATTACCCTTCAATTTGGCCTAGTGACCTAGTTTTTGACCTCGCATGACCCATATTCGAACTTGGCCTAGATATCATTTAGCTCAACATTCAATTTCAAGCTGCTGAAGCAAAACATGCGGCTTCTACAGAGTTAACAAGATTTTGCCTCAATTTGGCCTAGTGACCTAGTTTCTGACCCAATATGACCCATATTCAAACTTTACCTAGATATTTTTAAGACAAACATTCTGACAAAATGTAAAACTGCTGAAGCAAAAATTGCGGCCTCTGGAGTGTTAACAAGATTTTCCTTCAATTTGACCTAGTGACCTACTTTTTGACCCGACTTGACCCATGTTCGAACCTGACCTACATATCATCTAGACAAACATTCTGATAAAGTGCATAAAGTTTCAACATGCTCAAGTTGAAAATGTGGCCTCCAGAGTGTTAACAAGATTTCGCTTCAATTTGACCTAGTGACCTCGTTTTTGACCTCAGATGGCCCAATTTTGAACTTGTCCAAGATTTGATAGAGATAAATGTTCTGATACACTTTCATGAAGATTGGATGCAAAATGTAGCCTGTAGAGTGTTAACAAGCTGAAATGTTGACGACGGACGACGGACGGACGCCAGACAAAATGTGATCACAATAGCTCACCTTGCACTTCGTGCATAGGTGAGCTAAAAATGGAAAATCTCTATAATTGAATGGATAACCTATGACTGTAAGTGGAAAACATTGTGACAAAAGAAGAACTTGCACGTTTTGTGCAATTTCTTCTTTTGTCACTATGTTTTCAAAAAACTGTCTGTTGCAAAGGCGTCAGAAAGCGTCTATATGAGGGAAAGGGTTAAAACAACCTGGCTTTTGTGTTTTTGTTTGTTTTATAACAGCACAATGATTGAGCTTGAAATAATCTCCATTCAATCTCCTTTACCTGCAGGTCATACTGAGACTCAGCCTCAAACACAATAGCCTGTCCGTCTTTTAGCCAACTGATCTCCGGCTCTGGCACACCTGTGGCGGGACAGTTCAGGACGATGGAATTATTTTCTATCACATTTAGATCTGGTCTAATCCGGCTGCCATCTATTCTTGGGGGCACTGAAAGGGTATAAGCGATTGTATATAATACAATACATACAACAAATCTGCAGCAGACAACTTTACATATATATTAGCAAAAATGTGAAATATCTCCATAAATGACAGTTTAATAATGGAATGGAGTTGTAAACATTGTGGCAAAAGGAAAAATTGCTCATTATGAGCAATTTCTCCATTTGCTTCAATGTTTACAAAAGTCTTTCACTGGGGAAGCATCAACATATTTCTTCAAGTTGGAATCTGTGGAAAACAAACCTGTAAATGGATTTTAATTCTAATAACAATTGTAAACAGGAATACCAAAGAGAACATTACTGTGAGGTTTTGTGGAAATTTGCCCTGTGGTTTTAGAGGAGATATGGTTTAAAACATCTCGGGGTAATCACAGAAACTCACGAGGCTTTTGCTTGCTCACCTGTGAATGTCCTCTTTAAGCAATGATAATTTTTTACAGGACTGTACATTATTCTGATGAATGCTTCTCCATAGTGAAATATTGAAATACCTGTGTTTGCATGATACAGTGGGATGAACACTCATCTTAGTTTTCTTCAACATTCACAATTGGTTAGTGATGACTTTTCAAAAGGACTGAAGGAATGACGGTGCTTAGACTCAGACTTAACACTTTCCCGCATATAATAGATAAGCAACACACAACTCTAAATAGACCCTGTCAAAAGTATGGAAAATCTATGTCAGTTAAAGTACAGTTATTGAACAGATTTGTAAACATTGTAGCAAACGGATGATGATCCATTTCTGCTTTTGCCACAATGTTTTGCAAATGTGCCTGCATGTTGTAAAGGGTTCAGGTAAGGGAAAGTTATCAATGGGGTGACATCTATCTTAGTCCCCCACCCAGCCCAGCCTTGTGCATTCTTGTACTACTTACCTATTGTTATCAATGGGGTGTCATCTATCTTAGTCCCCCACCCAGCCCAGCCTTGTGCATTTCTTGTACTACTTACCTATTGTTATCAATGGGATATCATCTATCTTAGTCCCCCACCCAGCCCAGCCTTGTGCATTCTTGTACTACTTACCTATTGTTATCAATCAAGTGACGTCTTTTTGCCCCCCCCCCCCCCCCCCCCCCCCCCCCCCCCCCACAACCTTGCGGGTTTTCAGGTAAATACTACTTACCTTGTACCTTGACATTGTATGATAAAGAAGCATCTCCAGCCTCGTTACTGGCCCTGCAGGTGTATAACGCTGTATCTTTTACCTGGTAAACAAAAACATGACAGTTTTAAGAAACATGTTAGTCGCCTGTCAGTATGCCAGTTAGTGTAAAGTGATGGACAGACTACAGAGAATAGATACCGGTGTGTCTCCCTTCCATAGCAGGTAACATAGAAACATTCAAATGTGATATCCCTTCAGATGAGTGCTTAATCGCAGAAACATTGAAAACATGTGTTGTAATTTGTTTTGTATGTGAATTGTTCACTTCGTGATAAAAGCATGCAATTTGGATAAATTATAGCTTAATGTATTCTAAAAATATAATGATATAGGGCCATCTTCAAATTTCAATGTTATTTAATGGATAGTTGCATATTGATAGAATTAAGATCAATTCTAAATTTTAAAGCTGCATGATCACTCTAAGCAGAGTTATTGACAGATAATGCATAGGCAGATAATCTGGAAGGGTGTGTAGGTTGATATCAATCTATACTTAAGGTAAGCGTCTCAGGGTTGGTTTTCAAAGAGCATATCCAATTTGATGAAATCATAACAAGATCCTCCGAAGGAAAACATGTGTTGCCTGCCAATATGTCAGAAAGTGAAAGTGTGATGGACAGACATACAGAAGGACAGACTTAGTGATCCCTGAAAGTGTCTTCCTGAAAGGAAGGTAACACAAAACTGTAAAACGCATCATCTTTACCTCAGCATCAGAGATTACAAGTTCTATTCCCTGATTTTTTATAGAAATATTTGGAATATCGCCCTCTGTAAGTTGTTCCCCATTTTTCAGCCAAACAATCTCCGGCAGCGGCACCCCTGTCACGGTGCATGTCAAGGTCAGACTTCCTTCAGAAACAACCTTGGGGCTTGTGTTCACTCCAAAGGTCCTTATTTTAGTTGGAACTGTAAACCAAGGGTTGATAAAATGAGCCACATCACATTTTATTGGTTCCAAATTATAGTGACGAATCTACAACTTGGGTAAGTACTTCATGCAGTCCGTTGTAAATTTATTCTGCACATTTATTTTTATTCCACTCATTTAAAACATTATTTCCGCCTTCTAGGAAAATGCAGTATTCTTTCACCTTAGTATTTTGTTAAAATGTGTATCTATTTTGTTTCCATGCACATGAATATTGTTAATATTTTTACAATAAACCATAAACAAGAGGGCCATGAGGCCCTGGAATCGCTCACCTGAGAATGGGCTATTTAAGACTTAACTTTTTCAGCGCTTATGGCAATATCATCAAGACAAACTTTCTGACAAAGTTTCAACATGCTCAAGTTAAAAAAGTGGCTTCCAGAGTGTTAACAAGATTTTCATTAAATTTGGCCTAGTGACCTAGTTTTTGACCCAACATGACCCAGTTTCAAACTTGGCCTAAGATATATGTTCTGATAAACTTTCATGAATATTGGATGCAAATGTTGCCTCTAGAGTGTTAACAAGCAAATGTTGACGACGGACAAAGGGCGATCACAAAAACTCACACTGGTGAGCTAAAAACTAGTAGTGTTGTTTGCAAGCACAGCGTCAAAAACAGATGTCTCCCCTAAAAACTTTTTTATTGAACAAGGGGAGATAACTTTGCAACAAAGTGGCCCAGAGTTATAATTATTGCAAGGTGCACAACTTCACATTGCCATCTATATATGTTCCAAGTTTCAATCAATTCCATTAAGTAGTTTATGAGTTCTGCTCTGGACAATCGTAATAAGAATAAGAATAATGACAAATACAGTATGTCTCCTTTTCGGAGAAGGGGAGACATTAATATGAGTTTAATTCATATGAATAAAGTTTCTGTTCTGTTCTGTTTTGGATATCATCCCAAATCAGTTTTTAACCACATCACAAAACCAGAAATACTCTTAACATATATTTAGGGTAACTTCATGAACAATGTTTTGGGGTTTTCCCACATACAGACACATTCTGAAGCCTTTGCATTATTGAGAACATTGTGGGCAATTTCTCTTTTTGCCACAATGTTTACAACTCCATTCATTAATTATACCTTCATTGGGTAAGGCATATTTCCTAGCCTAGTACTGGTTTGTTTACCCAGAGATCATGAATGAGTGAACTGCAGTTGTGATATATAACTGAAATATTGTTGGAAACGGTGTAACACCCCAAGAAAACAAATATACTGTTGTACACAGGAAAGGGTTAAGGGAATAATACTGATTGAAAATATCGGAGTGAGAGCAGCATTGTCCGTAGATTCTCACCTGTTACAAAGACATTAAAATCAAGTTCATCCGAGCCCGCCTTATTCACAGCTACGCATTTGAATATCGCCGAATCTGTCAACTCGGCATTCTTCACCTTTAACTGTCGACCTGATGTCAGGATTTCATACCGTGTCTAAAATAAAAGTGTATATTTACAGTCAAACCTGTGCTTAAGATCACCTTAGAAAAGTAATTCCCTGTCTATAGGAACCATACTTTTAGTTTCCCCAATAACTAATTTTCTGGGTAAATGACCCTGCAATTTAAGACCAATGGGTGGTCTTTAAACACAGGTTTGACTAATTACTATTCATGTTATTTGACACAATGAATATTTCTTCAGGATTTTACAAAGATCTCTACAGACTATGTCTGACTCAATGTTCCTTGTTTTCGAGGACACAACACATTCTGTAAAGAATCTGTGAAATCCTGAAGAAGTGTTATAGCCTGAATATAGAATCAAAGAGTGTTTTTATTGTTAGATATATTTTTAAATAAAATTCCCAACCGAGAAAAACTGATAAATAGATGAAAAATAAATGATTCTTAACCCTTTTGCCACATACAACAAATATGGAGCAGACGACTTTGAAAGCATCTGGGCAAGTATATGAAAAATCTG
This sequence comes from Serripes groenlandicus, assembly GCA_031761405.1. Classification (NCBI taxonomy): domain Eukaryota; kingdom Metazoa; phylum Mollusca; class Bivalvia; order Cardiida; family Cardiidae; genus Serripes; species Serripes groenlandicus. Next base: position 31,991,910 of record JASEVX010000002.1, read on the forward strand.
AAAGTATTATTATTGAATAAAGTTGAAATCATTGTAGCAAAAGGAGAAATTGCTCATGATGCTCTCAAAAGTCGTCTGAAAGTGTTTGAATGAGGGATAGGGTTAAGACATTTTCAAAGCAGCCGGACCAACAATTATCAATTCAGGTAAACTGGTAGAGAATACAAACATACCTGTACAGAAGCATCCAGCCGGATCCCGTTCTTAAACCATGTTATGGACGGAGACGGGATCCCACTGACTGGACAGTTGATTATTGTAGTCTGGTTTATCATGACCTTGGGACTGAGGTCAAGGTCATCCCTCTTGATTTTGGGTGGAACTGTAAAAAAACGTGATTGTTAGATTTAACTGTTTACTTGATGCAATACTTTGACTTTTAAAAACATTGTGACAAATAGAGGAGTTTCTCATTCATTATGAGCAATGTTTTCAATTTGTCACAATGTTTTCAAACTTTATTCAATAATTGTGATTTCATTTGTAGAGATTTTTCATATTTTTTTACTACATGTTTTTTTCAAAGTTGTCTGCAAATATGGTGTATGTGGGAAATAGTTCAGAGATTTCTTTGAACTATCTCATAAAAAAATGTTATTTGAAAACAGGAAGTATTTTTTATAGATTTGAACGTAAAATGAGGTAACAGTAGAAATTGCATATGTTGAGCAATTTTTCCCTCTTCAAAAAATGTTTTCCAGTGTGTTCGCTTTACTGAACATACTGTGAGGTCAAAAGAGGCATCTAATTCGTAATAAAGAACACAAATATACAGAATTAGATTATTCACAAGTTCTCTAGAAATACAATGTTAGAAAAAATATTACACATCATTTTGACGACGATTCAATTTCGAGGTCGAGAACAACAATGGCGGTTCGTAAATAATATTTTGCAGGGCCCTAGCAACCAACCGAAAGGACAGTATAATTGAGAAATAGATCGTTAATGTTAATTTATCTAAACAATCAGAAACGAGTGTTAATTTTCTAGATAGTGAAGTGTTTCAAACAAACAAACGAAACATTTTAATAGCCAATATCAAATTATACAATAAAAAGGTTATTGCATTATATGGGAAACTCAGCCGAAGGAACTCGTCCAACACAATATTTTCCCATAGAGATGCAATAACCTATAGTATGTGATGAGGATTAAAAGCACACAAAGGCATATTTGAAACGTGATACAAGGCATTAATGTCACCGGAAAAATCTGAATCAACCCATTCCCACATACAGAAAATATGCTGCAGACAACTTTGCAACTATTCAGGCAATAAAAGTAGAAACCTTCATAAATGAAAGTTATATTATTGAAAAGAGTTAAAACATTGATGCAAAAATAGAAATCGCTCATTATGACCAATATCCACAATTGCCACAATGCTTTCAATGTCAAAATGTGTCTACATCAGGGCAGGGTTAATTTACACATACATGTTATACTTAGATTATTGAAGTTGATGAAATGGCAAACAACTACGATGCATGTTAGAACATAACAAGTAGAGGTCAAGAAAAAAAAAAAATCATAAATTGTATTTATTTTTTCAAGGAAGTGAATTGATCATAAACAGTTATACAATTGGGACATCATGACATTCATTAACGATCTCACACTTTTAAACTAGGTTCAGTTATTTTTCCATGAATGTTGTTATTTGCAACAGAAACAGTGAAGCCTTGTTCAGGAAATTATGAAATCTCATTTGGTCATGATATAGAAGCCGTAGGCTGATATTGTCTGTGTCAAGAAATCCTGTTATATGCATAAAATAATAACAAATATTAAGATACAGCATGGTTTTCATTCCGACCAAAATATATGAACTATATATGTACACATTTCTATATGTTCAATATAATGTTCACTCCTTCTTATCAACCAATTATATCGACTGATTTAAATATCTGAAAAAAACAAAACATTTACCTAAAACATTCAGCTCAAAGTCTTTCTTGCTCTCTCCTGCATTGTTCTTAGCCCTGCATGTGTACCTTTAATAGATCAACAGAACTTTGTAAAACCATCACTATAAGATTCTTCTGAACTTTTCCAAATTCAAATTGTAAGTAATTTTTTCACATACAGATGCACTTCTGTACCACCAAATTGGTGTTGTGGTATAGCGTCTGCTTTGGGTGTGGGAGGTTGCTGGTTCGATCCCAAGCCTGGTTCATATCCAAGACTTTAAAAATGATAATAATGGCTGTCAGCCTTGGTGCTCAGGATTATGGGGTTAGCATAACGATTGGTGTCAGGATAAATGGACCAGAACTACTGGTAACTTATTCAGGAAATGTCGCAATTTAACTGAAAAATTGTTGAAGAAGGGTAAACCATCAAACAATGTGCATTTCTGCATATGCAGCAGACAACATTTAAATATACTGTGGTATATGGTAAAATTGCTTATTTTACAATCTCTTTTCAATAATTGCACTTCCATTCACTAGATGTTTTTCAAAGATGTTTGCTTCAGATTTATTGTATATGGGGAAGGGTTAATGCAATAACATGTACCTAGCAGTATCTGCAACTTGAGCAAAAGCGATCTCCAAAGTCCATCCATTGTCCTTGAACTTGTATTCTTCCGTCTCAACAGTGATTGGTCGATTGTTTTTGTACCATGTGATCTCTGGTAGTGGTATGCCAGACACAGGACATGTGAGAGTCATGGTACCATTTGTAATGATTTCTTTCTTGTTTATCTCCCCTGGTTTGTCCACAGCAGGCTTAACTATAACATAAAGTAGGCTTCGTTAACACTTTCCCACAGGCACTCATTCCATGACCGCTGCAGCAGCAAACCTTTGAAAACAGAGTCAACATGAGCAATTTCTCCTTTTGCCACAATGTTTTCAACTTTATTCAATCATTGTTTTATTAATTTATAGAAGGTTTCCATATATTGGACTAAAAGTGTTTTTTAAAGTCATCTCCTGCAGATATATTGTATGTGGGAAAGGGTTAAATTAGCATGCTTTATGACATGCTAAAAGGGAATTGTCTGTCAATAACCAATAATCTATCATATAATCAAGTCAAATTGGAACAGACAGACAACAGAGAAGTGATCTTCAAGAGTCATACTGCAGAAGCATATCATTCTATAAAAAATACATCAAATTTTGTAGAATTTTGTTGTTGTTATTATTAATAACCAAATATTTTTAAAACATCGTGGAAAGAAGGGGAACTTTTTAAAATGTCACCATTTTCCACAGGATAATCATTTTGCTAATCTGTTCCGTAGCAGATGATTCTAAAATTACAGATCATGTAAATGGTTTATAGAAACAAGAGTGCAATGGAACGAATGCCAACGCTCGTCTGTTTATTTCTAAGTCGTAACAAGAGTACCGCAAACGGTACATAATACGCTCGTCAGGAACTTCTTTGTAAGTTTCCTCTTTGTTTTGATATATTGTTTGTTTGTAAAAAGTTAATAAAGTCGTTCAGGAATAAGTTGTTAAAGAATAATGGGAAACTATGAAAAATGCATAACTCATGCAGAAATTGACAAATATTCTAAGTCCAAAAAGGGGCATAACTCATTCAAAAATTGACGAAATCCAAGGAAATGTGAACTTGATTTGTGACACATGATTTCAAAGCCATATACAAAATTTCAGGTCAATAGCTCAAAGTATGTAGGAAAAAAGTGCGGAAAACCAATATTCTAAGTCCAAAAAAGGGCATAAGTCATTCAAAAATTGACGAAATTCAAGGAAATGTAAACTTGATCTGTGACACTTGATTACAAAGCCATATACATAATTTCAGCTCAATACATCAAAGCATGTAGAAAAAAAGTGCGGAAAACAAATATTCTAAGTCCAAAAAGGGGCATAACTCATTCAAAAATTGACGAAATCCCAGGAAATATGAACTTGATATGTGACACATCACTACAAAGCCTTATACAAAATTTCAGCTCAATAGCTCAAAGTATGTAAGAAAAAAGTGCGGAAAACCCGAACAGACGGAGGGATAGACGGAGGGACGGGATGACCATACTTATTTTTAAGAAACGGTCGTATAAAAAGTGCATTACTGAATAACTATTGAAGCCAAAGCTATGTGTTTTGGAGTAGTACTAAGTTTCATTTGAACGGCTTGTGAGTAATGAGGTAAGGTCAAAGTTTTTCTGACATCGCAAACGTCAACACCAAAGGTATCACAATAGCAGACTTTTTTTCTTCGAAAATAACTAACCATATACATCAACATCAAACTCTTCCTTTGCACCACCAGCCACATTCTCTCCCACACATGTATAACGGCCAGTATCGGACACACGGGCAGTCACTATCTCCAGCCGTAGACCATCAGCAATCAGTTTTAAATTTGGATCTAGGTCGGTGTTGATTTTTTCGTCATCTTTGAACCTATAAAGTATGAAGGTTGATTTTGGCGTGATTGGGGTGACAGAACACTAGACAATTTAACATTTAATACTTAAAATTATAAAACAATATCCAGAATAAGAAAAATAATTCTAGTCAATTTTTCCCAGTAAATATTTCCCATGTGCTGATACCTTATTACTTCACTAAACTTAATTAAGATACAGTAAAACCTGTGCTAAATACCACCTTTGTTTAGCAATTCCCTGCCTAAAGCAACATCATTTTTAATTTCCAAATTAATCATTTTCTGCCTTATTGACTCTCACATTAAAGAAGACCAGATTGTTCACTTCCAATTGGTAGTCTTTAACCCTTTCCCTCATATGACAATTCTGCAGCAGACGACTTTGAACATATTTTGTCAAATAATGAAAAATCTCTAAAATTGAATGGATAACCTATGACTAAAAGTGGAAAACATTGTGACAAAAGGAGAAATTGCATGTTTTGTGCAAGTTCTTCTTTTGTTACTATGTTTTCAAAAAGACGTCTGCTGCAGAGGCGTCAGAAAGCATCTATATGAGGGAAAGGGTTAAACACTGGTTGGACTCTACTTTAGGGGGAAATATTTATATTCTTTTGGCAGAGTTCTAAACTTACAAATGTTGCAAAAAAGTAATGATCCCGGTAGTAATAAATGTAATAGTTTAAGGGAACGTAACTCTATTGATATGATTCAAAATCATGTCTTGTACATCATCAATTTCTGTACAACAAGTTTCTTTATTCGTAATTAAAAGCTAAAAAAGTGGTAAGCTCCATCTTATCTGGACGATTTTAGACGCCTCTGCAGCAGATGACTTCTGAACATTGTGAAAAAATCACAATATTTTCAACTCTTTTCAATAATTATACTAACATTTATTGAACAACCAAGTGGTACGGTGATACAAGCCTGACATATTTTAATTAGTATTGTAATCTCTTTACTGTAACAATGAAATATCAATCTTTAAATTTACCATGTGACTGCCGGCCGTGGTATACCAGTGACCGGACAATCTAGATAGAGTGAGTTCCCCTTAATGACTGTGTTATTGGCTGGGGAAACTGTATCGGGGTCTATGGAGGGAGGAACTGAAATTATAAATAATCACTTGATAAGTTAAGATTGTTTGGTGTTACATGCTTAAAATTATAATGAACAATTATTCCTTTTTGCCACAATGTTTTCAGCTTTTCTTCAATAAATACCTTTTCATTTTTAATGTTATTCTCAAGATGTTATCAAAGTCTTCTGTTGCAGATTTGTTAGATATGCAAAAAGGGTTAACCTTTCTTAGACTCGTCAAAATTTACAAATCAATTAGAAAATTTACACAAGAGTGTTATGGTTGAGAAGAAATCATTTACTATAGTTAACTTCTCCTTTCCCTATTTGTGTGTGCCAGGGTTTTAACTTTTTCCCACATGCAGACACATTTAAAAACATATGAACAGCATGGAGACAAAATAAGAAATTGTTCGTAATATCCTCATTATCAACCTTTTTGAATGATTAAACTTTCAATAAAAGAGATACCATATTTTTCCTTAGAATTTTGCCGCTTCAGATTTGTCATATGTGGGAAAGGGTTAAAATAGGTGAATTAACCAATTACTTCATACACTATTCATTTACTTTTGAATAATCATATCTGAAACTTCAGAAGTAATGTTTTTTGACTTCTTCAGCTATTCCTTCACCTTCCCATGACATTTTTAAATGTGATGAGCTATATAGAGGTCAAAAGTTGTTTGCATCTAGGAAAGGGTTAACCCTTTTACTCATGAAGATGCTTTCTGATACCTCTGCAGCAGATGACTTTTGAAAAAATTGTGGCTAAAGGAGACATTATCTCCTTATGTCACAATATTTTCAAATTCATTCACTACTTGTTCTTTCATTTATAGAGTTTCCAAATTTTTGACCAAATGTTTTCAATGTTATCTGGTGCTGATTTGTAGTATGTGGGAAAGAGCTAATTGCGAAATTAAAATAATCCCTCTACCTTGTACATCCAAGTCAAAGCTGATCTCTATCTCCCCAGCAATGTTCTCCGCAATACACGTGTACCTAGCTGTATCGCCCACCTCTGACTCTGTGATTGTCAATACTTTTCCATCATCCGATATCTCTATACGCTCATCCAGTTGGTCTGGTATCAGCTCATAACCATTCCTTATAGTAGATACACAAAGGTATTACAGTTAAACTTGGGTTGGCCCTCACCTCTTATTAGCAGCCAACTTGTATTAAGCAGCCATTTGAATATAAACAAAAAAACATTTTCTTCTTCATTTGACTTATATTTACCCTTTCCCTGATATGACAATTCTGTAGCAGACGACTTTGAACATATTTTGTCGAAAAATGGAAAATCTCTATAATTGAATGGATAACCTATGACTCAAAGTGGAAAACATTGTGGCTAAAGGAGAAATTGCTTGTTTCGAGCAATTTCTTCTTTTGTCACTATGTTTTCAAAAAGCTGTCTGCTGCAGAGGCGTCAGAAAGCGTCTTTATGATGGAAAGGGTTAACAGCCATCTGTGTTCAACAGTCAAATGTTGACTCTCCCCTGGCTGGCTACTTAAGACAAGTTTGCCTCTCGTACCAAAGGTCCTTGGCTAGAATCCTGTGATTAGCACGTTCTGCCCTTGGGACTTTTCCACACAAACAGCGTGAATCCTTGTTAAATGTCCAGGAAGCAGACATATATTGTGATTAATATAAGCTCAAAGCTTGTTTCACAATTGATGTAAAATAAAATTAAACCAAAGGTATAAATTGACTATATTAACCTGATCCTGACCTTTAGGAAAGAATATGAATAGTACTCAGTGAACCGTAAATACTCGGTTATAAGGTGCTCTTTACTATTAGGGTAATTAGACGTTTTCACGCAGTCAGGTCTGGATCTGCACTGTTTGCTATTTAATCAAAGAGGAGTTCTAGAAGCCTCTGTCATTTAGTGTATGTTAAGATCATAAAACATGAATGTGTAAATTGATCTTAATCTTGTTTTCTTGTTGTCAACACACTGAGGTTGGTTTTGCTACACAGCATGGCTCATAAAGTCAAGTGAAAGTAATAAATTTCACAAGGTACTTTGAATTTCCAGACTATTCTTGGATCAGAAGAGTATCAGGTTAAACCTTCTACCAAATACAGATGCTTTCTTATACCTCTGCAGTAGACGAATTTTGGAAACATTGTGACAAATGAAGAAATTGCTCATGATGAGCAATTTCTCCTTTTGCCACAATGTTGTCAACCTTTTTGAATAAACTTCCGTTTATAGATATGTTATCAAAGTCATCTGCTGCCGATTTGGTGAAGGACTAACTCAGTAATAAATTTTGCATTTAATTTTCCAAAAATATCATATAAGAAAAACAGTTTACCTGAGGTCAGTTTTTAGAACCTTTTATCTCGAAACCCTAATTTCTCTTTTTGCTACGATATTTTCAAAGTTTGTTCCTGCAGACTTGATTGGTTAAGCGTGAACTGGTTAAAACTTGTACTCGCTTAACACTGCTGCAGCCTTGATTAGTTCAGTGTGAACTGGTTAAAACTTGTACTCACTTAACACTGCTGCAGCCTTGATTGGTTCAGTGTGAACTGGTTAACACTTGGTACTTACTTAACACTGCTGCAGCCTTGATTGGTTCAGTGTGAACTGGTTAAAACTTGTACTCACTTAACACTGCTGCAGCCTTGATTGGTTCAGTGTGAACTGGTTAACACTTGGTACTTACTTAACACTGCTGCAGCCTTGATTGGTTCAGTGTGAACTGGTTAACACTTGGTACTTACTTAACACTGCTGCAGACTTGATTGGTTCAGTGTGAACTGGTTAACACTTGGTACATACTTAACACTGCTGCAGACTTGATTGGTTCAGTGTGAAATGGTTAACACTTGGTACTTACTTAACACTGCTGCAGACTTCATTGGTTCAGTGTGAACTGGTTAACACTTGGTACTTACTTAACACTGCTGCAGAATTGATTGGTTCAGTGTGAAATGGTTAACACTTTGTACTTACTTAACACTGCTGCAGACTTCATTGGTTCAGTGTGAACTGGTTAAAACTTGGTACTTACTTAACACTGCTGCAGACTTGATTGGTTCAGTGTGAACTGGTTAACACTTGGTACTTACTTAACACTGCTGCAGACTTGATTGGTTCAGTGTGAACTGGTTAACACTTGGTGCTTACTTAACACTGCTGCAGACTTAATTGGTTCAGTGTGAACTGGTTAAAACTTGTACTCACTTAACACTGCTGCAGACTTGATTGGTTCAGTGTGAACTGGTTAAAACTTGTACTCACTTAACACTGCTGCAGACTTGATTGGTTCAGTGTGAACTGGTTAAAACTTGTACCCACTTAACACTGCTGCAGACTTGATTGGTTCAGTGTGAACTGGTTAAAACTTGGTACTTACTTAACACTGCTGCAGACTTGATTGGTTCAGTGTGAACTGGTTAAAACTTGGTACTTACTTAACACTGCTGCAGACTTGATTGGTTCAGTGTGAACTGGTTAACAATTGGTACTTACTTAACACTGCTGCAGCCTTGATTGGTTCAGTGTGAACTGGTTAACACTTGGTACTTACTTAACACTGCTGCAGACTTGATTGGTTCAGTGTGAACTGGTTAACACTTGGTACTTACTTAACACTGCTGCAGCCTTGATTGGTTCAGTGTGAACTGGTTAAAACTTGGTACTTACTTAAAACTGCTGCAGACTTGATTGGTTCAGTGTGAACTGGTTAAAACTTGGTACTTACTTAACACTGCTGCAGACTTGATTGGTTCAGTGTGAACTGGTTAACACTTGGTACTTACTTAACACTGCTGCAGCCTTGATTGGTTCAGTGTGAACTGGTTAACACTTGGTACTTACTTAACACTGCTGCAGACTTGATTGGTTCAGTGTGAACTGGTTAACAATTGGTACTTACTTAACACTGCTGCAGCCTTGATTGGTTCAGTGTGAACTGGTTAACACTTGGTACTTACTTAACACTGCTGCAGACTTGATTGGTTCAGTGTGAACTGGTTAACACTTGGTACTTACTTAACACTGCTGCAGACTTGATTGGTTCAGTGTGAACTGGTTAACACTTGGTACTTACTTAACACTGCTGCAGCCTTGATTGGTTCAGTGTGAACTGGTTAACACTTGGTACTTACTTAACACTGCTGCAGACTTGATTGGTTCAGTGTGAACTGGTTAACAATTGGTACTTACTTAACACTGCTGCAGCCTTGATTGGTTCAGTGTGAACTGGTTAACACTTGGTACTTACTTAACACTGCTGCAGACTTGATTGGTTCAGTGTGAACTGGTTAACACTTGGTACTTACTTGATTGGTTCAGTGTGAAATGGTTAACACTTGGTACTTACTTAAGCCATGTGACTGTAGGTTGAGGGTCTGATTCCACTGAACAGACAAGAGTCACATTGTTTCTGACCTTGACCTTAGGGTTGTTGACCACCCCCGTTGGACCTCCATCTCCTCCAGTTTGGTACGGTCCAACTGTTATTAAACAACAAAGAACATATGGGTGGGGCTGTTAAATTTTGACTCACCTGATATCAAAGAACCGTCAGAATAAATATTACATCTGGAAAATTGGAAGTAAAGTTATCCCTTTTCCCACATACAGAACTTTCTGACGCCTCTATAGCAGACGACTTTTGAAAACATGGTGACAAAAGGCAACAATGTTTTCAATTCTATCCAATCCTTATACTGACCTTTATAGAGAATTTCGATGTTTTTGTGAGCATGTTTTCAAAGTCGTCTGCTACAGATTTATTGTATGTGGGAAACTTTGGGTTTTAAGAGCTAAGAACACTCCGGAACAAAATTGGTAAATAAGCATCATGAATAAGGCTTATCAAGTTACAATAAAAACAAATTCTGCAAAGCTTCAGTAATAAAGGGTGTCAAGTAAATGATTAAATTTTTCCCACATACACAAAATCTGTCTAAACAAGTTTAAACGTTGTGGCAAAAGGGTAAATTGCTTACTATGAGCAATATCTTCCTTTGTCACAATGTTTTCAAAAGTTTAATACTATTCATTTAGGGGTTCATGAATGTATGGTAATTCCATAACATTTGCCAGGGGTAGAATGTCTTTTATTCCATTTGCCTTTTTTTTAAAGTTAAAACATGGTCAACTTGACCAACTTAAGAAAATGCACTTTTAGGCTACAGTACTTTATTTTTATTATCTTAATTTCCTATAGATATTGAAACAAGCGCCGTTTCCGTTGAAAATTATAGATCTGCGTAGACTCAAACAGACAAATTCCATCCTTCCATCCGTGGTTTTGGTCAGATTTTGCTAAACTTAAAATTAATACTTGTGTATCTTCATCATTTAAGCAAAATTAATACATTTGTTCAATTTTGTGCAAACATTTCTCCTCAACCCTTTACCAACATGTAGACGCATTTTGAGGCCTCTGCAGCAAATGAGTTTTGAAAACATTGAAGTAAAAAGAGAAATTGCTTAGAACGAGCAATTTCTCCTTTTGCTACAATGTTTTCAACTCTATTTAACAATTTTTAAATTCTCATTAATGCAGGTTTATGTACATGTTGCTAATATGCTTTCAAAGTCGTCTGCTGCAAGTCTGTTTTATGTCAGGGAAAAGCTTAAATGTAAGATCTCACCAAAATTTATCATTAAACAGAGTGGCAAATATTGTGGCATCATGAGCGATTTATATTTTTGCCTCAATGTTTGCGAAAAAGTCAACTCACCATAGACCTTTAGGTCCACTTTATGCTCTACCTCCCCAGCTACGTTCTCAGCAATGCATTTATAGGCAGCCGAGTCCTCTGCATCAGTATCTGTAATCTGCAGGGAACCATCCTCCAGTATCACCACACCGCTTATGTCTCCCGTGATGAGGGAATCGTCCTTGTACCATGTGATCAAAGGGGGCGGAGTTCCGGTTGCTGGGCAACGCAGAATAACGTTATTTCTCTCTATGATATCTTTAAAGGTTGTCAAGTTGGCTGGGAGACTTGGAGGATCTGTCATTATGTAATATAATTTGAATGTATTATTATGTTTAATCATTAGATAAATATATATACAGTCCAACCTGCACTAAAGACCACTTTTGTTGAGCAATTCCCTGTCTATAGCAACAACACTTTTAATTTCACAATTACTCATTTTCTGCATAAATAACCCTGTAATAAATGACCACCTGTGAAAAGGACTGGACTGATCTCTTCCCATCGGTGGTCTTTAAACACAGGTTGGACTGTATATTTATGAAAAGTGCTCTGTAAAAACCAACCTTAGGGCATTTGTGACCCATGTATATATCCAGTTAACCCTGCACATCAGTGCAGCTGCTGTCGGTCTGTGCACTTCTCGCCAATTAGTCATAGAAGGTTTCAAAAAACATCTAAAGAAATTGTCTACATAGAGATACGCAAATGTTTATCTACACTTGTTATTATGCTCAGGCGGGTTTTCCAAGTGCAGCATTCATATGGAATTTTCACTGTTACCTACTTTGAAATTATTTGATGATGAATTATTGAATCTGGAAAATTGGGATCATTTTTTATACTAAGTTCAAGAAGTTATGGGGAAAAGAGAATTGGTTTTTTTAGCCAATGTCCAATTTCCCATGAATAATGGTTTAATCTGCTAAGCTTTTTACTTTTGCCGCCATGGCTTCATAAGTCATCTGCTGCAGATAGGGCAAAATCAGTCAGCATGTGGGAAAGGCTTGAATATAGATAATTGTTTGTTCCCTATGTTATGGGTACTTAAAAGAATCGTCTCAACCACAACATAGTATTTAGTTTAAAATTATTTATTTCACACTGATTGCGAAACAACCTTCAAGCTTATATTAATCAAAAATCGATGTCTGCTTCCTGGAGACATAACCAGTAATCGGGCCATCTGTGTGGAAAAATCTGACAGGCAGAGTCCGCTTATCATGGGATTGGTAGACCGGACCTTTGGTACAAGACGCTGATGCTCTACCACTGAACCAGTGAAATTACTCTTGTGAGTGGAAATTTAATCAAACTGTTATATTTATTCCATAGTAAACTCATAGAATATACACTGCTCTTTCTCAAAAATAAACTGGTTAACACATACAAGAAATCTGTGGCAGCCAACTTTGAAAATATCTAGGCAAAAGTGTAAAATCCTCTATTAATGAAAGCATAATGATTAAAAAGAGTTTAAAACTTTGAGACAAGAGGAGAAATTGCTAGTTTTGGGCAATTTCTCCTTTCGTCACAATGTTTTCAGAAGTCCTCTACTGCAGAGGCCTCAGAAAGCATCCGTATAAGGGAAAGGATGAAACAGTGTTTATCAAGATATAACTAGAGATTGCTTTTTTGAAAAAGCGCTTGTCTCCCCATTTGTGTGGTCATAGGGGAGGAAAAGAAATGATGGAGATGAATTTTTTAGTTTTGGACTGGAGATGAAGCAACAGTGACAATCCTCAGTTATTGAGCGGAAACCATTTTCTAGCTGATGGTTACCATGACCTTGGTCTTTGACCTAGTGACCTCAAAATCAATAGGGGCCATTTGCTGCTGGTGACCAACCTGCACACCAAGTATGAAGGTCCTGGGCCCAAGCAATCTTCAGTTATTGAGCGGAAACCATTTTTCAGCCAAAGGTCACCGCGACCTTGACCTTTGACCTACTGACATCAAAATCAATAGGGGTCATCTACAGGTTAGGACCAAGCTGCACACCAAGTATGAAGTTCCTGGGTATAAGCGTTTTTGAGTTATTGAGTAACACACATTTTTCAGCTGAAGGTTACCGTGACCTTCGATATTTGACCTTGTGACCTCAAAATCAAACAAATTCAATAAAGATCATTTACTGGTTAGGACCAACCTGCACACCAGGTATGAAGTTCCTCAACATAAGCATTCTTTAGTTATTGAGAGGAAACCATTTTTCAGCTGAAGGTTACCATGACCTTGACCTTTAAGCTAGTGACCTCAAAATCAATAGGGGTCATCTACTGGTGGTGACCAACCTGCACACCAAGTATTAACTTCCATGGCCAAAGCATTCTACAGTTATTAAGCAAAAACAATGTTTCAGCTCATTGTCACTGTGAAGTTTCAGCTCAAGGTCACTGTGACCTTGATTTCGACCTCAAAATTAATAGGGTCTTCTACTGGGCATGGCCAACCTGCATACCAAGTATGGAGTTCCTCTGCCCAAGCGTTCTTCAGTTATTGAGCGGAAACCATTTTTTACCTCACAAGGTCACCATGACCTTGACCTTCTGACATCAAAATCAATAGGAGTCATCTACTGGTCATGACCAACCTGCATACCAAGTATGAAGATCCTATGCCCAAGCGTTCTTCAGTTATTGAGCGGAAACAAGTGTGACTGATGTGACCTTGACCACTGTGACCTTGACCTTTGACCTAGTGACCTTAAAATTAATAGGGGTCATTTGCTGGTGGTGACCAACCTGCACATCAAGTATGAAGTTCCTGGGCCCAAGCAAAAACTATTTATCAGCTCATTGTCACTGTGATCTTTCAAGCTCATGGTCACTGTGACCTTGACTTTAGACGTACTGACCTCAAAATCAATAGGGGTCTTCTACTAGGCATGGCCAACCTGCATACCAAGTATAAAGTTCCTCAGCCAAAGCGTTCTTCAGTTATTGAGCGGAAACCATTTTTTACCTCACAAGGTCACCATGACCTTGACCTTTGACCTTCTGTTATCAAAATCATTAGGGGTCAGCTACTGGTCATGACCAACTTGCATAACAAGTATGAAGTTCCTACGCCCAAGCGTTCTTCAGTTATTGAGCGGAAACAAGTGTGACAGACGGAAGGACGGACGGAACGGGCAAAACCAATATGTCACCCCCATGTAATGGGGGGAGACATAATAATAAACACATTACTTAATTAATTAATTACCATTCACAATGAGGCTTAAGTCCCGAGTATTAACTCCCGCATCGTTGGTAGCTACACAGACATAATTCCCTGTCTGAGACACTTTGGCCGAGGAAATTTGCAGCGATCCGTCATCTTTGAGTCTATATCCAGTCTCTTCGTTAAACAGATAGATGTCCGTCTCGTCTTTCTTCCACTTTACTGTAGGTGTGGGTTCACCCGAGTTTTCACAGTTCAAGGTCACAGCATCACCTTTCAGTATCATCTGGCTGGAAGGACCAATTCCATGTATAACCGGTGGGACTGAAAGAGAAATTATTAAGCTTAACTCTTTCCTGCATGCAAACAAGTTTTAACATCATCATGAGCAATTTCTCTGATTGTAACAATTTCAAAGACTTTTCAATAATTATATATTCACATATATAGAGGTTATCAATATTTTTGCCTTAATTGTGTGCTGTAGATTTATAATATTGTAAGCACAACCGGTTTATTTGTGTTTAAATTATAATATTTGACTTTTAGTTTTATGAAATTGCATTCAATTCTGTCAAGTTGTATCGGAGACATTGACCTAAAATGCAAACATTTTCACCTGCATCAATTCAAAGTGTATTGATGCAAATTAATGACCATAAGACTTATTATACCTGAGAAATGAACTTAACCATCATCATGAGCAATTTCCTCTTTTTACAACAATGTTTTAAATGCCATCTGCCGCAGATGCTTCAAAAAGTATGTGCATGTGGGAAAGGGTGTATATTATACTAGCACCAATAATTGTTTAACAAAGAGTATAAGGTTAATGAAATGACATACCATGTACATATAAGGTGATCACTTTAGTCTTGGTACCAGCCACGTTGCTCGCCACACATTCATAGATGGCCTTGTCTTCTACCTTCGAATCGCTTATCGTCAGACCTAAATCTCCAAACAGGAATCTATCCGAGTCGGGTAAGAAAGGAACAAAATTCTTTCTCCATGTCATATCGGGAGCTGGTACCCCTTCAGGGTCACATGGTAGGATGATAGTCTCATTTTCTATCACGATATATTCCTCGTTTGGATCGCCTGGTATTGTTGGAGCGACTTTAAAAATATAAAATGAGAAGAATAAGTAAGATTTTTTTCTCACCTTTTTGATTATAATTGATTTATTGGGGTTTTACACCATTTTCAACAATATTATATCTCCGTGACAGTGCATTTATCAAAGATCCCTATGCATAAAAGAACTTTACAAGAAAAATGCCTTTACCAATAAAGGTGGAGTCCACCTTGATAGCTGCAGAGGGGGATGGAAAACATCTTTCACACTGTCTCATTTGAGTATTGCCATTCTGCATATATGTAATATACACCAATATGTAACTATTGATAAAACAAATGACAAGTGTTGCTCCACTAAATAAACTCCAATGTAACTTTAACACTTTCCAACATACAACAAATATGCAGCAGACGACTTAAATTAATTTAAGCAAGATTATGGAAATTCTCTATAAGGGACAGTTTAATTGAAAGGAATTGTAAACATTGTGGCAAAAGTAGAAAACCTCATTAAGAGGATTTATTCCTTTCGACACAATGTTTTTCAAAAGAAATCTGTTGCAGAGGCATTACATGCGTCTGTATGTTGGAAAGGATTGACAGCTACCCAAAGGAGAACCAACGAAACCCCAAATTACAACACACAGCTCATAGATGTGTTCCTGGTAACAACAAAACACAAAATTACAACAAACAGCTCATAGATGTGTTCCTGGTAACAACAAAACACCAAATTACAACACAGAGCTCATAGATGTGTTCCTGGTAACAAAGAAACCTTACATTACAACCCACAGCTCATAGATGTGTTCCAGGTAACAACGAAACCTTAAATTACAACACACAGCTCATAGATGTGTTCCAGGTAACAACAAAACACCAAATTACAACAAACAGCTCATAGATGTGCTCCAGGTAACAACAAAACACCAAATTACAACAAACAGCTCATAGATGTGCTCCAGGTAACAACAAAACACCAAATTACAACAAACAGCTCATAGATGTGTTCCAGGTAACAACGAAACCTTAAATTACAACAAACAACTCATAGATGTGCTCCAGGTAACAACAAAACACCAAATTACAACAAACAGCTCATAGATGTGTTCCTGGTAACAACGAAACCTTAAATTACAACAAACAGCTCATAGATGTGTTCCAGGTAACAATGAAACCTTAAATTACAACACACAAATCATAGATGTGTTCCAGGTAACAACAAAACCCCAATTTACAACACACAGCTCATAGATGTGTTCCAGGTAACAATGAAACCTTAAATTACAACACACAAATCATAGATGTGTTCCAGGTAACAACAAAACCTCAATTTACAACACACAGCTCCTAGATGTGTTCCAGGTAACAACGAAACCCCAATTTACAACAAACAGCTCATAGATGTGCTCCAAGTAACAACAAAACACCAAATTACAACAAACAGCTCATAGATGTGTTCCAGGTAACAACGAAACCTTAAATTACAACAAACAGCTCATAGATGTGCTCCAGGTAACAACAAAACACCAAATTACAACAAACAGCTCATAGATGTGTTCCTGGTAACAACAAAACCTTAAATTACAACAAACAGCTCATAGATGTGTTCCAGGTAACAATGAAACCTTAAATTACAACACACAAATCATAGATGTGTTCCAGGTAACAACAAAAACCCAATTTACAACACACAGCTCATAGATGTGTTCCAGGTAATAATGAAACCTTAAATTACAACACACAAATCATAGATGTGTTCCAGGTAACAACAAAACCTCAATTTACAACACACAGCTCATAGATGTGTTCCAGGTAACAACGAAACCCCAATTTACAACAAACAGCTCATAGATGTGCTCCAGGTAACAACAAAACACCAAATTACAACAAACAGCTCATAGATGTGTTCCTGGTAACAACGAAACCTTAAATTACAACAAACAGCTCATAGATGTGCTCCAGGTAACAACAAAACACCAAATTACAACAAACAGCTCATAGATGTGCTCCAGGTAACAACAAAACACCAAATTACAACAAACAGCTCATAGATGTGTTCCTGGTAACAACGAAACCTTAAATTACAACAAACAGCTCATAGATGTGTTCCAGGTAACAATGAAACCTTAAATTACAACACACAAATCAAAGATGTGTTCCAGGTAACAACAAAAACTCAATTTACAACACACAGCTCATAGATGTGTTCCAGGTAACAATGAAACCTTAAATTACAACACACAAATCATAGATGTGTTCCAGGTAACAACAAAACCTCAATTTACAACACACAGCTCATAGATGTGTTCCAGGTAACAACGAAACCCCAATTTACAACAAACAGCTCATAGGTGTGTTCCGGGTAACAACAAAACTCCAAATTACAACACACAGCTCATAGATGTGTTCCAGGTAACAACGAAACCCCAAATTACAACACACAGTTCATAGATGTGTTCCAGGTAACAACGAAACCCCAAATTACAACACACAGTTCATAGATGTGTTCCAGGTAACAACGAAACTCCAAATTACAACACACAGCTCATAGATGTGTTCCAGGTTACAATGAAACCCCAAATTACAACACACAGTTCATAGATGTGTTAATTAAATTAAGCATTTTATGAATATCAAAATTAATCTCCATATATAATGCAATCGGATTCAAATGGACAGAATTTACTTGAAGAGTTTTGCCACTTATCTGTAACCAGTGCAGACACACATCAACCTGCACTGATGGACATGCTGATGATCTGGTCCTTCAATGATTTCAAATGCCTTATAGTTTATTCTACTGTAGATAATGGCTAAAATCAAAAGCATAACATTTAGGAAAACAAAGAAGTTGCTCATGAGTTAAAGGGTTTTTGCTATAGCTTGAATTAGCCCCAACAGGTAAATTAACCGTTTTAGTTCAATCAGGCCTGATTTATCAATCTTAGAATTTTACAAGAGGGCCATGATGGTCCTGGATCCTGGATTGCTCACCTGATATAATATAACTTGGTAAATGATCACACAAGGAACAATTGTGCCAAATCATTTCAAAATCTCGCTAATACTTTTGACAAGAAGTTTTTTAAAGTTTGTATTTGCACCATCATGTGGCAGCCATGTTTTTCAACGTATCAGAATAATTTGAACTATCTTGTTAGAGGGTTACCCAAGGAACATCAGTGCCGATTTTGTTTTTAAAGATTTTACTATACACATGAAAGGAAAACAAGCTCCGCCCCCTGGTGGCTATGTTTTTTGACGAGAACATTTTCAAAGTTTTTCATTTCTGTTGCAATGGTAACCAGAGTTCCGCATGGAATTCAATTCTTTGAACAAATTTGAAAGGGGACCACCAAAGGAACATCCCGATTAAGTTTTATCAAAATTGGCCAAGTGGTTTAGGATGAGATGAACCAAATTGTTGACAGACGACATATGCGACCAAAGACAAGTCACAATAACTCACTCTGAATCTCTGGCTCAGGTGAGCTAAAAATGGGGAGAGCTTAGAAAGTCTTTACATGTACTATATGATTTGTCTTTATTTTATGCTTAAGTCAGAGATCTAGATAAGAAGAGTATTTCACATCCCCAAATCCTTATTTGACCCTCAAACCCTATGGTGTGGGTACTCAAAAAATTGTCTCAGTGAGACAATTGTTTTGAGTACCCACAACATAGGTTTTAGTGTAGTCATAACTCCTCCTTATCTAGTCCTCTGTTAAGATAATGCATTCTACCTTGTACAAACAGGTTGATGTTTTTTTCTATCTCTCCCGCCACATTGACAGCCTGACATCTATATCTGCCTGTGTCTGACGCCTCGGCGGAGTAGATCTCCAAACTGCCATCCTCACCAATATAATAATGATAGTCAGACAAAGAGATAGGACTCTCATCCTTAAACCTGAAATAATAACATTGCATATGCATCGACTCCTGAAGGTCAATGTCATGGTCACAGTGATCTTATTCTAAAACACAAATTTATCCATTAACATCCATCAAATCTTCCGCTTACGACTTTGTAATCATCCGGTCAAAAATATGAAAAATCACTGTAAATGAAAGTATGATCATTGAATCGATTTGGAAACATTGTGGCAAAAGGAGAAATTGTTTATGATGAGCAATTATTTCCTTTTACCACAATGTCTTCCAAAAAATCATCTGCTACAAAGGTATTACAAAGTGTCCTGAATGTGAGAAATTGTTCATCCTTTCCACGAACAGACATCCTCTGACAATTTTGCAACCGGTGTTGAAATGTTTCAAGTCTGTATCATATATATACAGTCACAGATCACCTTTGCTTAGCAATTCCCTGTCTACACTTTTCCTTATTACTCATTTTCTGAATAAATGACCCTGTTATTATAGACCACATGTGAGAAAGACCAGATTGTTCTCTTCCCATGGATGGTTTTTAAACATGGATTGGAGGTACTTCCAATATTTCAGATGTTTCTTTTAGTTTTCCTCGGATGATATCCCAGCAGACATCAGGAACATATCATATCAGGTGAACAGCCAGAAAGTGTCAATATTAGAGATGGCTGTTAGACACCAATTGGAAGATGGATTATTAGAAACATGAAAGAATGTGTCTCAATATACTAAAAACAAGAGGGAATTTAATTTACATATTTCCCATTTACAATAAATCTGCAGCAGAAAACTTACGGTAAATCTCTATTTATAATTGAAAATTAAAGTTAATGAATAGAGATGAAATATTGTGGCAAAAGGAGAAATTGCTCTAAAAGGAGTAAATTCTCCTTTTGCCATAATGTTCTCAAAAGGCATCTGCACATGAGAAATTGTTAACCCTTTCCCACATACAGACGCTTTTTGACGCCTTTGCAGCAGAAGACTTTTGAAAACATAATGCGACAAAAGTAGAAATTGCTCAAAACAAGTAATTTCTCCTTTTGCCACAATGTTTCAACTGTTTTCAGTAATTACACCTACATTTATAGAGCTTTTCTGTGTGTTTGCTGCAGATTTGTTGTAAGATGTAAAGGGGAGTTAATTGGATGTATACTGACCATGTGATTATAGGTCTTGGGTCCCCGTCAACGGCACAAGGAATAACCACTCTATCTCCTTCTATAATCTCAAAATCAACCTTCTCTGCATTAGGATCATTGAAGACAAAGATTGGAGGCACTGAAATTAATAAATGGCTTTTATACACCGAAATTCATAATTGGCTTCTTTACACTGAAATGATAAATGGCTTCTATACACTGAAATTCATAAATGGTATTTTATACACTAAAATTCATAAATGGCTTATATACACTGAAATTAATAAATGGCTTCTATACACTGAATTTAATCAATGGCTTCTATACAAACACTGTTTTTATTAAGGTTAATTTGTAGTTCTGGTAGACTGATTGGGATTTTCATCAATTTTTCAGTCATATCAACAGTCTTTCCAAGGAACTGGCTGCCTGGCCGTATAGACTGTTATTACAAGCAACTGGCTGCTTGAGTACATAGACTGTTGTTCCAAGCAACTGGCTGCTTGGCCACATAGACTGTTAGCCCATTGATTGAACATGAATGGCATGTGTTGCAGGAAACTTTCGTCAAACGACTGAAAGAATGTCAAACGAGCTGGGGTTTCAATATCTCAATCTGGATTAATACCAACTCAGGTACCAAGGCACCATAATAAACATGGGTTCTATAGAGATACTGTGTTTCCTGAAGTTTATTTGTATTATTTGTGCAGTCTTGGCCTACATCGTTTGTTACCGATACATCAATATTTAGAAAAAAAACTAAAATATGGAAAATCTTGCTGAAAAACAAGGACAACGAAACCGATTAACCCTTTCCCTGATACGGCAATTCTGCAGCAGACGACTTTGAACGTATTTTGTCAAAAAATAGAAAATCTTCATAATTGAATGAATAACCTATGACAAAAAGTGGAAAGCATTGTGGCAAAAGGAGAAATTGCACGTTTTGTGCAATTTCTTCTTTTGTCACTATGTTTTCAAAAAGTTGTCTGCTGCAGAGGCATCAGAAAGCGTATATATGAGGGAAAGGGTTAAAGGAATTCAGCAGGATAGGGGTTAACAAACAAAACGAGATGCAGAGCAAATCCCAACGATCTTCTGCTTCCTTTAATTCGAAAAAGGAGCATTTCTAAATAATTGTTAAAGCTATATTTATGTGACTTGGCATAGACATGCGTATTGTTCCAAAGACCATGTGTACCAAGTTACATTTGAAAATATTGAATGTTTTTAACAAATTATTTTTTCTCAAAAAATAATACAGTTAACGCGATCGTGTATGTGTCCGGAAGTCACGTTTAACTACACTTCCGCTTAGAATACACATTCGCTGCACCTAAATAGTCCTAGTATTTTTTCGATATTAAAATGACTTCTACGTGTTATTTCAATACAGTGAAGTCATAATTATACTATCGAATCATCATAGGTAATCAATTTTCTAGAAAATATCAAATTAACAGTACGCGCATATATATTTCATTTGTCGGCAGGTACGTATAAGGCACGAGTATGAATTTTAGTCGTATGCCCATTCACTAGAAGTCGACCCCACGCTGTATAGAACAATGTTAATCTCACAAATATGCCACTACGCAGAGCTCAGTGAAATAGTCAGTGTGCATTTTAAACGCTCGCATCGCCGTTGTTTCTCCTTTTTCCAACATGATAACGATGATCAAAGTGGCTTTCTAATTATAGATCATGGTTTACATACGCGCGCATTCAGTTAGCTTAATATATATACGAAAGTAACGCTCATACGTTGTATCAAAGTACCATGGTGTAATGGAGAGCGTGTAGAACTACTAATCATAGACTACTTATGGACGCGAGTTCGAGTCCCAATAGGAACTGATCTTTTCTTTTTTTTTTTAATTCTTATTTTATGCGATTTGTTAAACATTATAGATTTATAATAATTAATTCACTCACATGAAACATAGTTATAATATAAGCCGAAATCCTGGATCCGCCCCTGGTGACGAAAACAAATCGAACTAACAATGTAAATCTCACAAATATGCCATGGGTGTTTTGACAGACTTTACGCAGAGCTCAGTGAAAGAGTTAGTGTGCATGTTAAACGCTCGCATCGCCGTTGAAATGCTACATTTACTAAAACTGTCAACTGATAAAAAAAATCTCTGGACAAAAATATTAATAATAATAAAATAGACTAAATTGTGCAATAGCATGATCAATTGCATTCATAAATTAGATTTTACAATACATGTTCAAAATAATTCGTTACCAGTACTTTCAGTACTTTGATTTCAGTTATGAGGTAAGATTAAAGTTTTATGACAATGCAGACGCCGCAGCCAAGGGTATCACAATAGCCCGACATTTTTTCTTCCAAAAACAGAAGAGCTAACAAAATAATATACTGGGATATGAAATATATAAATATCTTGCTTTACCTTGAACTTCGACAGTCACAACAAATGATGCATTCCCACCAACATTGGATGCCAGGCAAATGTAGTCTCCACTGTGAAAGTCCTTAAATTTACAAAGTACAAATTACTCTACCATACGGATATATACTGTTATAACAAAAGTGTTAAAAGGAGTACACGTGTCACCTGCCAGTCAACCCTTTCCCTCATACAATAAAGCTGCAGCAGCCGACTTTGAAAACATCTAGGCTAAATTATAGAAAAATTAATTAATTAAAAGTATGATTATTGAATAGATTTAATAATATTGTGGGAAAGGGAGAAATAGAACATTTCCTACAATATTTTCAAATATTTAATGCTAAAGATGAAGCTAAAAAGGAATTAAACCACTTTTCTGGTACCACCTGATAGCTATGTCTTTCCGACAATCAATATGGCTTGAATTATTTATGTAGAGGGTTACTTCGAAGGATCATTTCTATCAAATCATAATGGAATCAGATAAGCCGATTCAGAGGAGAAGGTATTTTAAAGATTAGGTATTTTCCCCTCTTTTTGAAGAAGTCAAAATAGATCCTTTCCCACTTGCAGACACATTCCGACACATTTGCAGCAGACGACTTTTGAAAACATTGTGACAAAAGGAGAATTTCCCTTTTGCCACATTTTTTTCAACTCTATTTTATGATTAAACTCTCATTTATGGAGAAAATTCACATTTTTGCCAATATTCTTCAGCATGTGGGAAGGGGTTAAACAAACCTGTATATCCTCAAAAATGATTGTCCCATTCTGGTTGGCAACTATATAATGATCAGTCTGTAACAATTGTCCATACTTTGCCCATTGTATTTTAGGTGGGGGATTACCAATCAGTACTTGACAATTCAACTCAACATTCTGCCCTTGTATCACTTCAACAACTGGGTCCATGTATCCGATAATCGGCAGTTCTAAAACAAAAAATGGAGTCTTATTGATCAAATGGATAGAGAAGAATCAGACAAACCTACACATACACACAATCTCACTACAGCCTTCAATGTCTGCCTACATAATAGTATATGACTTGATGCAACTTCCAACAAATAGAATGAACACCGTTGTCCTATATCACATTCCTAATTTAAACCTTTCCCACAAAATTAAATCTTAAGCAGAGGACATAATCTAGGCAAAACTATTTAAACATTTCTGAGTGAAGGTATTAGTATTGAATAGGGTTGGAGAATATTATAGCAAAAGGGAAGATTGTTGTTTTGAGCAATTTCTCCTTTTGGCATGATGCAAAAAGCATCTAATGCAGAGGCGTCAGAAAGCACCTGTGTGTGAGAAAGAATTTAAACAGAAGTTTATCTACCAATCACATTGACTTGAACAATCTTTGTTAACAGTTATATTTTGGTTTTATATCATCACATTGACTTGAACAATCTTTGTTAACAGTTATATCTTGGGTTTTTTATCATCACATTGACTTGAACAATCTTTGTTAACAGTTATATCTTGGTTTTATATCATCACAATGACAAGGAACAATCTTTGTTAACAGTTGTATCTTGGTTTTATATCATCACATTGACTTGAACAATCTTTGTTAACAGTTATATCTTCGTTTTATATCATCACATTGACTTGAACAATCTTTGTTAACAGTTATATCTTGGTTTTATATCATCACAGTGACAAGGAAAAATCTTTGTTAACAGTTGTATCTTGGTTTTATATCATCACATTGACTTGAACAATCATTGTTAACAGTTATATCTTGGTTTTATATAATCAAATTAACTTAAACAATCTTTGTTAACAGTTATATCTTAGTTTTATATCATCACATTGACTTGGAACAATCTTTGTTAACAGTTGTATCTTGGTTTTACATCATCACATTGACTTGAACAATCTTTGTTAACAGTTATATCTTGGTTTTATATCATCACAATGACAAGGAACAAGCTTTTTTTAATATCTCATTAATATACGTAAGGGTCTCATAAGATACCTTATCTTATAAGGGTAACATAAGATACCTATTCCAATAATGGTAACATAAGATATCTATTCATATAATGGTAACATAAGACACCTATTCCTATAATGGTAACATAAGATACCTATTCCTATAGTTGTAACATAAGATACCTATTCCTATAGTTGTAACATAAGATACCTATTCCTATAGTTGTAACATAAGATACCTATTCATATAATGGTAACATAAGATACCTATTCCTATAGTTGTAACATAAGATACCTAATCCTATAGTTGTAACATAAGATACCTATTCCTATAATGGTAACATAAGATACCTATTCCTATAGTTGTAACATAAGATACCTATTCCTATAGTTGTAACATAAGATACCTATTCCTATAGTTGTAACATAAGATACCTATTCATATAGTTGTAACATAAGATACCTATTCATATAATGGTAACATAAGATACCTATTCCTATAGTTGTAACATAAGATACCTATTCCTATAGTTGTAACATAAGATACCTATTCCTATAGTTGTAACATAAGATACCTATTCCTATAGTTGTAACATAAGATACCTATTCATATAATGGTAACATAAGATACCTATTCCTATAGTTGTAACATAAGATACCTATTCCTATAATGGTAACATAAGATACCTATTCCTATAGTTGTAACATAAGATACCTATTCCTATAATGGTAACATAAGATACCTATTCCTATAGTTGTAACATAAGATACCTATTCCTATAGTTGTAACATAAGATACCTATTCATATAATGGTAACATAAGATACCTATTTCTATAGTTGTAACATAAGATACCTATTCCTATAGTTGTAACATAAGATACCTAATCCTATAATGGTAACATAATATACCTATTCCTATAATGGTAACATAATATACCTATTCCTATAATGGTAACATAAGATACCTATTCATATAATGGTAACATAAGATACCTATTCCTATAGTTGTAACATAATATACCTATTCCTATAGTTGTAACATAATATACCTATTCCTATAATGGT
Organism: Serripes groenlandicus; assembly: GCA_031761405.1. NCBI lineage: Eukaryota > Metazoa > Mollusca > Bivalvia > Cardiida > Cardiidae > Serripes > Serripes groenlandicus. The sequence continues at coordinate 32,017,798 of JASEVX010000002.1, forward strand.
AACATAATATACCTATTCCTATAGTTGTAACATAATATACCTATTCCTATAATGGTAACATAATATACCTATTCCTATAATGGTAACATAAGATACCTATTCATATAATGGAAACATAATATACCTATTCCTATAGTTGTAACATAAGATACCTAATCCTATAATGGTAACATAAGATACCTATTCCTATAGTTGTAACATAAGATACCTATTCCTATAATGGTAACATAAGATACCTATTCCTATAGTTGTAACATAATATACCTATTCCTATAATGGTAACATAAGATACCTATTCATATAATGGTAACATAAGATACATATTCCTATAGTTGTAACATAAGATACCTATTCATATAATGGTAACATAAGATACCTATTCATATAATAGTAACATAAGATACCTATTCCTATAGTTGTAACATAAGATACCTATTCATATAATGGTAACATAAGATACCTATTCATATAATGGTAACATAAGATGCCTAATCCTATAGTGGTAACATAAGATACCTATTCATATAATGGTAACATAAGATACCTATTCCTATAATGGTCTCTCTAATATACCTATTCCTATAATGGTCACATAAGATACCTACCTATTCCAGTGATGGTCAGATAGGCTGATGAATTTGCTACACCAAACTGATTCTGGGCTACACAAACATAGCTCCCCTCATCGTCTTTCTGTGCTCCTGTAAAAGAACACATTGATTATCTGCTTCTGCGCCCCAGATGGAAATGCATGCACATAAACACATTGATTATCTGCTTCTGCGCCCCAGATGGAAATACATGCAAATAAACACATTGATTATCTGCTTCTGTGCCCCAGATGGAAATACATGCAAATAAACACATTGATTATCTGCTTCTATGCCCAAGATGGAAATACATGCAAATAACCACATTGATTATCTGCTTCTGCGCCCAATATGGAAATATATGCAAATAAACATATTGATTATCTGCTTCTGCGCCCCAGATGGAAATACATGCAAATAACCACATTGATTATCTGCTTCTGCGCCCCAGATGGAAATATATGCAAATAAACACATTGATTATCTGTTTCTTCGCCCAAGTTGGAAATACATACAAATAACCACATTGATTATCTGCTTCTGTCCCCCAGATGGAAATACATGCAAATAAACACATTGTTTATCTGCTTCTGTGCCCCAGATGAAAATACATGCAAATAAACACATTGATTATCTGCTTCTGCACTCCAGATGGAAATACATGCAAATAAACACATTGATTATCTGCTGCTGCGCCCCAGATGGAAATAGATGCAAATAAACACATGAATGAAGGCAAAGCAATTTTAGCCACATTGTTAAAAAAAATGAAAAAAAATAACAATTTCTACTTTTCCTTTTTATGTACATGTATGTTCACCTGCATATCCAGGCCTTGTTGTAAGAACACATTTACCACATGTTAAAGCAGGTAACCAGTCATTAAAGGGGGACAAGAGCCCCTTTGTATTTTTACAGGGTGGACAATAGACCCTTCATCATTTCTAACAATCCATTTTGATGCATCTGCAGCAGAAGACCTTTTGAAAACATCGTGGACAAAGGAGAAATTGCTCATAAAGAGCAATTTTTTCATTTGCACCCAATGTTAATAATTATACTTTCATTTATAGGTTACTACATTTGTCCACAACTAATTTCAAGTTCCTCTGCTGCAGATTTGTTGTATATGGGAAAGGATGTTAACCCTCCCTCATACAGCAATTATACAGCAGACGACTTTGAACATATTTTGTCAAAAAATAGAAAATCTCTTTAATTGAATGGATAACCTATGACAAAAAGTGGAAAACATTGTGGCAATAGGAGAAATTGCATGTTTTGTGCAATTTCTTCTTTTGTCACTATGTTTTCAAAAAGCTGTCTGCTGCAGAGGCATCAGAAAGCGTCTATATTAGGGAAAGGGTTAAGAGTTAAACTTGAAAACCTGTAATTTGTAAAGCTCCTGATGGCAGTTGTTTCATCTTGCCTCCCAAGTCCAATTTCTTCCCATCCTTTCGTTTCCAGAACAATTTGGGTATAGGTAGTCCCTGAGCCCGACATTCGAGAGATGTGTCTCCATTTATGTCGACACCAACATTCTGTGGTCCTTTTACAATTCGCGGTTCAGCTGTGGACAAAAAAAAGAATTCACCGATATATTGGCACTTTCACTTGATACAGACAACTTTTAACACACACTCTTTAACAGAAGACTTGAAAACATTGTGGGAAAGGGAGAAATTATTCAAATCAAGCAATTTCGTCTTTCTTTCCCAAAATTCTTTTGAACTCGAAAAGAAAAAAAAAATACAATAATTGAATAGAGTTGAAAACATGGTGATAAAAAGAGAAATTGCTTGTTTTGAGAAATGTCTTTTTTTGCTATGTTTTCAAAAAGCTGTCTGTTGCAGAGGCATCAGAAAAAGCCTATATGAGGGAAAGGGTTAATTTATACCATGGGCCAACATTTACCTACCGGTAGTCCAATATTACAATAGTTTTCTCAAGATATTTTTCAGCGAGAAAGTTATTCATTCATTTACCTGATATGCTATTTAAGAAATGTCTGCTTTAACCCTTTCAGATACAAGAAATTAACCTCTGACGAATTTGAAAACATCTCAGGTAAAATGTGAACATTTTCTATAATTACTATTGAATTTCTCCTTTACTATTAAGTTTTCAAAGGTCGTCTTCTGCAGGATCATCAAAAAGGATATGTTTGTAGGAAAGGGTTAAAGCTATTTGAGGCCAAAAATCGGACATCATTGTAAATTTGAGGACTTATTTTCATAAAGAGATGAAAACAAGAGGGCCATGATGGCCTTATATCGCTCACCTGATCTAATAGAACTTCAATAGTTTTCAAAGTTTTTACTTTATACATATATATGGAAAACAAGCAACCCCCGGTGGCTATGTTTTTCAACGGATCAGAATAAATTGAACAACCTTGGCAGATTATTTTAAAATCGGGCAGGCACTTTTGGACAAGAAGATTTTTAAAGTTTTTATAATGATGCACATATAATGAAAACAAGCCCCGCCCCTGGCAGCCATGTTTTTCAACAGATCGGATTAATTTGAACAACCTTGGTAGAAGGTACCCCAAGGAACATTTGTGCCAAATTATCTTTAAATCAGGTTGGTTCTTTTGGATTTTACAATGCACATATAAGGAAAACATTCATGGGAGAGGATCAGCCAAGGAACATTGTGCAAAATAGTTTTCAAATCAGACCAGTACTTTTGGATAAGAAGATCTTTAAAGCCTTGGAAATTTTCCCCTTTTCTATTGACGCAGCAACCTAAGTTCTACATGAAATTGAATTTTTTGAACAACTTTAAAAGAGGACCACCTTTGGAACATTCCTCTGAAATAATTTTGAACTTGATCCATTGGTTTAGGAGGAGAAGATGTTTGTAGGAACAAGAGGGCCATGAGGCCCTGGATCGCTCACCCGAGAATGAGCTTTTTAAGACTTAACTCTTTCAGTGCAAATGGCAATATCATCAAGACAAACTTTCTGACAAACTTTCAAGCTGCTCAAGTCAAAAATGCAATCTCTATAGTGTTAACAAGATTTTTATACAATATGGCCTAGTGACCTAGTTTTTGACCTGACCAAACCCATATTTGATTTGGCCTAGATATCTTCAAGGCAAATATTCTGACAAAGATTCAAAATGACCCATAATTGAACTTGGCCTAGATATCATCAAGACAAACTTTCTAACAAAGTTTAAACATGCTCAAGTTTAAAATGCGGCTTCAAGATTTTCCTTAAATTAAGCCTTTAACCAGAGTGTTAACAGGATTTTTCATAAATTTGACCTAGTGACCTAGTTTTAACCGGACATGACCCAGTTTCGAACTTAGCTTAGATATCACTAAGACAAACATTCTGACAAAGTTTCAACATGATCAAGCCAAAAATGTGGCTCCCAGAGTGTTAACAAGAGTTTTCTTAAATTTGGCCTAGTGACCTAGTTTTGACCCGACATGACCTATATTCAAACTTGGCCTAGATATCACTAAGACAAACATTCTGACAAAGTTTCAACATGCTCAAGCCAAAAATGCTGCTTCCAGAGTGTTAACAAGATTTTTCTTAAATTGGGCCTAGTGACCTAGTTTTTAACCCCACATGACCCAGTTTCAAACTCAGATTTGATGGAGATTTATGTTCTGATAAACTTTCATGAAGATTGGATGCAAAATATTGCCTATAGAGTGTTAACAAGCAAATGTTGACGACGGACGATGGTTGACGAACGACGGACAAAAGGCGATCACAAAAACTCACCTTGAACACTTTGTGCTCTGTTGAGCTAAAAAGTGAACAGACAGACGGACGCCGGACGAAAAGCGATCACAATAGCTCACCTTGCACAGAAGTGCGAGGTGAGCTAAGAGTGAATTGTACAAAAAAAGAGAAGTTGCTTGTTTTGAAAAAATATTATTTTTGCCACAACACATCAAAAATCTCTCGTACCAGGGAAAGTGCTAAGTACTTACAACCAACTTTTAAAAGGAGAGTAGCTGAATCTGATCCAGCCTCATTGACAGCTTCACATCTATACTCTCCCGCATCGAGGTCTTGCGTACCAATAATCTTCATGGACCCGCTGTCACTGATCTGTACATAGGACAGGGCCTTCAGCTTGAAACAGAAAACAGGATTTTATATTAATCCTTTCCCTCAACCAACAAATCTGCGCCAGATGACCTTTTGACTAACACTTTCCCACATACAGCACATCTGCACCAGATGACCTTTTGACTAACACTTTCCCACATACAGCACATCTGCAGCAGACAACATTGAAAACATCTCTTCAAGATATGGAAAATCCCTAGAAATGAAGGTATAATATCTGGAAAAAAAGTTGAAAACATTGTGTCAAAAGGAGAAATTGCTCATTTGAAAGGGTAAAATGTTTTCAAAGTCATCTGCTGCAGATTATGTTTTAGGAAAGGGTTACTTAGAGACCTAGATCAGATGAAGCAATCTCGTCTGCACTTACCAGTATCTCTCTTATTACTTATTATTAGGGATGTCAACGGTTACCGATATTAATATCCGGTTATTCGGTTAACTGGATAAATTCATAGATAGATAGATTTTAATCGACTTATACAAATACATGTATCTCATCATTTACATACATTTACATTAACAAAATTAATATGTGAACAACAAATAATAATCCGAAATAACTTTGAAGTTTCCTGATTTTGGTAGATTTCAAAAATAGATTATAACAAATAATTCATAGACAATTAATATTCATTGCTTCTGGGTTTTGCTATTTGCCTTTTTATTGTTGTAGTTGTTTTAACTCGCATTTCCCGGTCATGTATAAATCAGACTAGAACGTCTTTATCGGAACGTTTTCATTCATGATGCTATGAAATAAAAATGTATATATTGTTTATATGTTTCCTTGTTTCTTTTGCCATATTTTTTCACTTTTATAATTGAATTTAGTGGAAATGGACTCTACATGTATATCGCCAAAATATAGCTCTTCGAGAGGCACCCTGTCCCACATATATATATTTTCTTTAACACCTTTGCAGCAGACGGCTATTAAAAACAAGAGGGCCTCATGGCCCTGGATCGCTCACCTGAAAATGAGCTTTTTAAGACTTATCTCTTTCAGCGCCATTGGCAATATCATCGAAGACAAACTTTCTGACAAAATTCCAAACTGCTCAAGTCAAAAATGCAATCTCTATAGTGTTAACAAGATTTTTATACAATATGGCCTAGTGACCTAGTTTTTGACCTGACCAAACCCATATTTGATTTGGCCTAGATATCTTCAAGGCAAATATTCTGACAAAGATTCAAAATGACCCATAATTGAACTTGGCCTAGATATCATCAAGACAAACTTTCTAACAAAGTTTAAACATGCTCAAGTTTAAATTGCGACTTTAAGAGTGTTAACAAGATTTTGCTTAAATTAAACCTACTAACATAGATTTTGACCAAACATGACCTATATTCGATCTAGGCTTAGAAATCACTAAGACATACATTATGACAAAGTTTCAACATGCTCAAGCCAAAAATGTGGCTTCCAGAGTGTTAACAAGACTTTTCATAAATTTGACCTAATGATCTAATTTTTGACTAGACATGACCAAGTTTGGCCTAGATATCACCAAGACAAACATTCTGACAAAGTTTCAACATGCTCAAGTTAAAAATGTTTCTTCCAGAGTTTTAACAAGATTTTCCTTACATTTGACCTAGTGACCTAGTTTTTGACCGAACATGACCCAGTTTCAAATTGGCCTAGATATCATTAAGACAAACATTCTGACAAAGATTCAACATGCTCAAGCCAAAAATGTGGCTTCCAGAGTGTTAACAAGATTTCCCTTAAATTTGACCTAGTGACTTAGTTTTTGACCGGACATGACCCAGTTTCGAACTTGGCCTAGATATCATTAAGACAAACATATTACTTAGACAAACATTCTGACAAAGTTTCAACATGCTCAAGCCAAACATGTGGCTTCCAGAGTGTTAACAAGATTTTCTTTAAATTTGACCTAGTGACCTAGTTTTTGACCCCACATTACCCAGTTTCGAACTTGGCCTTGAGTTGATAGAGATATATGTTCTGATAAACTTTCATAAATATTGGATGCAAAATGTTACCTCTAGAGTGTTAACAAGCAAATGTTGACGACGGACGACGGACAAAAGGCGATCACAATAACTCACCTTGAGCACTACGTGCTCTGGTGAGCTAACAAGAGAGCCATGAGGCCCTGGAATCGCTCACCTGAGAATGGGCTATTTAAGACATAACTCTTTCAGTGCCAATGTATCATCAAGACAAACTTTCTGACAAAATTTCAAGCCGTTCAAGTCAAAAATGCGATCTCTATAGTGTTAACTAGATTGTTCTTCAATTTGGCCTAGTGACTTAGTTGTTGACCTGACCTGACCCATATTCAGACTTACCCTATGCTCAAGTTTAAAATGTGGCTTCCAGAGTGTTAACAAGATTTTCCTTCAATTTGGCCTAGTGACCTAGTTTTTAACCCGACATGACCTATATTCAAACTTGGCCTAGATATCACTAAGACAAACATTCTGACAAAGTTTCAACATGCTGAAGCCAAAGATGTGGCTTTAAGTGTGTTAACAAGATTTTCCTTAAATTGAACCTAGTGACCTAGTTTTTGACCCGACATAACCCAGTTTCGAACTCGGCCTAGATTTTATAGAAATATATGTTCTGGTAAACTTTCATGAAGATTGGATGCAAAATGTTGCCTCTAGAGTGTTAACAAGCAAATGTTGACGACGAATGACGGACTACGAACGACGAACACGGACAAAAGGCGATCACAAAAACTCACCTTGAGCACTTTGTGCTCTGGTGAGCTAACAAGAGGGCCATGCGGCCCTGGAATCGCTCACCTGAGAATGGGCTATTTAAGACTTAAACTCTTTCAGCGCCAATGGCAATATCATCAAGACAAACTTCTGCTCAAGTCAAAAATGCAATCTCTATAGTGTTAACTAGATTGTTCTACAATTTGGCCTAGTGACCTAATAATTGACCTGATTTGACCCATATTCAAACCTGGCCTAGATATCATCAAGACTAACTTTCAATCTGTTCAAGTAAAAAATGTGATACAATATGACCTAGTGACCTAGTTTTTGATCTGACCAAACTTATATTCAAAGTCAGCCTAGATATCATCAAGACAAATATTCTGACAAAGTTTCAACATGCTCAACCAAAAATGTGGCTTCCAGAGTGTTAACAAGATTTTCCTTAGATTTGGCCTAGTCACCTTGTTTTTGACCTGACATGACCTATATCCGAACTTAGCCTAGATATCACTAAGACAATCAATCTGACAAAGTTTCAACATGCTCAAGCCAAATATACCGCTTCCAGAGTGTTAAAAAGATTTTCATTAAATTTGGCCTAGTGACCTAGTTTTTGACCTGACATGACCCAGTTTCGAACTTGGCCTAGAGTTGATATATGTTCTGATAAACTTTCATGAAGATTAAATGCAAAATGTTTACTCTAGAGTGTTAACAAGAAAATGTTGACGACGGACGACGGACAAAAGGCAATCACAAAAACTCACCTTGAGCACGTTGTGCTCTGGTAAGCTAACAATGAGACGAAAATGGAAATTATTAAAAAAAGCAATTTCTCCTTGTGCTAAATTGTTTTAAGCTCTTTTCAATAATTTTACCTTCATTCATAGGGATTTTCAACATTTGAGCAAAGATGTTATCAAATTAGTCTGCTGTAAAATTGTTGTATGACGGAAAGGGTTACACTCTAGGAGAAATTGTTCAGAATGTTTTCAACTTTATTCAATAATGGTTCGTTCCTTCAAAGAGTTTCCATAGTTATGACTCCATTGTTTTCAAAGTTAATTGCTGCAGATTTGCTGTATATGGTAAAGGGTTAAACCCTACAATGTTGGTACTGAATCTTTTCATTGCAACAATTTTTATTGAGTACCCATAACATACCATTTGAAGGTCCAATATTAGGATTGAAGACAATAAAAGACGCCCCCTATCTAGCTAAAGCTCTGTAATACTGTATTACAATTGTAACAAGAATCTGCCGTGACTGAGTGGTAGGCACCGGGGACATTGTAACATGTGAGACACATGATGGGAAACCATGCCTTCTGTAATTTAAAACTAGGGAAGACTTAGATCAGCCTGCTCTGTATGTGGAAAAGGGTAAACAAATAAACAGTAAAGTATGATACCTCTACATCTCCTTTATACCATCGTATCTTTGGTTGTGGAATACCGACAGCCCCGCAGTACAGATTGGCCTCATCGCCCTCGGCAACCAGTGTCTTACTCTCATACGATGTAATTCTTGGTGGCTCTAGAAATACAAACATTTGGGGTAATTTTAAGACAAGAAAAAGTCTATCTCTATTTTTCATTTTAATGTTCGGGTAAGCCTTGAAACACGTGGTTAGGTGAACGACTTTGAGCATAGAAAATCTCTATAATTGAATGGATAACATATGACTTAAAGTGGAAAACATTGTGGCAAAAGGAGAAATTGCTCGTTTTGAGCAATTTCTTCTTTTGTTACTATGTTTTCAAAAAGGTGTCTGCTGCAGAGGCATCAGAAAGCGTCTATATGAGGGAAAGGGTTAAACTCCAATCAATGAATCATTTTACTACAAAAAAATAATTCTATTTCGTCAAAATGTATGAATAAATGTTCACGAGTGATAGATCCAAACAGTCTAGTACCAGGACTTTAACCCTTTCCAACATACAACAAATATGCAGCAGACGACCTTGAAAATATCTAGACAGAAATTGCTTTAATCCCTTAAAATGAAAGGATAATTTTTTTATAGAGTTCAAATCATAGTGACATATATAAGCGGAAATTGCTCATTTTGAACATTTTCACCTTTTGTCACATTGTTTTCAAAAATCGTCTTATGCAGAAGCGTCAGAAAGCGTCTATATGTTGGAAAGGGTTAATAGACAGAGAGAGTGTGAGCACATTCATTCAGTGTTAATAATCATATAAAAAAAATACCTTTTCCCTCATACATATGCTTTCTGAGGTCTCCCCAGCAGACAAATTTTGTTATATATACTTTCTTTTTAGAGATTTTCCATACTTTTGCATAGATATAGAATCTCCTTCTTTTAAGAGTATTAAGTTGAATATATATAGTCAAGTCGCCAATAGCAGATCAATTTGGGGAAAAAATGATGAAATTTAAGAAGCAATCATTTTAATTTTTAAATAAAAAGTTGAGTCATTTAGAACAATGTTTTTCCCATATAAAAACAAAAATAGAAAATATTGTCTCATGATTTGTAGTCAACTATTGGTTGTTTATAAATTGAAAGTTATCAAAATGGAAAATCTCTCCTTCTTCTCACAATGTTTTCAGAATTCGTATGTAGGCAAAGCCAAAGTATCAAATTGGTTAGGATTATACAAACCAAATTTCAAACTTTCTTAAACCTTTGTCAAAAGTATCAAACTTACCAATATAATTTAAACTGGCTTCAGTCCTGCTCTCCCCTGCAGAATTTCGCGCAATACATGTGTACAGACCACCATCTCCTCTCTGCATATTCAGAATAGTCAGCCGGTTTCCTTTAATTCTAACCTTTTCGTTGATGACCATCATCTGCCCCGCTCTTGCCCACAGAATTTCTGGGGTTGGATATCCCTGGGCTTTACATACAAGTTCCCTTGTGTCTCCGCTCAGAAAACTTGACTCTGATGGATCTATGAAAGGTATTGGAGCAACTGAAAAATGAGTAATAAAAGTCTGTAAAGTATTTATGAATAGATTATACCTTTCCCACATACAACAATTCTGCAGCAGGTGACTGTGAAAAACATCTAGGTAAAAATATGCAAATACCTGTATAAATAACAAGAGCTGGCCATAAGACAGCATACTTGACTATTTGCCATTTGATTCTATAGTAAACAGTGGCTAATGAGATATGTGCATGCCAAACTTTACCCAAATTGTCAAAGTCAAACAAGGGTCATAATTTGTACTGAATTCATACCAGAGTTATCTAACTTGACTGTCTGACACCCCTGAAAGGCGCCTACTTGTGTCAAAATCTGATGTAGAGTTTTGGGACTTGTCCTGCAAGGTCATTTGATGATGTCCAATAAGTGTGTGAAGTTTCAAAGCAATACCATAATTGAATGAAGTTTCAAGTTAATATCATAAGTGGTTACTGAGATATGTCCATGTATCTTTCATGTAAAACTTAAACCCAAATCCAAAAACGGGCATAAGTGTCAAAATCTGATATAGAGTTTTGGGACTTGTCCTGCAAGACCATTTGATGATGTCCAATAAGTGTGTGAAGTTTCAAAACAATAGCATCTGTGGTTTGTGAGAAAAAGCCTTGAATGAAAGACTTTAACCAAAGTTGCAAAGCCATCACCACCGCACAAGTGACTGTAATAGCTCTCATATTCTTCAAATAGTCGAACTCAAAATGTAGTGATTGAATAAAGTTGAAAAGATTGTGGCAAATTGAGAAACGTCTTATTTAAAAGCAATTTTCTCCTTATCGAACACATTTTTACCTTTGTATATAATTTACTCTTTATTTTCAATTTATTCTTTTCTTTGCATTTCTAAGATGTGTTATAACAAATCAGATGCCTCTAAAACTGTTGTATCAGTAGCAGTTAACCCTTTCCAACTTGCAGAAGCTGCAGCAGACATCTTTTAAAAACATTGTGACAAAAGGAAAAAAGCGATTTCTTTCTTTTGTCACAAATTTGTTAACTCTATTTAATGGCAATACTTTATTTAAAGAGATTTTCTGTATTTTTGTATGACTATTTTCAAAGTCATCTGCTGCAAATTTGTTTTATGTGGCAAATATGTTTTATGTTTCCCATGACATTGCATGCTGTATGATTTTATGTTGGATTACCTTGCACTAGTATAAAAGCGCTTTTCTTTGAGCTGCCCCCTTCATTCGATGCTTTACATGCATACACCCCTTCATCATCCAACTGAACATTTCTGAAAAAATACAATGGAGTTTGAAGGAACATTATGTGCTGCCATCCAGTATGTCAGCAAATGAACATGGACAGACAACGGAGTAGTGATGCCTATACATGTACATCCTGCCAAGCTAACAGCTCTAGATAAGGTGTTTATTCCAAAATCCTTACTTGACACTCAAACCCTATGTAATGAGTACCCGCAACATAAGGTTTAGTTAAGCAATAAGAGAGATATGCATGGGAAAAGACCAGTTTACTTCCCCTTATCTAGTCCTCTGCAAGGTGAAATAACCAGATTGCCAAGGTGAGAGATACTATATATATATGGTTAGAAACTGTAACACGAAAAAGAAGCTATCTGGCTGTTTTCAAACTCAGTTGAGATTCTGTTCTGACATTTTGGTATTTTCACTTGTGGTCATGGTCTGTGAAGACATTAAAATCAATGGATGCACAGTAAATGTTTCGTGATGAATACAAACAAGCTGATAATATACACATCTCCTCTTGATACTGAGAACAAATTATATCCAAAAAGCAGTTGCTGAGTAAGTACCAGGCCCCTATTCCTCCAACGATACTTAATGCTAAGTAATACTTAAATACTTATAATACTTAGCTTATTTAATCATTTTGGATTCCTATAAAAAGGCAAAAATATTTTATTTCTTAAAAAGTATTGTTAGTGTCTATTTATGTCAACTTAGACAGTTACTTAAATGCATTCCATCATTCATGTTTCACAAAGTATTAGTGAAACAAAACTGATGTAATATGCTTTAAGTATGTAAGTATTATCTAGCGTTAAGTAAGGTTGGTGAATTGGACCCTGAACTCGGTTTAAAAAAAAAAGAGATTAAAATCTGGACTCTCTACATATACCTCATTCGTCTTATTTCACTACATTCCACCATTTGCTGAGACATAGCAATAAAAAGAATTCAATAGGAAAAATATTAACCTTTTCCAAAATACACCAAATCTGAATCAGATGAATTTGAAAATTAATTTGCAAAAATATAAAAATCTCTGTAATTGATAGTATAATAACTGAAAAGAGTTGAAAATATCTTTGCAGTCAGAGAAAGTGCTCATATTAATGTTTTCAAAAGTTGTCTGCTTCAGAGGCTTCAACAATTGTTTGTGAGCAAAAGGGCTAAAATGTGCTTCGAAAAAAAGTATCATTTGATTGAAATCTGTAGTCAGGAATCCGCTGTGGTCGAGTGGTTAGTGTCGGGGATTTCGAAACCGGGTGTCCCGGGTTGGATCCCCAGTCGCGGCACCTCGGTCATGGTGGAGTCCCCTTGGGCAAGGCACATTTTCTAGCCTAGTACTGGTTTGTTTACCCAGGGATCATGAATAAGTGAACTGTCGCCGTGATATAACTGAAATAATGTTGAAAGCGGCGTAAAACCCCAATAAATAAATGAAATCTGTAGTCACTGAGAAATAGCTTGGACACAAGTTCAAATGAGACATGTACAATTACAACACAGTGACTATATACTCTCCTTTAACTCTTTCCCACATACAGTTGCTTCCTGAGGCCTCTGCAGCAGACAACTTTTTTTAACATTGGGACAAAACGAGAAGTTGCTCAAAACAAGCAATTTCCTTTTGACACAATGTTTTCAACTCTATTCAATAATAGAAATATTCTCTTTTCTGTCCAGATGATTTCAAAGTTGTATGCTACAAATTTATTGTTTTATTATACGAGGGAAAGGATTAAAGAGCATGAAATCAATTCAGAACTACAGAGTTTAATGTTAAAGTGAAAGCTATAAATATATTTTCATCATACCTGACAAGCAGGGATCCATTCCTGAAGTCGGCAAACTTCTGACTGGATCTGAGAGCATCTTGGTACCCAGTCCTGTGCCATGTGATGTTAAAGTCTACTGTACTGAATATGTTACATGTCAATAAGGCATCCTCTCCAGGGAGTACAGAGGCATTTTTGGGTACCGTGATTGAAGGTGGAGGTTCTGAAATACAGGTATTGATTGATTGGAGTTCAAGGTCACTTTCAGCAGTATATAAAAGCAGCCAATTCACTGTATGTGTGTGTAAAAGAACATGCCAAATTCGTCAGAGAATATACACAGAAGACAGGAAACATGCATAAGAGTGTAAATAAATATGAAAGGGAAAGATTAATGAATTAATAATGATCACTTTTTTACTTTGTCAAGAAATGTATAGATAAATAGGTGGAAATTTATTTTCCCAAGAATCCAATGTGTGGACCCCACTTAATTACCTTTTAGATTTAACCAAGATTTTTTTATCCAGGCTAGCTTATAAGAAGAAGTAAGAATATCGTACATCAAGAAAGTAAAGTCAATATATCGTAGAACATTCAAACTTGATGATCTACCATAGTTCCTGACATCATTATTCTCGTCCTTTTCTCCCATGACTTTGTAAAAGCAGTCAGATGAGATGCGTGTAATTATTTTCGGATGTCTAAAGATTCGTTGTAGTGTATTTTATTGCTTATGATCACAAACTTAGATGACCTGTGTATATGTTATACCGTTACCATGTTATACAAACAAGAAAGTACAAATGTGATAATTTCCAATAAATATCTCAAATTCAGTCATGACAGACGAATTATATAAGACAACAGAAAAGCGGTTCTCAATTGTCAGATTGTTTTACAGGTTGAGGTTGGTAACACAAAAACTGCCCAACCTTTTCCCACCTATATACACATTGCAGCAAACAACTTTTGAAAACATTGTGACAAAAGGACCTATTGCTCAAAACAATCTATTTCATTTTTAACAAAAATATTTTCAACTTTTTGTTCAGTAATTATACCCCCATTTCTAGAGATTTTCATCTTAAGTTGATGTTTACAAGTTTGTCTGCTGCAGATTTGTTGTATATATGGGAAAGGGTTAAGTTAATCCTATTCTTATAATGTTTCTAAACTCATCTTCAGCTATTACATGAGGTAAGCTACATACATGTATCAATAGTGAAGTTAGACCATGGGAACTTACCACTTATATCCAGAAATGTAGGTATCCTTTTACTGCCGGCCGTGTTGGAAGTGCTACAAAAATACATTCCCTCTGAATACTGATTGGCCGACTCAATCTCCAATGTTGCATCTCCTGATTCACTAAAAAGCAAGATATATAAGAGGAGGTAAATTATGAAATGCACTTTTAGTGAAATAAAACTTTCATTGATTCAAATGCCATTTGACACCTTATAAAACAGACTGCTTTTGTAAACAACATGGTAAAGCGAAAAATTGCTCAAAGAGATGACTGCAACATTATTATGCAAGGTAGAATCTAAATGGTAAAAAATATGGAAGTGTAGGCATTAACTGACATGAAAGTCAGTTCCAATTCAGACAAAATGAGATGAAAACACTGTGGAAAAAGAAATAAAACAATATAAGCAAATTCTCCTTTTCAAACAATGACTGTCGCAAAGGCCTCAAATGTTATCTTTACCAGATACAAACAAATTGGTTCTTTCCAGAGAACATGTTTTAAAACGATGTGTGGAAATGAGTATCTCCATTACTATGAACAGTATAAATGAACATTTTATATGTCCAGTTTTATTCTTCTCTGTCAACATAGTTAATTCCTCTTTTGTATGTCCAGTTTTATTCTTCTCTTTATACATAATCAATTCCAATGAGACAGACAATTTACACTTTTTGATGCCTTTGCAGCAGACGTCTTTTAAAAACATTGTTTGAAAAAGAGAACTTGTTCAAATTCTGTAATTTCTACTTGTCCTTATACTTATTAAATGAGAACTATACTTGCAAAGTCAAGGTTTTATAATTCTTCTATAAGAAGTTTATGATATGATGCAGACGACCTAACCCTTTCCCCCATACAGACACTTTCTGATGCATCTGCAGCAGAGTACTTTTTTAAAAAAAAAAATCATATATAATGAAGAAATTTCCCCTTTAATTCTTTCCCTCATACAACAATTCTGCAGCAGACGACTTTGAACATATTTTGTCAAAATATAGAAAATCTTTATAATTGAATGGATAACAGTATGTCACTATGTTTTCAAAAAACAGTCTGCTGCAGAGGTATAAAAAAATAGCCTTATATTTATAGGGATATATTTTCAAAGTCGTCTGCTGCAAATTTGTTGTATATGGAAATGGTTTAAACTTGTATCAGGTAATTTGTATCCGATCTTACGTAAAGTATTGTGCCGTTCCAATAGGCACATCCTCTTTAAACCAGGACACATTATAGGGTACAAGACTGTTTACTTTACACACAAGTTCAGCGCTTAAGCCAAAATAGCCATTGGTCACTTCAGGCATGTACGGAGAAGGTATTCCTGGTATGATCCTGGAAACTGCAGTTGACGTCAGACGTTGAATCTCATATTCCTCCTCGTCAGTTCCACTCACCTAAAGACAAAAGATGAACAAATTAGCCCTCACCTTGATACAGATTATCAATGTCATTTTAGCAGATGACTTTTGAAATCAATGTGGGTAATTTAGTTGGTAATTCTTGTTTAACCCATTCCAACATAAAACAAATCTTTAGCATAAAAAATTGAAAATATCAGAGTAAAAATATAGAAAATCTCAATAAATGGAAGTATAATTAATGAGTAGAATTGAAAACATTAGTGCAAAAGGAAAAACTGCTCATCATGAGCAACATCTTCGGTTTTTTGTCCCAATGTTTTCAATAGTCGTCTGCTGCAGATGAGTTGGAATACGTCAGCATTTAAAGTGAGAAACCGTTTATGTCTCAATTAGCAAGACAAACAAATATAGCTTGAAGTCTGCAATAACATGATAAGGGTTAACAAAATGGGTTTTTTCCATACCTTTACATAAAAGAACTCATCTGGTGGTATGAAAGGGGGCACCCTGTATAAAGTTGGGTACTGGTCATCTCTATTCATGGAGTGTTTACCAAGGCTGTTACCCCGTAAATCTAGCAGCTCCAGTGTAGGAGGCACTTCAGGGAATGCCATGTCTGTTGTATTGACGAGCATAAACGTGGGAACACCTTAAAATATATTAGTAATAGTTTGTGTCAAACCCTTCCCTCATACAACAAATATATTAATAATAGTTTGTGTCAAACCCTTCCCTCATACAACAAAAATATTAGTAATAGTTTGTGTCAAACCCTTCCCTCATACAACAAATCTGAAGCAGAACTACAGACGTTGAAAAAATCCAGGCAAAAATATGTTAACAAATTTATTATTATTTAATTACTCAACATTGTTGCAAAAGGAGGAATTGCTAATAATGACAAACATTTTGCGCTGCATAATATTATGTATCTACATATGTGTGAAATATGTCTAAATATGTGGAAAATGTGTCAACATGTGGGAAATGTGTCAACATATGTGGGAAATGTGTCAATATGTGTGGGAAATGTGTCAACATATGTGGGAAATGTGTCAACATGTGGGAAATGTGTCAACATGTGTGGGAAATGTGTCAACATGTGGGAAATTTGTCAACATATGTGGGAAATGTGTCTACACATGTGGGAAATGTGTCTACATATGTGTGAAATGTGTCTACATATGTGGGAAATGTGTCAACATGTGTGGGAAATGTGTCAACATGTGTGGGAGATGTGTCTACATATGTGGGAAATGTGTCAACATATGTGTGAAATGTGTCTACATATGTGGGAAATGTGTCTACATATGTGTGAAATGTGTCTACATATGTGGGAAATGTGTCAACATGTGTGGGAAATGTGTCTACATATGTGGGAAATGTGTCAACATATGTGTGAAATGTGTCTACATATGTGTGAAATGTGTCTACATATGTGTGAAATGTGTCTACATATGTGTGAAATGTGTCTACATATGTGGGAAATGTGTCTTCATATGTGGGAAATGTGTCAACATATGTGGGAAATGTGTCAACATGTGGGAAATGTGTCAACATGTGTGGGAAATGTGTCTACATATGTGTGGGAAATGTGTCTTCATATGTGGGAAATGTGTCAACATATGTCGGAAATGTGTCAACATGTGGGAAATGTGTCTACATATGTGGGAAATGTGTCAACATGTAGGAAATGTTTCTACATATGTGGGAAATGTGTCTACATATGTGGGAAATGTGTCAACATATGTGTGAAATGTGTCTACATATGTGGGAAATGTGTCAACATATGTGTGAAATGTGTCAACATGTGGGAAATGTGTCAGCATGTGTGGGAGATGTGTCTACATATGTGGGAAATGTGTCAACATGTGTGGGAAATGTGTCTACATATGTGGGAAATGTGTCTACATATGTGGGAAATGTGTCAACATGTGGGAAATGTGTCTACATATGTGGGAAATGTGTCAACATGTAGGAAATGTTTCTACATATGTGGGAAATGTGTCTACATATGTGGGAAATGTGTCAACATATGTGTGAAATGTGTCTACATATGTGGGAAATGTGTCAACATATGTGTGAAATGTGTCTACATATGTGGGAAATGTGTCAACATGTGTGAAATGTGTCTACATATGTGGGAAATGTGTCAACATGTGTGGGAAATGTGTCTACATATGTGGGAAATGTGTCAACATATGTGTGAAATGTGTCTACATATGTGTGAAATGTGTCTACATATGTGTGAAATGTGTCTACATATGTGTGAAATGTGTCTACATATGTGTGAAATGTGTCTACATATGTGGGAAATGTGTCTTCATATGTGGGAAATGTGTCAACATATGTGGGAAATGTGTCAACATGTGGGAAATGTGTCAACATGTGTGGGAAATGTGTCTACATATGTGTGGGAAATGTGTCTTCATATGTGGGAAATGTGTCAACATATGTCGGAAATGTGTCAACATATGTGGGAAATGTGTCTACATATGTGGGAAATGTGTCTTCATATGTGGGAAATGTGTCTACATATGTGGGAAATGTGTCTTCATATGTGGGAAATGTGTCAACATATGTGGGAAATGTGTCAACATGTGGGAAATGTGTCAGCATGTGTGGGAAATGTGTCTACATATGTGGGAAATGTGTCAACATGTGTGGGAAATGTGTCTACATATGTGGGAAATGTGTCTACATATGTGGGAAATGTGTCAACATGTGGGAAATGTGTCTACATATGTGGGAAATGTGTCAACATGTGTGGGAAATGTGTCAACATGTGTGGGAGATGTGTCTACATATGTGGGAAATGTGTCAACATATGTGTGAAATGTGTCTAGATATGTGTGAAATGTGTCTACATATGTGTGAAATGTGTCAACATATGTGGGAAATGTGTCTACATATGTGTGAAATGTGTCTACATATGTGGGAAATGTGTCAACATGTGGGAAATGTGTCAACATGTGGGAAATGTGTCAACATGTGGGAAATGTGTCTACATATGTGTGAAATGTGTCAACATGTGGGAAATGTGTCTACATATGTGTGAAATGTGTCAACATGTGGGAAATGTGTCAACATGTGTGGGAAATGTGTCTACATATGTGGGAAATGTGTCTACATATGTGGGAAATGTGTCAACATATGGGAAATGTGTCAACATATGTGGGAAATGTGTCAACATGTAGGAAATGTGTCTACATATGTGGGAAATGTGTCTACATATGTGGGAAATGTGTCAACATATGTGTGAAATGTGTCTACATATGTGGGAAATGTGTCTACATATGTGTGAAATGTGTCTACATATGTGGTAAATGTGTCTACATATGTGGTAAATGTGTCTACATATGTGGGAAATGTGTCTACATATGTGGGAAATGTGTCTACATATGTGTGAAATGTGTATACATATGTGGGAAATGTGTATAGATATGTGGGAAATGTGTCTACATATGTGTAAAATGTGTATACATATGTGGGAAATGTGTCTACATACGTGTGAAATGTGTCTACATGTGTGGGAAATGTGTCAACATGTGTGGGAAATGTGTATACATGTGTGGGAAATGTGTCAACATGTGTGGGAAATGTGTCAACATATGTGGGAAATGTGTCTACATATGTGTGAAATGTGTCTACATATGTGGGAAATGTGTCTACATATGTGTGAAATGTGTCTACATATGTGGGAAATGTGTCTACATATGTGGGAAATGTGTCAACATATGTGGAAAATGTGTCAACATGTGTGAAATGTGTCTACAAATGTGTGAAATGTGTCTAAATATGTGTGAAATGTGTCTACATATGTGGGAAATGTGTCTACATATGTGGGAAATGTGTCTACATATGTGGGAAATGTGTCTACATATGTGGGAAATGTGTCAACATGTGGGAAATGTGTCAACATGTGGGAAATGTGTCTACATATGTGGGAAATGTGTCAACATGTGGGAAATGTGTCTACATATGTGGGAAATGTGTCAACATATGTGGGAAATGTGTCAACATATGTGGGAATTGTGTCAACATGTGGGAAATGTGTCAACATGTGGGAAATGTGTCTACATATGTGTGAAATGTGTCTACATATGTGTGAAATGTGTCTACATATGTGGGAAATGTGTCTACATATGTGTGAAATGTGTCTACATATGTGGGAAATGTGTCTACATATGTGTGAAATGTGTCTACATATGTGTGAAATGGGTCTACATATGTGTGAAATGTGTCAACATATGTGTGAAATGTGTCTACATATGTGTGATATATGTCTTCATATGTGTGAAATATGTCTACATATGTGGGAAATGTGTCTACTTATGTGGGAAATGGTTAACCCGTCTCCACTTCTCAACCCGAATAGATGCATCTGCTGCAGACGAATTTTGAATACATATACATTGTGGCTATCGGAGAGAAATTGTTTATAATGAGCATTTTCTCCGTTTGCCACAATATTTCCAACTTGATTCAATAATAATACTTTCATTTACAGAAAATGTTGATAGTTTTGCCTTTATGTTTTTTGAAAGTCATCTTGTGCCAATTTGTTGTTTGTAGGAAAGAGTTACCAATAAGGCAATTTACAGTACAGTTGTAGTGGTGGTGGAAAATGGTTGTAGGACGTTTTGGCCAATGGATGTTTTGGCCCGGATGTTTCGTCCTAGGACCTTTTGGCCTAGGACTAGGACTTTTTGGCCAGCCATTCTTATCAAATAGGACTTTTTGGCCAGACAGGTTTAAAAGCCAGTTATAACAAGACAAAATTTTATTTTATTTAATATTTTATTAAAAAGGTTTTTCTATATCTAAAATACGAAGTTAAAAAAATACTATCATAACGGCAACACTGAGTAATTTAAATTAATAAAATGGTCTTTGATCTTCTTTACCTTGTAGTTAATGACTATCAGAGGAAATAGTACTAAATAATAATCAATTATCACATTAAAACAAGAGCTGTCGGAGGACAGCGTGCTCGACTATTCCACTGCTTATTTAAGTTACTGAGATAATGGACTCTAATGTAGTTGCATGCAAAATATTAACCACAATTTTTTAAAGGGTGATAATTTGCATTATATGCAGGATAGTTATTTAACTTGATTATGTTAATAGGTGTGATGGTTAGGAAGGCAATGGAATGCATCAAGTAGTTAATAAGATATGGACTCTTAGTGTAGTTGCACGCAAACCTTTAACCATAATTTCTAAGTAAAAAAACGGCAACAATTTGCACCATATGCAGGATAGAGTTATCTTAATTGGTTATGTTTATAGTTGTGAAATTGGGAAAGGTTGTATAAAGTGTCAATACAATGCTTCAAGAATCCAGAATTTCCAAGTCCAAAAAGGGCCATAACTTGCATTAAATGCTGGATAGAGTTATTGTACTTGAATGTTTACATAGGTGTGATGATTGGGAAGGGCTGTATAAAATTTCAATACAATGCATGGAGTAGTTACTAAGATATGGTCTCTTAATGTAGTTGCATGCAAAACTTTAACCATAATTTCTAAGTAAAAAAAGGGCCATAACTTGCCTAAAATGCAGGATAGTTATCTAACTTGATAATCTACATAGGTGTGATGCTTGGGTAGGGTTGTATAAAGTTTCAATGCAATGCATCAAGTAAATACTGAGATATGGACTCTTGATTTAGTTGAATGAAGAACTTTAACCAGAATTTCTAAGTAAAAAAAGGGCCATAACTTTCGTAAAATGCAGGATAGAGTTATCAAACTTAATAATCTAAACAGGTGTGATAGTTGGGTAGGGTTGTAGAAAGTTTCAATGCAATGCATCAGGTAAATACAGAGATATGGACTCTTAATTTAGTTGCACGCAAAACTTTAACCAGAATTTCTAAGTTAAAAAAGGTCCATAACTTGCATAAAATGCAGGATAGAGTTATCTAACTTGATAAGCTACACAGGTGTGATAGTTAGGTAGCGTTGTAGAAAGTTTCAATGCAATGCATCAGGTAAATACAGAGATAAGGACTCTTAATTTAGTTGCACGTAAAACTTTAACCAGAATTTCTAAGTTAAAAAAGGGCCATAACTTGCATAAAATGCAGGATAGAGTTATCTAACTTGATAATCTACATAGGTGTGATAGTTGAGTAGGGTTGTAGAAAGTTTCAATGCAATACATGTAGTATTTAAGTACTTGCATGCAAAACCTTAACCAAAGTGTGACGTGGACGCCGACGCCAAGTCGAGTAGTATAGCTCTCATATTCTTCGAATAGTCGAGCTAAAAACTGTAAAAAAATGTTTTAAACTGTTAATTAGATATCAATAATGTAGTTTGGATTAAAAATGTGTGAAAAAAGGTAATATGTTAGCAATAAAGCTGTTAATTAGATAACAACCTTGTAGTTTGGATTAAAGATTAAAGATGTGTGAAAGCACATTTATATTATAAATAGTATTAATATAATGTTCTTATACTTAATAGTTTTCTTAAACTTAATAAGAGTCTTATATTAATAGAGTTATAGCACGGAAAATAGTGATTTGGCCAAAACATCCTATCTAAAAAATATGGCTGTCCAAAAGGTCCAGGCCAAAAAGTCCTAGGGCGAAACGTCCGGGCCAAAACATCCGTTGGCCAAAACGTCCGTCCACCGTCACATGGAAAATAAGTCTGTCAATTCTAGAAAACCTCAGTCTGATTGTTAACTTGATACAATAATTTAAATGTCATCTGGTTTGAAATTATGTAAAAAACCCAATATAGATTGCAGATTATATCAATCCTTCCCCACATACAGTAAATCTACAGAAGATGACTTTGTAAACAGCTTGGCAAAATTATGGAAAACGTCTATAATTAAAAGTATAATTATTGGATTAACACATTATGGCAAAAGCTGAAATTGCTTATATAATGATAATTTTTTCCTTTTGCTACAATGATTTAGAAAAGAGGTCTGCTGCAGAGTTGTCAGAAAGCTTCTGTTGAATAGTTTTGGTTAGAAGAAATCATGAAAGAATACAAGCAAATTAAAAAATGAAATGACTTGTAAATGATCAAAAAGGTAGTTTTCATATATCACAACTGATTTACTTATTTAACCCACTCTTTTGCATTTGACACATTTATACCAGAAATGGATTGAGACAATTGAAGAGAAAGGAACATTTGATAAAAAAAACCAATTTCTCCATTTCCCACATTGTTTTCAAGTCTTTTCCAAGATTAAACTACCCATTAAACTACCCATTAAACTACCCATTAAACTACCCATTAAACTACACATTTTAACCCTTTCTCAATGTGCAACAAATCTGCGGTAGACAACTTTAATAACTTTAAGTAAAAAATATGGGAACCTTTTAAATAAAAACACATTTATTGAATTAAGTTGGAAACATTGTGGCAAATGGAGAAATTGCTCATGATGAGTAATTTCTCATTTATCTGGAATGTTTTCAACAGTTTGTCTGCTGCAGAGGCATCAGAAAGTGTCTGAATATGGAAAAGAATTAACCGATGTTACATTTTCTTCTAAAAGTGTTCATAGTAGGTTTAGAATGAGGGGCATTACTGATTAAAGACTAATGCAAGAGTTATGTTAATTGGTATATATATGTGTGTATTGTCTCGAGTAACATGTGTACCAAGTTTCATTTGAAAATGTTGAATGATTTTTGAATTATGGGCAAGGTTAAAGTTTTTGAATTAATTTCTAAGTCCAAAAAGGGGCATAACTATTTATTAAATCCAGAGTTATGTGACTTGGTATATAAATGCATTTTGTCTCTTTGAATATGAGGAATGGCGTTTGAGTTATGAAGTAAGGTTAAAGTTTTAGGATGACGAATACGATGACGCCACCAAGGGTATCACAATAACTCGACTTTTGTTCTTGGAAAAACAGACAAGCTAAAAATGAATCATGTTAACCCTTTTCCTCATATAGACGCTTTCTGACGCCTCTGCAGCAGACGGCTTTTTGAAAACATAGTGACAAAAGAAGAAATTGCACAAAACTTTCAATTTCTCCTTTTGCCTCAATGTTTTCCACTTTTAGTCATAGGTTATCCATTCATTATAGAGATTTTCTATTTTTTGACAAAAAATGTTCAAAGTCGTCTGCTGCAGAATTGTCATATGAGGGAAAGGGTTAAATCATTCACTTACCACCAATTGGCCTATGGCTTGTTTTTTTCATATCATCTGTGGCTTTTGTAGAGTATCCCACCAGGAAGTCTGCAGTGCTCAGCCCTGTCACTCTAATCGAGTGTTTACCCTTGCTCTCAACTTCCAAATGCCAAATGCCGGGTATCAAATGCCTGCTTTTTACGTTAACAACAAGAGCATTCGGTATATTCAACAATTTCTTCATGCCCGTTCTTTTAGTCATTACTTGGTCTGAAAAATACAATGAGTGTTTGAACTGTACAATTAGGGTAAGCAATTAAAATATCTTTATATCCGAACATAAAAAGAAAAATGATTGCAGATGATACTGTCCCCGAATAAGGGTTGTTTGGTCAAAGGTCAAGGTCAGAGTGACCTAATTTTGGCACATGGTACAACCTCTTTCAAAGATGTGTTTGCATACACAATTTAGTACTGAGCTCTCGATAAAAAGAGTATTTCAACTCCGCAAATCTTCCTTATTTGAAACCAGGTGTCATGGGTTGGATCCCTATTCGCGGCGGTCATGTACATGTACCTTTCAGCAAGGCATTGTACTGGTTTGTTTATGAATTACCCTTCTGTTGCTGTGATATAACTGAAATCATGTTGAAAACTGCATAAAACCACAAAAAGACCAACCCATAACAAGTTGTTCAGTTAATTACCCTTCTGTTGCTGTGATATAACTGAAATCATGTTGAAAACTGCATAAAGCCACAAAAAGACCAACCCATAACAAGTTGTTCAGTTAATTAATTTCCCTCATGCCATGTTTGGGTAACACACATTATGAGATAAATGTGAATATTCACCAGGTTAATTGTTACTTAACCTTACCGAATTGATCCATTCGGGTTAAATGCTGTTTTGAACAATGTTTAGTCATAAAACGGCTGCAAGTTCATCATCCCATGAGTTTCCTAGCTTACTCACAGTACTTTACACATAGTGCTTTCCAAGTGTATCAAAGGTATATATGAGCCATTCCACAGGAAAACCAACTTTGTAGACTGTTTTAAAAGTATCGATCCAGATCAGCCTAAGCATGCCGCGCAGGATAACCCCGACAGACTTTTTTAGCCTTGTGTGTATTTTCTGTTTACTTATATGACCCTAAGATGGAATGTGTTGGCCCGGTAAGCCTGTGCGGATGTTGGTTTTCTCCTGGAACGGCTTATATGTAAAGGGACACTTATACTACCTCCCTATAATGGGTCTTTTGTAGCGAAATAATAGAGTGTTTGCCTTCCGATCAAAGGTCCAAAGTTTGAGCCTTGGTCAGGTTGGAACTGTTAGGGCTGTTAAAGCAAGGGACTGCATGCCTAGAAAAAGCCTTGAGAATGTTTCACCTTCGAAGGCTCCAGAAATTTGAAGACAAATTTTTAATAAGGTTTTAATATAATGGGTCACTTATACTGCTTTGCTTAACCCTTTCCCTCATACGACAATTCTGCAGCAGACGACTTGAAACATATTTAGTAAAAAAATAGAAAATCTCGTTTTGAGCAATTTCTTCTTTTGTCACTATGTTTTCAAAAAGCTGTCTGCTGCAGAGGTGTCAGAAAGCGTTTATATGAGGGAGTTAGCTAGTATAGGGACGAGATTGAGTGTAAGCTCTTTTATGACTGTAACTTATGCCATCATGTTTACCTGATGAGTCATGGAGAGTTATTTTCGGTTCCTGTCCACTGATTGAGATCGTGAGTGCTTGTAGTTTGGAATCCACCGGGATAAAATAGTCTGATTTCCCAAAGGCTGGTACATCTATTGATATCAAATTAACCTTTCTGGACTGTACAGCCACTCGGACAAAGTTCAAAACCTTTGAAAAATAAAAATGTTGACAGCATATGTCAAGAGCTCTAGTTAACCCTTTCCCTCATATATACGCTTTCTGATGCCTCTGCAGCAGACGGCTTTTTGAAAACATAGTGACAAAAGAAGAAATTGCACAAAACGTGCAATTTCTCCTTTTGCCACAATGTTTTCCACTTTTTGTCATAGGTTATCCATTCAATTATAGAGATTTTCTATTTGTTGACAAAATTCGTTCAAAGTCGTCTGCTGCAGAATTACAGTATGAGGTTAAGGGATAAGGGTCGTTCTGCATGTTCTTACATTCTTATTTGACCATCAAACCCTTTGTTGTTGGTACAGAAAAGAATCCTCTTACTTAGACAATTCTTTTGGAAACCTACATCATGGGGCTTGGTTGAATAATAAGAGAGATATAATCTAAGAAGCTTTTTGACAGTTGCCTGCATTGAAAAAATCTGTGTAAAAATGTAACAACTGGAATATTAAAAGTATTGTTGATAAAGTTCTGGAAACTAGATAGGAAAAGGGGAAATTTCCCTTCTTCTTGATATAATGCTTTCAAAGTTGTCTGCTGCATATGGCATCAGAAGTCCTAAGTATAATGAAATGCATTAATAAAAAGTGAACTTATTATAAATATGTTATGAAAAATCTTTCCCTGGGATTAATAGCAAGTGAATTGATCATAATTATGTTATGACAACACTTTCCCTTGATTTATAGCAAATGAACTGACCATAGTGATATTATGAAATCACTTTCCCTGGGATTAATAGCAATTTAATTGAGCATAACTATGTTATGAAATCACTTTCCCTGGGATTATAGTAGCAAGTGAATTGATCATAACTCATCCTCGGAACCCAGGCTATTCATAACATATATGATACCCTGGGCAAATTGGCTAGCGAAACTTCGTAAAGCGTGCACCTCGATTTTCTCCGTAACTACGAGGGGTGTTCGGAAAGTTTCGGGACAAGTGCCGTAACATTTTTTTTTAAATATACGTACACAATTCTTTCAACATACATAGCTCTATATAACTAGCGTCTTATTTTTAATTTTGTAATTTTGCTTTTGAAAATGAATAAATGGTATATAAAGCTATGTATGTTTAAAGAATTGTGTTCAATTATAAAAAAATAAGAATGTTAAGGCACTTGTCCCGATACTTTCCGAACACCCCTCGTACACTGTTATTACTGTACATCGCCTGAAATTTGTAGCATGCAACCAATCAAGCGGCTGGATTTCACCTCATGAATTATTCATGACTACGAAGTTTCGCTAGCCAATTTGCCCAGGGTATCATATGTGTTATGAATAGCCTGGGTACCGAGGATGATCATAACTATGCTATGACAACACTTTCCCTGGGATTAGTAGCAAGTGAATTGATCATAACTATGCTATGACAACATTTACCCTGGGTAAGTAGCAAGTGAATTGATCATAATTATGCTATGACAACACTTTCCCTGGGATTAGTAGCAAGTGAATTGATCATAATTATGCTATGAGATGTTTCCTACTCCTACTATATAAAAAATAAAAAAAAATATAAAAAAAAAATCGATATTTTACACATATGCCTTAAAAATAAATCCGGCAGACTTGTTCTATTTGGTGAAGGGTTTACAACAGGAATCTGAGTTTATAATTTGTGAAAATCCGTTTCTATTAATAACATTATGTAAATTTCTAAAAATAGCATTGTTCATATACCGGGACAAGCATGAGAATAATTTTTATATTATACAACATAGATAGGCTATATAAAGTAACATAGTCTTATGGTTTCTTTTCCAAATTTTCTCCAACGAAACCTACTTCATTCACTTGTGATTTCTTCAACAGAAAGATCTGACCAGAGCTGGTGGAGGCGATGGACTCATAAGCAAGGTAGCCAGGATGTCCTGGGTCGTCACAATCCCCTGTCAGCACAAACACCACCTGTAAGGGAAATCATATCACACTCTTAACCTCTAAATTGTTGAAAAAGGAGAAATTGCTCATGATGAAAAATGTCTCCAATTGTCACAATGTCTACAACTCTGTTCATTAATTAAACTCTCTCTTATAAAGAGATTTTGCATAAGTTTGCCTATAGATGTTTGCAACTCTAAAGTTCTTTAGAAACAGGAATTAAATGATATTTCTATATTTCTCTTACGACTCAACCCAACTCTATGGTGTGGGTACTCAAACTAATCATCTTACTGAGACGATTCTTTCGAGTACCCACTACATAGGGTTTAAGTGCCAATAAAGGTTTTTGGAATTTTGTACGCTCACCTTATGGAGAGTTCTGACAAGTCATGTAAATGATTGTTAACCCTGTCCATCATATAGATGCTTTTTGACGCCTCTGCAGCAGACGGCTTTTTGAAAACATAGTGACAAAAGAAGAAATTGCTCAAAACAAGCAATTTCTCCTTTTGTCACAATGTTTTCCACTTTAAGTCATAGGTTATCCATTCAATTATAGAGATTTTCTATTTTTTGACAAAATATGTTTAAAGTCGTCTGCTGCAGATTTGTCGTATGAGGGAAAGGGTTAAATAATGTCATATACATGTAGGTAAAAGCTGTCAATAAAATTTCGTCTGTGTCTTGTCAAAACCTCTAGATAAGGTGTAGATTAACCCTCCCACATACAGGTGTAGTTCAACATCTATGTAAATGACCACTTTTAAAAAAACAATGTGGCAAAGGAAGTAATTGTTCATAAAAAGCAATAACTCCTTTTGCATCAAGGTTTTCAATGATTACATAATCATAATTTTGCCTAGATACTTTCAAAGTCGTCTGAAACAGATTTATTGTATGTGGACAATGGTTAAGTTTAGTGTTTGTCAGAACATACACCTTTTGAATTACTTCTAAATGAAAGTGTATGTTGAAGATTTGGTTGAGACAGTGCCTATGTGGAGTCTTCACTATGCAGAGGCATCACAAAGCATCTGCAAGCGGGAAAAGATTTACCCTTTCCAAAATATAGAAGCTTCTGCAGCAGACGACTTTTGAAAACATTGTGACAAAAGGAGAATTTGCTCATAAAGAGCAATTTCTCCATTTACCCCAATGTTTTCAACTCTGTTCAGCAATAACCCTTTTATTTATGGAGATTTGTCAAGGTTTTGCCAAAATATTTTCAAATCTGTCTGCTGTAGATTTGTGATATATGCGAGGTTGGGTTAGAAGGTTTTTCCACCGGATCCATTTCCATATGCCATTCGTGAGAGACCTACACTGTGATGCCATAACACTCCAATCTGCTTTACTATACTTACCTTTTCATTCATGCAGACACATTTTAATACATCAGAAGCAGATTGGATACTGAAAGCATTTTGGTATTTATAAGGGAGAAAATTGTTCGTAATGAGCAATTTCTCACTATGTTTTCAATTTATTCCATAATATTGCTCTCATATTACCCTCATATTACCATATTTTAGCAAAAAATAATACAAAAAGCTGTCTGCAGATTTATTATATGTAGGTCAATTAATGGTTATTTTACCTGACTCTGTTTCTTCTGTATAAGCGACAAAACTTCCTCTAACAGATAGAAGTCCTTCGACCTGGCGTCGGTGAACACATAGATGAACGAGTTTGGCAGAGAGATATCGATGGCCTCCTTGATGGCACTGATGGACATTTCGGGGCAGTCACCGCCTCCCTGCACATACAAATGTCGTAACTCCTGCTGAAAGTCATCTGTATCCGTGGTTACCACTACAGGGCCAACATCTGAAAAACACACACATACATATGTTTTTTACACCATCCTAAATTGTAATTACCAGATTTGATAGTTTTTACCCTTTCCCACACTCAGCAAATCTGCAACAGACGATTTTGAAAGTGTGTAGGAAAAAATATCAAATGTGTGCATCTCTTTAAATAAAAGTATAATTATTGAATAGACTTGAAAACATTCTGGCAAAAGAAAAAACTTGACAGCTGCAGAAGCATCAAAATACGCCTTATGAGGGAAAGATTTAAAGAGGAGTGTTCTTTGAAAACATTGAATTTTGAACTGTTAACAAGAAATGCAGCAAAAACCCAAAATTAGATTTTCAACGGTGACATTGTCACAACAATGCATGTGATCTATTCTTCTATCTTGATCAGTAACCATGAGTGAGTGACCTTGACACAAAAGACCCCCAAAACCAATCCAAGGCTTTCTTTCTACCTTAGCTGCCATCCTAAGTAATTTGGTAAGAATCAATCTAGTCAAGAAAAAAACTGGTAGGTCAAATATGTTTTGAAGTAGATCTACAGGAACTTTAAAAGCATCATCCTAAATTCAAAATAATATACATGCATTTAACCCATTGACATTCTCACATACAGATGCATTCTGACACCTCTGCAGACGACTCTTGGAATTATATGGAAAAAGGAGAAATTGCTCATAATATTCAATTTCTCCTTTTGTCACAATGTTTTCAACACATATCCTTCCTTCTCCTACATTCGGCCCTTGCACTCGTTTCGTGATGTATAAGGAATCATTAATTCGAGCGACATTTTTTGTCTGCATAACTCGTCAATGTCATGGAAGCGTTTTTCTAAGTTTACATTTTACTTCCGGTTATTTTCCTTTATATTTTGGGAATATGAAACTAGGTCACGAACTGAGGAGAAAGCGTTTTGACGTTCACGACCGATAAACAGGCGTATATTTGAGACATATTTTCAAAATATTTCTTATTTTTGTTTATGTTACCAGTTTATGTTGATACTTATCTAAAATAAAATAATATTTTGACCAAGCGCTTCTTCATATCGAAATGCGCATGCGCGAGAATCGATGCTAAAGGTCACGAAACTAGGACACAACAGGATATTTGTGTCTAA
Source organism: Serripes groenlandicus (assembly GCA_031761405.1). NCBI lineage: Eukaryota > Metazoa > Mollusca > Bivalvia > Cardiida > Cardiidae > Serripes > Serripes groenlandicus. The sequence continues at coordinate 32,048,629 of JASEVX010000002.1, forward strand.
ATTCTTTCAAAGTCGTCTGGTACCATCTCGGTGGTGTAGTGGTAGAGTGTCCGCCTCGGTTGCGGGTTCGATCCGTGTCAGTCATACCAAATACTAGTTTACTACAAATGTAAGCAATTGTTGATTTCCTTGGAGCGCAGGGTTCCGGGGTAAGCATAACGACTGACTGGTTTCAGCATAAATGGACTATTAGTAGATACATACTGGTAACGTAGCCAGGAAACGCCGTAATATAGCTGAAAATAATGTTGAAAGCGGATACACCAGGAGCAAAGATCATCTATGTTAGTGGATGAAAGAAACGAACCTGTGCACATCCCATATTGTCAAGCATTTGATCATCTCACCAACACTATTGGAAATATAAGTTATTTCAAAATGAACCTTTTGTCAAAACTTATGATAACATTTAGTCTGGAGTAACCTGCCCCTTCTTATCCTGTACATGTATGCATTAACGGGACTAATTTTCTAAGTACGCCGGGTACCATGCAGACTATAATATCTACTGGTATCAAATCTATTTGTCATGCAGAGCGAAAGCAATTTATATTTGGGATTCATTGTCATAATTTTGAACATATATACATATTTACTTGGGATAGACATTAATGTGACAGAAATAAGATGTTGAAAACATTTGCTTGTTGTACTGCGGAACAGAGACGTGTCTGTGTACTTCGGCGGATAAGATAGCACACTACAGAATTTATTTACAGTGACATTTAAAATGTTGATTGTATGGGAAAAGTATGGAGCTACATCATACTATTACATGCGCTATGTTGAATATCTTAATCTGTTTACATGACAAGAGGACTATGGCGGTCGAATATCGCTCACCTGATAACTATTTATATTAATGCTCCTACTCTATATACATCAGTACAAGGAAAACGAGTCCCGCTCCAAGCTACGAGACTATGATTTTCGACGGATCGACGAAACAATTTGAACAATTTTGGTCGAGTGTCAACCAAAGAACATTTGCAGCAAATCATCCCAAGTTCATTAGGTATATGTTTTTTGGTTTGACTTTGTAGAAGTAGTCAATAGATGTTGATGTCTAAAGATTAAATTAGTCATTGGTAGCGTCTCTGATCACAAACTTAGGAGACAGGAGTTTATATATCGTAGAGCCTTACAACTTCGTGATCTACCTTAGTTCCTAATTTTTCGAACGTGAACCTGGGTTCACGTAATTATTGGACAATTGGCTTGCCATAGACGTCATTGTTTTCGTTCTTTTCTCCCATGAATGTGTAAATTTTAACACTCAATTGAAAAGCTAGAGTACCACTATTTTCTGATGTCTAAATATTCATTTAGTACTCGACAGTGAAGTTTTATTATTACTTCTATTCACGAACTTTGCATGGAGACCCGTAGAAATAAGAAGAACAAGCATCAGCCCCTGGTGTCCACGTTTTTCAACAGATTGGAATAATTTGAACAAACTGATACCCTGGTAGAATGTCACTCAAGGAACATTTTTTACTAGAAGCCTGGTGTCCACTTTTTTCAACGGATCGAAATAACTTGAACAACCTCAGTAGAGATAGAGAGTAACCAAAGGAACACTTGTGCTAAATTATTTTCAGATTTGGCCAGTACTTTTGAACAAGACGATTTGTAAAGTGTTTACTCTATATAGGCTACACTTAAGGAAAACAGGCACCGCCCCATGGTGGCTATGTTTTTTAACGGACTGGAATACTTATATTATACTAGGTTTAAGATCACTCAAGGAACATTTGTGCCGAATCATCGGGCCAGTACTTTTTGACAAGAAAGATTTCAATGTTTGGGTATTTTTTCTACCGTAACACATAAAATTAAATTATTTGGACTCATTTGAAAGAAGACCACCCACGGAACATTCATGTGAAGTTTCATGAAAAATTGTCCAGTAGTTTCAAAGAAAATTTGTTTAAACAATTTGTGGACAGACGGACGACGGACGTAGGTCGGTGAATGGTAAAATAGCTCACCATCAGGTGAGCTAAACATATGGCAGATTTTTTTTTTATTTTTTTTGAAGATTTGATTATAGTTTGAATTTTCGATAATAAATCAAGATTACAGATGTATCAATAACTACATGGTCATTTTCGGTTATAGTTATCGCGTATTCTCTGTCTGCTTAATGAACTTATTATTTATGTAGATACATTCTAAGCTAACCATAAGTTGCCCATACCTAAGCTATCTTAATACCGTTTTACTTTAGTCGACCATAAATTGTTATTGCTATTTGAAATATAACATTGTAGAAGAAAAACATCATGTTCTACTGAATTTTGATTTGTTTTGATTTTTGACCAAAACTAAGGCGTTCTTTCAATGCTTATAATAGTAAACGGAACAGTTAGGTAACAGTACATTTATTCAATAGGATATTGGTCTTTTAATGATCTTTTTCCTAACACACCAAACACTCAAATATATTATTCCAATTCACAAATTAACACAATTTTAGATTGGATAAACCAGATGGTTAAGCCAATCAGTAATTGCGTTACTTAAAACATACGAATATATTCTAGTTTAGAATTACGATGTATTAAGAGTGATTGGTGAAACGTGCACAGGGTATATCTAAGGGATAAATAACTCAGAAATAACGAGCCCGCCTCTCTGTGGGAACCAGTACCAGCGGGGAACCCATAACTCAACGAAAAACACATATAACTGTTCGGCCTTGGTAATCAATCTTGTCATTTTTCGTAACGATGTTTTGTTGGGAGTCTGTTGAACTTGCGTAGACTGAGTCGTCGTCGTCTTTGTTAACCCTTTTCCCACATACAACACATTTATAGCAGACAAATTTAATTCTTTCACTGCCGAATTTCATAATGTTGACTCTTCCATGTTGAAAATTGGACCACTCCATTTTTCGTCTAGCAGGAAATTTGATAAAACTTATTTTCTAAGCGGCAAACAATGTATATTTCAGGAGAGACAGATCGTGATGGGCTGTCTCACCTGGATCTGCATTGATAGCGAATGGGTTAAAACACCATGGCAGAAATCTCTATAAATTAACCCTTTCCTTCATATAGACGCTTTCTGACGCCTCTGCAGCAGACGGCTTTTTGAAAACATAGTGACAAAAGAAGAAATTGCTCAAAACGAGCAATTTCTCCTTTTGATACAATGTTTTCCACTTTTAGTCATATGTTATCCATTAAATTATGGGAATTTTCTATGTTTTGACAAAATATGTTCAAAGTTGTCTGCTGCAGAATTGTCGTATAAGGGAAAGGTTTAAAGTATACTTACTAAATAGAGTTGAAGACGTTGGTGCACGGGAAGAACTGGCTTATTCTGAACAATATCTAAGTCTGCCACATTCTTTTCAAAAGTCGACTGCTGCAGAGGCGCCAGAAACCGTCTGTATGTGGCATAGGGTTTAACTATTCCGTTGATACAGGCGGTATTTGACGTGCTTACAGTAGGCGAATTTGAATATAATACAATATATACACAAGCGGCTTTATGTCTCTCCTTATTTACGATTTCTAAAATCTTCAAAATATAAACATCCAAAAATCAGATGAAACTACAATTTCAATTTAATTCCCCGATTGCGGTGAAGGGAACATGCTCATTGAAAACATTTTGTCCCTTTTACCCATAAACATATACAAAAAAGTAGACCGTTGTAGAAGCGACATAATTTATTGGAGACCTGACGTCTATTTCAGAGACGAATGCTTAAAAACTGTCCACTTGACAAAAATAACATCTAGACAACGATTGTGGGGTGGTATTGTATTTAGACATTTTTTGCTGATACAAGTGTTGTAAACACTTTTTAAAGAAAGAAAATGCCCAGTTCTATCCATTTACTCGATACATTCAAAGGTCGTGGCTCAAGTATTGCATACAACACATTGAAAGCCGGATCTCGATATATCAGCAAATAAACGTGTCCATTTTTTAGAAAAATGAGGAACTGATAAGAGGAATGTATTAATATAGGAAGAACATAGTGGGAGAGCAAATAAATTTATTGTTGAGAAAGGGAAACCAATTTGGGGCGTATGCTGTTGTAAGTTTACAACCTAGCATATTTTACACGTTAAAACACGATATGGAACGAACTTGTAGGAGCAAAAAGTTGGGAGAAACAATAATTAATCTTCTGAAGCTAACCATGAAATTGTTTCTAAATCACCCGTTAAATTCACTGGATAGGTTGTAAAAACTGCTCGTAATAAATCCATTTACTGATACAGGCGACGTTTGGGACATGCGCAGCAGACGACTCTTGAGCTCGAGCAGTTCAGCTGTTAATACATGTATATGAAAAGCATCAATGATATATATAGCGAGTGATCCCTCCACACAGGTCTCATTCGGGCCCCTAGTTAATCTCCGATTTTCGATTTTAAACTTTTACCCTGTCCCACTTATAAACTTATTTAAACGCATCTGCATCAGACAAGTTTAAATCAAAGTACTGAAAGTACTGAAGGTAGACTTGTGATCGGTTAAGAGGAGATGCAAAAGTGCATGTAGAAATATTCGTATTCAAAATATCCCAACCATGACAGACAAGTAATGATGCATCAGGTCAGAATGAGCTATATCCAAGATGATATATTCGTGTTGATCTTGTGAAAATTAATTGACCCCCAACTCCGAATATATCATTCGGTCCACATAGGTCTGTGGAAATCCCACCAGAAACACTCATGACAGGACAGTGTCTTCCTATGTATTGACTGTACTGAAACAACTGATGCATTCAGAGTTGCAATATATTAATACAAGTTATTATTGTTTACAATGATAACAGTAAACTTAGAAGTGTAATCAACCCGAAATTGATTGCAAACTTCTATTTCGACAGACAATTTGTATAAAATTAACAGATTAAAAAGGCCTAAACCAAAACAATTTATTAATGTACAAAAGACAGAGCGCAAGTGTGGCCCTGAATCGATCACCTGGGTGACAGCTATGTAGCATATGTGTAACAGCTAATATTGGAGATAATTTAATCAAAAGCGTGAATGAAACTACTAAGTGGACTCTTCAAATGAAACTCATCAATACTGGACATTTGTTATGATATTAAATCTTTGAACAGTTTTTAAGAGGACCACCAAAGTAACATTCCCGTGAAGTTTGTTTGATATCGGTCCAAGGAATAGGAGGAGATTTAGTTTCATACTAAAAGTTATTTTACTGCTATTTTGAAACAGCATGGCAGCTATCTTTTAAAACCAATCAATATGGCTTGAACAAATTAAGTTGTATAAAATGTATCCTGAAATTAGACAAACACTTGAAAAGAAAAGGAACTTTTAAGTTTGGTCATTTTGCCCCTTTTCTAATGCCATCTGGCTGCCATGTTTTTCAACAAATCTATACGGCTTAAGCAAATCTTGTAGAGGGTCACCAAAGGAAGATTTGCACTAAATTATCTTGGCATCTGATAAGCTGATTCAGAGAAGAAGAATTTTACAGTTAAGGCATTTTAAACCCTTCCTGCTGCCGCAGCAACAAAATTGTTTTTATAATTTGTATCTTTGAACACATTTGAAAGAGGACCACAAAAGAAACATTCCTGTAAAGTTTTGTTAAAAACCCAGTGGATTAGGATGATATGTCATTTGAAAAAAAGACAAGCACTTTAATTAGAATAGAGTTTTAAAATGTTGTCATTTTGCCCTTTTCTGATGCCGCCTCTCTCCTCTTTTGTCAACAAATTAATATGGCTTAAACACTGTTCGTAGAAAGTCAGTGAAGGAACATTTCTACTAAATAACCTTGGAATCGGACAAACGGATTAAGAGGAGAATAATAATGAATATTGGGCATTTTACTCCTTTTCTAAGATACCGCACAATCAAGAGTTTTACATATATCTTTGAACATTATTAAGAAAAGGACCGCCAAAATAACATTCCTTGTTGTTTTGTCCACTGGATAAGTGTGAAGATCAAAGCGCTGAAAGCGCTGATGATATAGGGACATATGTAAATTGAAAATATATGGCATAGTTAATATGGACAAACATTTTTGAAACAATAAATCATCGACCTTTAAACAAACCAAACCAAATATTTTTTAAAACAACACAGATTGCCTGCCAATAACCAATACCTCATTTATCAAAGTTTGACCCTTATCTTGTATAAACAAAATATTGACGAAAAACTAGGCAGCGACCCTTAATTAAAATATTTTTATTTCAGAAAACACTAAAGATTCACAATGTATATTAGAATCATGCTCATAAATGAAAGACAATCGAAACCATGCGAGAGTTATGTCTCTTGTGCACTGAACATCTGTAGCTTATTAGTTTTCCTATACACGAAGTATTATATTGATTCATTGAACATCTATCGAGACAATGACCGAAGAAATATATGAACAAAATGAGTTTATACCAAAAATAACAGATCAGATTTGCATTCGAAATATTGCATTTGTCTCCTGATCCGTAGGTATAAGTGTGACGACTTTGAAATGGATCTGCCAAACAGAAACAAGGTTTTGACACATTAGTGAAAACCGTAACGGACAAACGGACGGATGGATGAACAGACAGTCAGTCGCTCCGGACAAAGTACAAAGCTTGGGGAAGCACCCATTAACCAACAAGAGCATTTCACGGAACGCATGTGTTAGACGCGAAAGTCATATAATAAGTAAGAACATGGAAAGAAAAAATACCCACACTCCAAACACAGCATGCTAAAGTTTTGGTAATGGTGCACTGCACATCTGTTGGTTATAAGTTACCTACAAACCAAGTTTTAAATGGATACAATGGAAATTAATTGATAAAAATGGTTGAACTAAATAAGGAAACACGGAGTTAACTCAAATAAGCAGACCAGAGTTATGTACCTAGTATTTTTCCGTTCTACTGAACACACTTTATAAGTGTGACCACTTCGAAATGAATCTGCCAGACAGAAACAACGTTTGGACCAATAAATGCAAACCATGACGGACGGACGAATGCACATTCAGGCAAGCAGCCGGCCGAACGCCGGATGATGCCTCCAAGCGTTACAGACAGAGATAAATTGATTTATTTGGGATTAACGCCGTTTTCAACAATGTTTCAGTCATATCACGGCGGCCAGTTCACCTATTCATATGTTTCCTGGTTTTCTCACACCAGTACTTCACACAATATAATTTCCAAGCAACTGGCTGCTTTTCCACATAGACTGTTAGCCCATTTGTGAATGACGAATGACGCTTATCACAGTGACTTTTGTCAAACGTCGGAAAGAATGTTGGCCGAGCTGGGGTTCGAACTCACAACCCCTGGATTGACAGCTCGCGTCGCTACCTGAGCTACCGGGGTTCGGCACAGACAGAGACAACACATAAAGTATTGATCAAGAAGACTGGTTCTATGTGTCAAATCACGTCTGTGTTTAGGAAAGGGTTAACATGTTATGGTATTTGTAATGTATTTGCAGTTTAATTGAATCTCCGAAAAGGGCCAGTACAAGGCTAATTGACAAAAACCTATTTAGACTACATTTCTAGTTTATTTGACATCTAGGACTAAATTACATGTTGACGTTTGTATGTTGAAATTAACTAACAACACTGACATTGAGGTCAATAATAATGCATGGTTGCAGTCGTAAGTCGTCTTTTCAAAAGCAGGCTAGTAATGGGATAGGGGCGAGAAGCCCCTATCGCAATAAACGATCAATTTCCCCCTTTTCAGATGCCACATAGTTTGTATGACTTTCATGAATCAACCAATCAATAAGACTAAAAACATGCAGACGGTCACTGAATGAACAGTTCTGCTAACTTATCTTGAAATCAGACAAGGACTTTCATAAGAATGTAGTTTTGAATGTTGTCACTTTGCACTTTTTCTAATGCCGCCTGATTGCCGTGTTTAACAACCAATCGATATGATTATATTTAGAGAGACTTATCAAATGTTAATATTATACCACATTATATTGGTATTAGACAGGCTAATTCAGAGGGGAATATTTTTAAAAATTGGGCAAATTTCACCCTTTCTGATACCGCAACAAAGTCTCAGTAGTGATATCCTTATTAGTTTATATCCTTTATTACACTTAAATATGATATTTTGATATTTACACATTCGGGGATTTGTAATTTATTTGGTTTCCAAGAATAAGTGGATCTCTGACTTTTGCTTATGTTTGTATTCGTAATTCAGTCAAGAATTGTTTGCACTATTGTTTTGGTACATCACGTGACTTTAAAACTTCACCCGAAACTATGGTTGCCCTTGCTATCGCAATTATACCAATACAAATTGTAGCAAATGGAAATATTGCTCACCATAAACTATTTCCTCTTTTGCCACAATGTGTGCATTAATATTCAGTGGTCGTAATTAAATTTTTAGAGAGGTATTCCATATTTTTATAATCATCTGTTGCACAATTATGGTACATGTATGTACGAAATGGTTATCCAATGAGTACATGGACTGGCTATTTCGATCTCAGGTTAACCGGTTTAGCCAAAGAGTTCCGGGTTCGTGCGTCTAAAGCGTCTGTCTAGGGTTTTTGAACACACGTAACTATACTTTAGACCAGTGCATGTTCACGCCAAAAGTCCTATACTATGAACCGTAGTTGTTACAGTAAGTCTTAGAGTGTGTTTATAAAACGTATTTCAACATTGTTTTTGTTTCAAATCTACCATTTTGTCAAAAACATATAAAAAGTATCTACAAAAGTATTGTTTTATGTAAACAATATTGTAAGCACCCAGCCTACGGATCGAGCGTTGGTTTTATCAGGCGTTTCATCTTGTCAGGACGTACATGTAAACAAATGCTCTTATGCTCTTTTAGTAGCTCTATGTTTAGGGTTCTTTCTCTGTAATTGTTATTGTAGTTCTAAGTTATAGAGGTGTTCGATGCATGGTTGTGTAGGTTCTATGCAGAGCATCGTTTAGACTAAACGAGAATTTCTAACGAGTTTCATAGGCCTCGGAAAAACTCAGCGTTTTAAAGAAATAACGATTTAAAAGACCTTGGAAGTTGAAATAATGCATCATGTTTAATAATTAAAATATAATTCAACCAAATGATGATGAATATAATATATGATGATGTTTAATCAAAAAAAAAATGTTGCCGAAACGCGCCAACCATGACCAGTTTCTTAAATTGTAGCGACTATAATAGAGATAATCAAAAGCAAGGCTTATTTCCCCTAAGTAGTAGTTTCTCTAGTTTATAAATGCATATGCGTATAACCTTTTAAGATGACGAAGCCCGATGTTTCTTGTTGATGATTCATTGTTGTTTCGATTTATGGTGGTCTCGAACTTGACGACTTGTGAAGAGGATTGTGCGCAACGCATTATTATAGCCAATGGATGCTGGCGAGGATGCTGGTGGACTGCGATCCAATCAGATGCGCTCTGTCAGATGCGAGCATCATGGCAGTTCTGAATGAGTGCTTCTGTCGGGTTCAACAGCCGAAGAAAACAACAATTTTACTTTAATAATATCAAATGACTATGTCATAAGGGCAGAATCTGAAACAGCGGTCAATTAGAAATAATTATATTAAATAATCATTAATACAAAGAAAACACATGAAATGACAAATCGAGTGGGCCAGCATCGGTCCAGCATTCTGCAAAATTAACTAACAAATAGTTCCTCGAAGCATTGTCAAATGAAAATATTGATCATAAAACGGCCATGCAATCTCGAATGACACCAACTATGGTGTTTAAATACGTGTATAGCATAGAAAGACACATGTATATATCTTAGCAACTCGTCTTTAAATGGCACAGTTGATTAACCTAAGGCTGACACGGCACCGCTAAATGAAGACGAACTCCATACCGAGACTGAGCCAAGATCCAAACTTAAGGAGGCATTGACTTTACCGGAGGAAGAACGGACATCAATTAATGACATCGTTAATTAGCCGAAAAGTGTTCAAATGATATAGTTCTCTACAATAACATAATCTTTAAACAAGAGGCCCAAGAGGGCCAGTATCGCTCCACGGCCATAAGGCAAAAATCTAATCTCCAAACAGCCCTGCCCCCCTAGTGGCCATATTTTTTACCAACCACCATGGCTTAAAGGAATCTTGTAGAGTGTCACCCAAGGAATGTTTCTGCAAAATTATTTGAAAATCGGCCTGACACTTTCGGAGGAGAAGATTTTTTAAGTTTTCACAATAGCCATATAAGGCAAAATAGCCCCACCCCATGGCGGCCATATTTTTGAACCAATCAACATGGCTTGAAGGAATCTGATAGAGGGTCACCCAAAGAACATTTCTACCAAATTATTTGAAAATCTGCTCAACACTTTCGGAGAAGAAGATTTTTTAAATTTTCACTATGGTCATATAGAGCAAAATAGCCCCGCCCTCTGGCGGCCATATTTTTCGACCAATCAACATGGCTTGAAGGAATCTGAAAGAGGGTCACCCAATGAACATTTCTACAAAATTATTTGAAAATCGGCTGAACACTTTCGGAGAAGAAGATTTTTTAAGTTTTCACTATGGTCATATAAGGCAAAATAGCCCCGCCCTCTGGCGACCATGTTTTTCGACCAATCAACATTTCTTGAAGGAATCTAATAAAGGGTCACCCAAGGAACATTTCTACAAAATTATTTGAAAATCGGCCTGACACTTTCAGAGAAGAAGATTTTTTAAGTTTTCACTATTTTTTTCTTTTGGTTGCCATGGAAACCAGAATTATGGATGGATCAAAAAAAATTGAAGGAATTTAAGAGAGGACATTGAGAGGATGCTTCCTATGAAGTTTCAACCAAATTGGCCAAGTGGTTAGTGAGAAGAAGTCGTTTAAAGGAAAAAGTTTACGCACGCACGCACGCACGCACGCACGGACGCACGACGGACAATTCGCCATGACATAAGCTCGACTGGCTTTCAGCCAGTGGAGCTAAAAACCGCAGTATTTGAAATATTATTAGTTTGTATAGAATAAAATAATAAGCAATCATTATTATTTGATCGATATCTTTAAAAATAAAAAAAACGTGATCTGTTTCGATTCCAGCTACACGTGGTCAGGAATGAGCATCATGGCCTGACAGACGACTTCGAGAATGTCATACTGTACAATGACTTTGCTTCTAGCCGCTTGACAATATAGACACATACTAGAAACAAATGGTTTGGATTTACAGCGGTTGGAATATGCGCCGTATTCCACTAGAATTGCATTGCGCATGGTGGAGAATACCTTTAAACAGCAATGCTAGACGCTCTTTTTAAAATGTAATTGACTTGTGATACTAACTGACCACAGCGGCTGGGGTCAAACCAACGACCTCCGGTACCCGAGACGGACGCTCTACCGCCTTTCTTGGCGCTCAGGGTTGCGGGGTTAGCATAACGACTGACTGGCTGGTGTTAGGATAAATGGACAAGAAGTTCTGGGAACTTACCCAGGAAACACCGTTATATAACTGAACAAATGTTGAAAGCGGCGTAAAACACCAAACAATCAATTCAATTGTTAGGCAAAACAAGTACGTTTACATTTTACGTGCAGTGAAATGGTCACTGTCCATCCAAATTCATGCAATAAGGGGTTACATTTAAAGTTGAGCTTAAAGTGTAGCCGGTTTGTTTCAGAGGCGAGACTATCTTAGTAACGAACACAGGGAACAAGTACAGTTTTTGACCAGACGCAGCTCCGAATATTGATTGACGTAAATAAATGTATGCGGCCTGTTGCAGTTTGATAATTCAGGTCTATGTTTATCATTTATTTTGATAATGTATATGTGTTGGTTTAAATCTGGCAGCGTGGCAGACGAACGCTGCAGACGGTCATATCAATCACGCGCCAAACATTCCATCACGGGCACCCTCATGCTTTCATCATTAATACTTTAACCCATTCACAGAAAAATGCCCCCAAAAATGTCTGATCCTGCATATCACATGGTTTAAAGGGACTTTACACCCGTGTTTGCCTCTAGAAATGAAAATATAAATACTGAGTATAGTTGAAAACTGTTGCGCGAAAGGTAAATTGCTGGTGATGAGCACTTCTCCTTTGCCACACTGTTTCAAAAGATCGTCTGCATCAGCTGCGACAAATGCGTCTGAAGGCTTACTTATCCGATTTATAAACATTCAAAAAAACATTTACACAACAATGTACCCAAAACTTATAATTTATCATTATTTTATTTTTGACCCTGGTCAAAATCCGAATATCCCGACTGCAACTGTTATTTGCTACCCAAGAGGATTCTACAACATATGCCATCAATGATATAAAACTGCCATAGATCTATAATATCGTCTGAGTTTAATTGTTGGTGATATTAAATTACATAATTAATTATTTCATGGCATTAAAACATAAAACTATGAGTAGTGCCAAATCAAAATGCGTTCTCATTTATGTAAAACTCAAAGTACGTCGAGAACTGACAGCTGATACACCCTTTCTCACAGCTGCAGCAGACAAATTTGAAAATACATATGCAAAACAATGAACATCTCTATAAATGTTGGTATTTATACTGAAAAGAAAAGGTTGTTTCAAAAGAAGAAATATCTCATTTTAGTAAGTTCTCCTGTTGTCACAATGATTTCAAAGTTTTCTATCTCAGATGCGTGTGCATACTGAACAGGGGTAACCAAATTGTTACAAATAGGACTATGGCTGTTTAAGAACTAGCATAAGTTACTAAAATACAATCAAGAAACAATCAAAGAGATCGGGAATATGCCAGCTATTAACTCTGATTTATTTGATGGGAAGATAGATCTAGTTAATCGAGTAACTCTGATTTATTTGATGGGAAGATAGATCTAGTTAATCGAGTAACTCTGATTTATTTGATGGGAAGATAGATCTAGTTAATCGAGTTGATGGACTCGAGTTAAACGGTCGAATTATTTGCAAGGATTAAAGCAAATATTTACTTCGATCTGAAGTCTCAGATATATCAGTTCAAATTGTCCACGCCCCGAGTAGACAATACAAAGCCAAATAGCGCTACAGCAACATAATTTACCTTTTAATATATACCTTGTTTAACTTGTAAGACACTATAAAGAAAACAATATATACACACATGTATATATGTTAAATAACAGAATTTACACACAAAATAATTTTTTTGATTGGCACGCCCCACTACCGCATTTTGAATGACGTCGCATTTTTGGTACCGTATTTGACTTTGTAAAAATACAGAATTTTAATCGGTGTGACAATATGCATGTATTTACGACAGAAAATGTATAGGTATATAATAAAGAACTATAATTAGATTTTCCAGAGATTCGAACCAGGACACAAGGCTACCAACGAAGATCCAGATGAAATAATTTAATACCAATGACTTGGCTGCTCGATTACATCGTTAATAACAGAACTCTAGTCAGACGAGGACCATATCGTATGTTATTAACCCTTTCAGCGCCGAATTGTTTAAAGTAGACTCTTCCATGTTCAAACTCGGACGACTCTTTTTTTATGTTATAGGATTTTTGGAATATTTTTATAACTCACAGCTAAACAATGCAGATTTCAGGTGAGACAGCTGACTCACCTGAATCTGCATTGTATGTAAAAAGCTCAATATGGCCTTTGGCGCTGAAAGAGTTAAATCCATGTTTATTTAAATATATAACTTTTTTAGCCAAGTGCATACACGTGGCCACCCTCCCTAATATGTTATAAGTAAATCTATGTAAGTGTATAGTATTTATACATTATACATTTTCCAGCAATGCAATAAGATATACAATTTCCAATAGCTTTCAATATTATTTTCAGTTATATCACTTATTCATGCTGTTTAAGTATCTTAACATATATCGTGATATATGAAGTTTGAAAGAGGCGTTTAGAAAATAAACCAATCCTTCAACTCTGTCCCACAGCCAGCACGTCTGCAGCAGACGACTTTGAACAAATCTAAAAATATCAACTAATGAAAGTATTGTGATTGAAAAAGTTCGAGAAACATTGTGGCAAATGGAGAAATTTATCATTTTGACACAATGTTTTCAGAAGCCGTCTGCTGCAGCGGCATCGGGAAGCGTGTGTATACGGGAAAGGGTTCATTTATCTGTAGCTATGATCTGAGCCACCAAGAAAAAGAAATTAAATGAGCCGGATGAATATTTGTTTCCTGTTTTAACTGAGGCAATCAGGAACCGCAAGTGAGATGTAAAAAACTATTACTGTTTAACTCACGAGTATTTCCAGATGGGACGATCATCAATGCGTCTGGAGGGTGAGCCCTCGACTAACTTAATCGTTTCAATGGTGCAGACGACCAGTAGAAATATACAAACTGTTTCGCCTTCACTTTTGTTTTATTTTATCTCGGTTTTGCGCTGTCTTCAACATTATTTCAATTATATCACGGCCACAGTTCATTTGTTCATGATTCTTGGCTAAACAAACCAGTACTAGGCTAGGAAATGTGCCTTGTCCTAGGGTACTCCGCCCCACTATGAAGGACGCACCGCGTCTGGGAATCGAACCCGGTACGGCCGGTTCCAAATTCCCGACGCTAACCATTCGTCCACGGCGATTTCAAAGTAATTTCACATGAAGGTTTCCTAGGTGAGCACTGGTCCAATTTTTTTATAAAATTTGTTGTATTTCTAAACTTAAAACGTTCCTCCCCGTACATTTTGTTCATTCAGACCATTGTATTCTTCCTATATGTTAACTATGCATGTTAACTTATTCTTTTAATTTCATAAATGCTTAATTTTGATAATAAATATCTTTAAACTTGTTAAAATTACTTTGTATTTTTTGTTTATATACTCCCGTTTTTGTTATCACACTTTTGCTTAACTGGAAGGAGAATAGACTCCCCCCTCTCCTTCCAAAGCTTCACTTACTTATAACTAGAGGCATTAAACCTAAACTAAATTGAACAGACCTGTTCAATATCGGACATCATTGAAATAAACACCAAACTAATGGATACTGTTTTCTCTCCTTTCTATGATAATTTAGTTATTTCTAAAGTGTACACAATAGTTTATCTTAATACGGCCTAGCGACCTGGTGATGAACATGTGATAACCCGAACAATTTAGATTACAAATAACCAAGACAAACATTATAATGAGCTAAAACGGTAGTCTATCGAGTATCAACTAGATTTTTCTTAAATTTGGAATGGCCTAATTTCGAACACATCATGACCAATTTTTAGAACGTAACTTAAAAATCACCAAGACAACATTCTGACAAACTAACATTATTCTACAATCAAAGGATGCAGCTTTTCTCAAATTCACCTGCACCAGAGTGCACTATTAATTGAAATTCGCAAGGCCTAACCCGAGATACTGTTTGTTACTTTGCAGGATTCCTATACGATGGCCACTACAGTGCAATCGGCGCTTTGATTTGTAATTGTAGTTGTACATTTTGTCATTGTAATTGTATTTAAGTCTACCCTTCCAAGTAAAGATATTTGACCACTCCATTTTTCGTCAAACAGGAAATTAGGTAAAAGTTATTGTCTAAGTGGCAAACAATGCATATTTCAGGAGTTCACCTGAATCTGCATTATTTTGAAAAGCCTTTAATTGCCCTTGGCAGCGAATGCAAACTAAAGAACGTAATGTAAAACTACTGACGATCAAACACATGCCTTGCAATGTGATTAAAATACAACGGGTTGATGATATATTTTGTGTTTCACACCGCTGTCAACAATTCGTCAGATATATCACTGCGTTTCCTAGGTGAATTACCAATACTACTGGTCCATTTATCCTGACACCAGCCAGTGAGTTGTAATGCTAACCCCGAAACCCTGAGCGTCAAAAAGGGCAGCCATGATCGAACCCACGACCTCCTACACCCAAGGCGGACGCTCTTCCATGACACCACCGAGGAGGTCGGAAATGGACGGGACTTTCAAACAGCTACAATATAGATATACATTTATAGAGGGCCTACACATCTAAAGAACACTCTGTTCTGTCCTATCACTTACCTGGGTCATGGAATGGGACAAGCACATAGTTGTACAGTGGTTTCTCCCGCCTGTTAAGGGTCGTTTGGAGGATCTTAGCGGCCCCTTTTATAACCTGAACAAGGTCGTCGTACATGGAGCCCGTGATGTCGAACACGAAGGCAAGAGATGCAGCCCCTTCAGGCACGTCTTTGTAATCCTGACTCCTTGCGCTAGGGAATCCGAGTAAAAGGAATAGTACCGCCACTGTTAAAACTAAGTAAGAACATCTTTTATCCATCGTCATCTCTCTATTGGTCATATTTCGGAAAATGCTTTGAATTATCACAGCTCTGCTATGAGGAAACAAATTACACTTAAACCAAAAGGATGGTTTAGTAAATAACTAAGGATGATTTTTATCGAACATAGTCTGTCACTTGTTTCTTATATTTCAAAAAAGTTTCAAAGTAAGATATAATGCGTAATAACAATTTGTTAAACAAATCTAAGCTTAAGAGTTGTTAACACAGAGATAACTGTATTATTCTTCTATTTTCCCATGATTGTTTTGACGCTGGCACATTATTTATTTGACACAATGTAAGTTTTCCTGACTTGCTGACACACTACCTTGTTGTATATATGACAACGCGTCACATTCCTTCCAAAAACCAAGCACAAACACTCAAGGAAATGATAGTAAAAATCCCAACAGAAAACCGCAAAATTTCCACACAGCCGTACTCGGCTCCGTTTTTTTGCGTTGTGTAACTTGTGGTTAAATTTGAAAGACACGAAGGGCCGTGCACACTCGTCAAAAATACACCAGCATCTAGAAGGGGCCTCGACCCACGAAAAAGGGGTCAATATATAGGATGTCCGCAATCGAATCGCATTAAAACCACGCGTGTACAAACCCAGAGCGTCTTTACATTTAGTTTTTTCTACGAACAACGTTTTGACTTAACGTGAATTTCTGCTCACAGTAAATGCTCTGACGAGAGTTTATTTTTGCACAGGTCAGCATGAGTTACAAATTGTTCTCTTATACATGGCGCCCTCTTTATATACTGCCATTCCAAGATAAGGAGCTGTGATAAGATAGAGTTTTGGCTTAAAACATGTGTTTCAGTCCGGGAATTGTAATATGATTCGTGTTGGAAACAATAAAACATAAATAGGTTTTGTTGGCCTACTATCCGGTACCCTACACATCTTGTAGTTTAAATCTTTCTGGAAAACTGAACGTGCGCCCTCTTGCGGAGACGTATTAAGACGCATCTGCAGCGCACAACTTTTGAAAAGAATGTGTGACATGCGGATTAATTGCCCATAATAAGAAATGTCTCCTTTTGCCAAAACTCTTTCAGTTATGATACTGCCACAATGTTTACAAAAGTTGTCTGCTGCAGAGGGCTCAGAAAGCGTCTATATGAGGGAATGGGTTACTTATAACTGTCAGGTTAAGTTATTGACCGTGTATTTCGAACTGTCGCATGATGAATAAACCAAAAAGGTAAGTTTACATTGCAAATTTATAATATGCGCTGACCTATAGGTCACGTGAATTCGACAGGTCAATTTGCAACATCATCTTTGCGTATATATGTTATTTAAGATCTAAAATATTTCCTAGTCCATTCTTTAACCTGCATCACCTCATCTGCGAGAGATCGCAAGTTTAATCACCGACTGGGCCAAACAATAAGACTTTCATACAGGGTATTAATCCCCCCCACGCCCCCTCCCCCCCCCCCCCCCCCCCCGTCCTCCCCCATTAGCGTTCAGAGTTCTGCGGGTTCAGCATGTCGACTCACTCGCGGGTGTCAGGATCAGTAGTACACTGGCTACTTACCCTGGTAACTTCGTGAGATAACTGAACATTTGTCGAGAGCGGCGTAAAACACCATAAACCATCCATTAACCTTCACATTTGTTAAATCGCGCGAGTTCCATGGTAGTATTTATCTCGGACAATGCTCATATATCTACAAACCATTTCTATAAATAGAATGACAGGTAAAACGTTTACAAAGGGATTCCCTATATATTCACATTCCCACATACAACAAATGTGCAGCAAACGATGTAGAAAACATCTTGGATAAAGTAGGAACAATCTCTATAAAGGAAAATATAGTTTTTAATAGATTTGAAATTAGTGTGGCAAAAGGGAAAAAGTGCTCGTTTTGATCAAATCTCCTTTTGTCATAATGTTTTCAAAAGTTGTCTGCTGCAGGGGCGTCAGAAAGCGTGTGTATGTGGAAACGGTTTAAGATACATCGGGGTCAGGTGTCTGCGTTCTGTCGAACAACTGGTCTGATTCATCTTTACCCTGATGTATGCGACTCTTAATCTTTCCCACATACAGCAAATCTGCAGTAGACGACTTTGAAAACATATTGGCAAAAATACGAAAAATATCGAAAGATAATGTATAATAATTGAATAATGTTGAAAACAGTATAGAAAAAGGAATAATAGCTCCTTTAGAGCAATTTTCTTCTTTTGTCACAGTGTTTTCAAAAGTCGTCTGCTGCAGAAGCTTCTAAAAGGGTCTTTATGTTGGAAAGAGTTAAACATAAGCTTATCATGGTTGTCACGACTTTAAATTCAGGATATGCGAAAAGTTCGACCAAGACCAGCCCGCACATTTCTGTAGGTCTACATCGATCGTTACCCGCTTTTCTAAGCCAATTTTAGAAAAAGATTCGCCATATGCAGGATGATATCGAATGCATGATTTCGACGGATTAAGGGTTAACCATTTACTTGATGAAGTAGAAGAATCGTCTGCTTTAGAAACAGTGTAAGAACTAAATACGATTTCGAATCTAAATGGACAAGCACATTTGGTATAAATGTGTAAACATTGTTGGGAAGTAAAGAAACTGATCAGGATGAATCATTAATTCCTCTTTTGTGGGTTTATTTTCTTTCCTTTTTTTCAAATGCTTTATGTTTATATGATTGAAACGTCAAACGCCGTCTGAAGCACCAGGGAAGGGGTAATGCCGTTCTTTACCCACCTATAACTACGGTCATTGACTTATTAACCCCTCCCCACATACATGTACAACACGTTAGCAACAGACGACTTTGAAAACATCTACTCGAAAGCACAGAAAACAAATGAAAGAACATTTATCAAATGAAGTTGAAAACATTTTGGCAAAAGGAGAAATTTATCCTTTTAGTCACAATGTTTTCAAAAAGTCGTCTGCTGCATACGCATCAGAAAGCGTCTATATGTGGGAAAGGGTTAACTAATAAATTATATTCTCCAAAATGAAAGGATGGATTACGACACGGGATATTTTATCTAAACCCTTTCCCACATACATTCAGCGGTGTAAAGTTAAAGACTCCGACTTAGGTGCGGGTGAGGCAGATCGCGGGTTAAAGACTCCGACCTAGGTGCGGGTGAGGCAGATCGCGGGTTCGATCGCCGACCGGGTCATACCAAATACTTCAACAATGGTAGTGATGGCTTTTCCTCTTAGACACTCAGGATTGTGGAGTTAGCTGACTGGCTGTTGTTTATAGGTTAAATGGACCATTAGTTCTGATAAAACAGCCAGGCAAAGCTGTGATATAATTAAACCGTTGTTGAATGCGGTGTTAAACACCCTACAAACAAATGCCCACACTTCAACAAATCTGCAGCAGACGACTTTGATACCCTTTGAAATGAGACTTTAACGTCGCTTCTATACGAGATTTGTGTAGACAGTATTGTAGAAACTTACTGTACTTTCAAAACTACATATGTTTATTTTAACCGTAATTTTAATTAGTGGTCAGAGGGTTGATTAATTGGTTATTTTGGTGTTTTAAGCCACTTTAAACACTTTTTAAGTTAAATTACGGCGTTTCCATGGTAGGTTACCAGGACTACTTGTTCATTTATCCTGACAACAGCCAGTCAGTCGTAATGCTTACCTTGCAGCTATTACTTTCATTTTTGGATGGTGATTATTATGTAATAATCTTCTTCCTATGGGATTGCACACTGACCCAAATGGAATATGCCCTATAACATTTAATTCTACAGGAACTGTTTTATACATACGCTAATCAATATAGTGCGATGAATTCAAAGTAAAATCTACCTAATAGTCTTTTCATTTACAATCAGTTGAATGAAGAATATAGAGTTCATACTTTATTTTCAAACTGAAAATGTATTTGCGTCTTTTAAAGTGAATTTTATTTTAAGAAATACAAATATTTCTGCAGTAAACATTACTATGTATATTCTTACGCGCCACGCTTTTGTGAACAACACCGATACACCGGATCATTTATACATTACACGAACTAGGTCAATTCGAGGACATACCGTGTCGTAGGGTAGTTTCCCCAAAATATGCTAATCTATCCTTAATTGCGACTTTCAGTTATATTCTTTATATTTCCTCTAGTACATTCATGTATAGGTTTTTACATCATTTATATATATTATATATGTATATATATATTTACTAATTGAAACGTTGTGGGGAAAAAGGAAAAAATCCCCTCAGATATTTTCAAAATCGTCTGCTGCATTTGGAGTCCTGGGATAATTGTTTTGTGTTTTGTCACAATGTTGTCAATAGTTGTGTGCTAGGGAGAAGTGTTAGTTATCTGGTAATTCACGAATGGTGTGTTCTCCCGAACGACTACTCGACTAAATATGTATAAGGGGATTAGGGGGGCATTCTAAATGGTAAATTACAGAATGATTATATAAATAGGATTGATTGATTAGACTTTAACGCCGTTTTCAACAATTGTTCAGTCATATCACTGCGGCCAGTTCACCTATGTGTTGTCTGGCTTTCCACACAACATTCTTTCCAAGCAAATGGCTTCTTTTCCAAATAGACTGTTAGCCCATTGGTGAAAGATGAATGACGCTTGTCACATTGACGGAAAGAATGATGGCCGAGCTTCGATTCGAACTTACAACTGCTGGATTGACAGCCCGCGTCGCTACCGACTGATTTAACGGGGGTGGGGGGAGTTGAAAGATGTGGAAATCACTTCTCCTGAATTGGTATGGTAAAATCGAACTCATGCATACTAAATAAGCACCCTAACATGTTGCCTCTTTAGATATTGTAGCTATTGAAAAAAAATGTTGTGGGAAAAGAAGCCTTTGGTTTTAATATGCATCGGGTGGTTTCTTTTAACAATTCGTTTCAATCAATCAGATTTTATCCGAATATCTACTTTTTAAATTGTAAAATATTTGGAAGTGTTTGAATCCACGCTTGACTCGTAATACACATCAAATAAAATTATTTCTATAAAAATCTGATCATCGTGAGATGTCATGATATTATTTAGATTTTACAACACTTTCTTAATATTCTTGTTATGTGAGAATTGATTTAAATTGAGGGCACACCTATACTTAATTAAGCTTTCACGCAAGGAGAAAACATTACGTTCTACGTTGTATCCTCATTCAGACACAGTTTATCGAACATTGTTGTAAATATAAAATTAATTCAAGTTTTCATATTTTCATTCATAGCACTTGTATACGTTCATTCATAGCATTTGTTCGCTTGTGAAAAGCAAATTTGAAAGACAGTGGCTATCATAGATTTTTTATGACGAGCAAGTTCTCCTGTTGTTACAATGTTTTAACTATATATTTATGTTCTCACTTTTGTAATATTTAATATGAAATGTACTTGCTCTTCCAATTTGGAAGAAATAAAGAATATCTATCTATATATATTTGTCCTTATACAGACGCATAGAAAGATAGCATTAGCTATTGACGGATATGACTGAATTTTATTCTTTCGTGTACATTTCTGTCTAAATATGAAAAAATGCTTTCTATATTTTTTACAAAAATTTCTTTCTATATTTTTTACCAAAAATATATTTTGTTTCAATGCAATTTCTAAATGAATAGTATGTATGCAATACTCCTCACTTCTTGACAGTGTTTGCTAACTATTGTGAATATAATATAATGTTCAGCTGTCAACAATTTTAAAGTTTTTATTCTTTTTTATTATTGTATTCTACTGACGAAGGCGTTCTTCCGAAATTATATAGTATAACCGTATAAACTAAACAACCTATTCCGAAACTGCAGCAAAATAAAGAAGTTTAAAAAGACTTAAATTCTTTCATTCATTTATTTTCCAACATATTTGCTTTCGTTTGATCCATAATCCATATCCTAGCCATGATCTGTTCATACCTTGCATACAATTCATTATCCCATCTGCACCTGGCTGACAGTACTTTGATTAAAGACGTTCATAGACAGAGTGAAGAATTTCATTTTCTATGGGCGACCATTATAGTAGTATTGCCTATGGCTCTTTCCCAACAATGCTATTAACCCAGAAACATATATTAAATAAAACATTAATGCTTAATGCTCCCAGAAAACCCCCACAAAAAGCCCACATGATGACCTTTATTTTTTATCTATGTCTAACTTATCCCGCAGTAAATTTGACTTTCAATTTTAGTAAATACATGTTGTTATGAAAAAAGCTCTTAAGGTGTCAATATAGCTTATAGCAAACAATGTTTTGGTTTCAAATCAGATAGTAGGTATTCATATTAATAAAAAACCACTTTCAACTTCCACAAAATTGTTATTGTCCAATGGGTGCAACTTCGGTAACATACAGGGTCCACACCTCTTACAGGACGGTACAGCCTCGGGTGCGGGAGGTCGCGGGAACGATTCTCAGCCGGGTCATACAATGACTTTAAAAATGGTATCTCAATGGCGCTCAGGGTTGCAGGGTGAGCATTACGAGTGACTCGCTGGTGTTAGGATAAATGGACCAGTAGTACTGGTAACTTACCAAAGACACGCCGTGAAAACTGAAAGAATTGTTGAAGGCGGCGTAAAACACCAAACAATCAATCAATCTTACATGACGTATTAAAATGAATAAACGTGACCCTTTTAAACTCTCAAAACGTGTTTAGGTTTTACAGTTAGCTCCACGTTTCCAACAAACTACATATGCTTAAACTAAGTCTTCGAAACTTTGAACAAGGGAACAAACATCCATGATGAATGGGGGAAACAGCGTATCTATAACAACGCAACGATTGTTTTATTTAAAATGTATTCATATAATGTGTTAATGTTTTTATTGTACAGTAAAGCTATCGATAAAACAACAAATTACGAAATTAATCCACTAATTACTAACATTTAAAAAAAATAGTATTCTACCCTCGGTTTGAAACAACACAAAATAAAATAACTTCTTTATTTTCCCTTTGTCTTTCTTTATCAAACAATTACGTTCATATGCCTGTATAGACGCAACGTTATTCACTGTACAGGTCCCAGTGGAACAAGGTTCAATGTCTGATTCACGATCAATAGAAAATGTCATGTTGTGCTCTGGTATAGTAACAATCTGTAGAATATGGTGCAGTTGATTAAAAAAGACTTGAAACATATCTGAAGTCAGAGCACGTTCCCGAGGTATTGCTTAACTAATCTGAATACGCTGTTAATGAGTTTTCATTTTCGGTCAACACTCTAGTAGTCTGATGCTCTGTATGTAAGCTGAATGCTAAGTTATTGCCATATAGTCTGTCTCCATGGTATCATGGTATGTATGTGTAGCATCTCTTGATTTATCACATCCTTCTCTTTTATAAGCATCATATGCATTCTTTCGAGGCTTACTCTCTGTTCCATTATGCTACTCGGTAAGAATATCATCTAGCTGTATTCGCTCAGTGCATAAAAGTTGTTCTCTTGTTCTCTTTTCACTCTTGTTTGCTTCACTGTCATCATTAAGTCCGACATAGCTCAGCGAAATTTCTCTAGTAATATTCTTAACGTCTCTTGCACGTACAGTCTCCTTTCGGTCATTTCTGTTCCTGCTCTGTTTTGGTTAAACTGTTTGTTCAGAGACACATCTTAACATCAGTTTCACTCAAGCTCCCATCATCGTTGTCAGGTTCACTTAAAACGTCCTACGTATTTAAGTGGTGACATACAAGATACCTTGTCAGATTCATTAGAACCTCCAATGCCTTTACCTGGTGAAATTCCACATACATTGTCATCGTTCAGTGTAATTAAAGGGAAACCAGGTATATTAGTCCTTTTATACCTAAAACGAGGTTCGTTTCCTTTATCTCGTGTTCGTCTATGTGGGTTTGTATATGTCATTGGTGTGTGTTCTGCATGATTTTATGGATGTCTTTATTCAACTGGTCTTTGCTTATGGAATTTCTTTTCACCATCCCTTCTCTTTGTTTCGCCATTCAGACTTGACTCTTCACACATTTTATAATCAATACTACAATCGCGCCTCTTTCTGGTTTTCTTCTTTCTTCTGTGCTGACTTCTTCTTAGACGTATACTTTTCAATTCATCGTCCGATGTGTTAAACATTTCACCAACTGCATAATGATATTGCTTTCATCGCTTTGACATTTCTTGTACTTTTTTTTCCACTTAGCTATGATCTTATTTGTTTTTCTTTTCGTGCCTGATCTAACCTGTAAATTTGACTTAGTCATGAAACTGATCGTTTGACTTATCAGTGTCCGAATCAATCCATTCCATGCTATACCCTTTTCTCACCACTTTTGAAACATCCCACCTGTTTTTCCTTGATTCCCATTATGTAGTGGGGACAACATTTGTAAAGGCAATCATCTCATTGAGCTCACCATCAATATCAGAGTCATTTGCCTCTTTGATCATGACTTTAACTGTGCACCAATCTAATTATGCATTACGTTTTTGATAAATATAAGAACCTAATTACACACTTCCACTTTCTTACTTTCATCGTTCAAATTTGTATATATTCGCGTGTATGTATTTTTTTAGTATTGGTCTGAATTTTCTCTACTCCTAGAGAGGGACTGTCCCTGTCCTAAGCAGAAGCTGAAAATAAACACGCTTTCATATGATGCTTTACATTTATATGCAAAGACTTTATTTAATATGTGTAGCTAATGATTTGTGAGACAGTAAGAGACAGTTATGTTTACATATTTGTTAACAAAAGCAAGATAACTAAACTTACACGTAACAAAACAATCAATTGAGAACTGGTAACTGAACTCGTTATATTACAATTAAAAAGTTAAACTGTCTGTGTAGCCTCTCGGGTCGATGGGTGACTCCTGTCAGTTTGTTAATTTCTGTCTGATTATTCTGCATAGCAGATTGTGCAGTAAATGCCCTCTTATTGGTTAGCACATCCCCTCTAAAAACAACCTTGTTTACAACATTACCATCAATGTGGGGGCACTGCTAAAGTGTGAACTTTCTGCAATATTTCAATCATTATTTGTGAAGAGTTTTCACTTGCATCTATAAGGTCATAATTCAGAATTACAGATTTTTGCTTTGTCATTTTAATGTAAGGATGCAAAATGTGTTCTGGATATGATGCTTTTATGTTACTCAGTGATTCAATGTATATTCTTAAAATCGCAAAATGTAGCACAATAACTTCGCATTTATGAAAATATTACCATTTTCCTGTTATTAAAACCCCGGTGGTTC
Source organism: Serripes groenlandicus (assembly GCA_031761405.1). Taxonomy (NCBI): domain Eukaryota; kingdom Metazoa; phylum Mollusca; class Bivalvia; order Cardiida; family Cardiidae; genus Serripes; species Serripes groenlandicus. Next base: position 32,074,104 of record JASEVX010000002.1, read on the forward strand.
CCAGTGATGTTACATAGACTCCCTCTGGTATACTGATTGTGTTCAGTTGTGTGACTTCGGGTCGAAGTCAAGCGAAAAGAGGGAGAAATGTAACGGGAAATATAAATATAGGTATAAATATCACTTCTACAGTCTTGCTGTGGAAGCCGGCTTTTATAGCGACGTTGGTAGAGTGGTTGACCTTCTCGTAAAGTTAAGCAATGTTCATCGCGGTTAGTGCCTGGATGGGTAACCCGCGATGGCTTAACGCCGGTACACGTTACGTTATAAAAACTACTCGCATATAAATAGACTGGTTCACTATCTTATTCTTCTATTGCAAACTCGAACGAGAACCAGTCTAGTGACGAACTGCTACGGAAATATCCGAGAGCTGACGGTAAAATACGGCGCATGCGCGATCAAGACGATTAACACGGCGCATGCCCATTGCACCAGTGGTAGTTCTAAACACAACCAATATATGTACTGGTGCTGATGCACCCGCGCAATAATACCAAAACAAATAACACATTTCTTTTCATTGGTCGAGACGAGCTACCGAAGAGCTGCCGAAGCTACCCGAATATTCGTCCTTTACGAAGTTTCGCTAGCCAATTTGCCAAGGGTATCATATATTTTATGAATAGCCTTGGTACCGAGGATGATTATATGGGTGTTGGAGATTTCTTCTAACTACCAGTTCGTCTAACTAATACTATAGTGTACAATTGGGTTGAGATTTAGTCTAACTTATGAATAAGAAGGTTTATTATGTCTTATATGTAAAATATACTTAGAAGTTAAATATTATAATTGTTTATAATACGATTTATTGTCTATTTTTTTCTTATATTAATAATATGTTGTTATTCATTACAGAACAGAAAAGAATATATGTATTTATGTTTGTCAATGACTATGTACTTTGTTTACGTCAAAATAATTTTTCTGTTCTGTTCTATAAAATGTTGTTTTGTTCTGTTAAATATATGTACATAATAATTAGAAACAAGTAGATAGGAAATAAAAACGTGAATACGGCTATCATTGTGGAAAAAGGATTGAAAACATTAAGGGGAGAGGACAAAAGTAGTGTTAAACTAAAGGGAATATTTGTCGGCATTTAGGAGCAAAAACTCGGTAAGAGCATTTAGTCGGTTTGAGTAAAAACTCAGGAGCACAATCCTCGGTGATGTATCATTTCCTCAGTATCATATGGAATCTTTAAACCGTGCCATCCGATATGGGCGGGATTTTTAAAGAGGGGAACATTCGACAGGCGCGGTTTCCAAAAAAAGAAACAAGGGAGAAGACTGATACGAGTAAACAACTAAATGTTATGCGTTTATTACGTACTTTAAACACTAATAATGATATATTACTAAAGATGAATGATGGGAAGAAACGAAACATATTAAACATATTAAACAAGTATTACTTTTAAGAAAACAAACCAGCAGCCTATTCTGGACCACAACACTTACTAAATGCGTTAAATCAGAAGTATACAGGCGTGTTTACTATTAAGTATGTGCGACAACGGTTGGGCAATCAAGATTCATACGCTTTACAGAAACCGGTTCGTTATCGTTTCAAGACGGCAAATGTTTGTGTAACTTCTATTAATGAACAATGGGACATATATTTGCTTTCAATAGTCAATTTGACGGATGAAAATGATGGCATACATTTTCTTTTATTTGCAATCGACATCTTGTCGAGAAGAATATGGGTACGATCGCTTAAAAACAAAACGACCAAAATTGTTTTTGAAGCGATGATAAGTATATTACGTGAGCAAAAACCACTAAAAGTACGAGCTGATCGTGGATCAGAATTGGCTAACCGTTGATTTAGAAAGCCCATGAAGGAAGAAGGAATTCACTTTTTTACATCGAAAGATCCAACCAAAGCAAACTTCGTTGAACTGTACAATGCACAATTAAAACTTCGCTTTACAGGATGATGAGACAGAAACGTTCATATCGCTACATCGATTCCCTAGAGGCCATCGCCAGTAACTATAACAATACATCGCATAGAAGTTTGAATGGATTAACACCTAACCAAGTTGATAAGAAAAACGAAGTAGATGTATGGGCTAATATGTATATAAAAAAGAAACCACTAGTGAAAACCAATCCCGTCTTTAGATATATAATGGGTGATTTAGTTCGCATTAGTTTTACGAAACAACCGTTTCGTAGGGCCTATCAAGAACAGTTTACTACGGAAGTATTTAAAGTGTCTGCAAACAAGGTATACCTATGTATAAATTGAAAGACCTGAAGAATGAAAGCATTAAAGTATTGTTTTATACGAAGGAGTTACAAAAGGTTGATAAAGACAAAACAGCTTGTGGTTTATTCAGAGAATCATACGAAAGTACAATACTTTGTCGAGTGGCAGGGATTTTCTAAGACATTTGATAGCTGGATAGACGCGGACGATATGAAAGACGCAAGTGAGAACGCATCGTAAATAATTTTGGATCGTTATATTTATATAAAAAGTGATGAAAGTAACTCTTATTTCACACGGATAATCAGACTTATAGGTTTAAGATACATTTAAAGCTACCTTTATATTTAACCGAAGTTTGGAAGGTGGCGTTAGTTCAATTTCGTGTTGAAGTGAAATCGAAAGCGACGGATGCTATTTACAAATATTCAGATCTTTGTAAGGAAAGTATTGTATATGGTGAAGAACGGCTTCTACTAAGGCGACTTGGAAAGAATAAAAAAGCTAAGTGGAATTATATTTTTAATAATCCATGTTACGTTACGGTGAAAAGGGGTGATGTGAGAGAATTCGAAATCTATATAAAAGACGAGAACTATATATACGCGTCCGCATTGAATGGACCAGCATACTTAACACTGCATTTGAAGCCATATACCCGTTTTTGTAAAAGCATGAAATTATATATACATAATCCGCAAAAATGCGTCGACTTTTTCGCTCGCGTTAGCTCCGAAAGTGCATCTTTAAACCAATCAGGTGGTGGTAGACCGTTACAGGTGATATCTGTCGATCATTCAAAAAGTAGTGATAACTAACAGTATCCTGTTAGAACAGTTTTACCCGCAGAGCAAAGCACTGCTCAAGCTAAATCGGAATTACAAAGAGAAGAGACAAATCCAAATACAGTTGTGGATGTGTTTCAGACAAGTAAAGACCGTCGACGAAGAGGGTTCAAAAGGAAAGAAAACCTCTAACAGAAATTCGAATAAAAGTGTAAAACGACAAAGTGGTGCAGGTAAAACGACAAAACGTGTTGGGAAGAAGTATAAATGGAGAAAGCATAGTTCTAAACGATCACGTGGTATTTTTGAAATTAATTAAAGACAATGTCGGTATTTAACGAAGAACAGTTTAAAGAAGGACTCGTGTCTGAACTTGCTTTATTCGATTTGCCTCCAACTCAAACCAGCGTAAACGGCGTATACTATGAAGAAGTACGTCCAGTATATCAGGTGTCAGACGACAGCCCTTTCGAATTTAGAATTCATTCACAGAATTCCAGCTATTATTGTGACCTAAAGAATTTTCAATTATATGTCAAATTAAAAGTTGAGAAGACAGACGAGACTGCATTATCTACAGAACCAGTGGGACCTGCCAACTTATTTTTACAAACATTATTTTTCTACAAGCGAAGTTACGCTTCTAAACAAAGCCAGTTTAACCTGTAACTACAACCCATATCGAGCGTACATACAGACTATGTTGAATAATGGTCAGGATGCGTTGTCAAGTCAACTGCAGACGCAGGTAAGGCGGATGGATGACGCAGATTCACTAAGAGTTACATAGCCTAGCACTTCGAATAATGGGTTATATGTGAGAGCGGCATTAATCGCCAAATCCAAAACGCTGGATTTACAGGGACCTATTTTCCACGATTTGTTCTCTATGGATCGTTATCTCATTAATCAAGTGGATGTTAAAGTGAAGCTTTCTAGAAATTCCACCAATTTTGCTCTGTTAGCAAACGATAACATTACTGACTTTAAAATTCAAATTGAAGATATATATATATTGGTAAAGAAAATAAAAGTCAATCCTGCCGTAATTTACGGTCATTCACAGATTTTAGAAATGCAAAATGCTCTTTATCCTTTTACGAAAGTGGAATGTCGATCTCAAAGTATCGCTATAGGTAGTACATCTTTTCACTGGGAGAACATGTTTCAAGGAAGGAGACCTTGTAAAATGGTGATAGACTTTGTGAAGAGCAAAGCAGTGAATGGAGATTATACTACAAACCCATTTAACTTTGAACACTGTAACATTCGACATATTGCTTTATATCTTAACTGTTTAGCTGTTGGCGGTTATCCGTTGAAATTGGATTTCAATGCTGATGACGGAACTGCTACCATGCGTGCTTTTACCAAGGTATTGATGTCAAGCGGTAAATGACGATTTGATGATTCAATTTCAATTTCTTTAATACACTTGAGGAAAATACATTTTAGCATTACAAACGGCGAAACAAAATGACATATATACATGACAGAATATAGAACAAACCTCTTTGTAATATTGTTTACAAACAAAATAATAAATATATAGATCATTATACATGGACAAAAACTTGAGGAAAATACATTTTAACATTACAAACGGCGAAACAAAATGACATATATACATGACAGAATATAGAACAACCCTCTTTGTAATATTGTTTACAAAGAAATTAATAAATATATTGATCTCTGAATAGACAGATATTGATCAACATAATATTCCACGATTTTTATTTTAATTTTAATTTTTGAGATTAGCGTAGGATGGTTAAAATAGCCAAAAATATAATTAAACGGATTCTATTAGGGTTTCATGATTCATGTTACTGTTTAAATTCATTCTCGGTTAGCATGTCCCCATTTTACCTCCCTTTGTATACTCGAACGGAATTTTTGATTGGAAGAGTTATTTCCCTTTGTAGACTTCTAACGGAATTTTTTAAACACGAGAATCTAGTAAAGCCTGCTTCAACGGCCTTATAACGTTATTTCTATCAATTCTTCGTGCAAGTGGATATAGTTTACGTGGAAGTAGTGTTATAATGATGGATTACAACGTGCATATTTAGTTTCTTGTTATTGTTTTTCTGTTATATTCGGAAGTTCAACGGTGTATACAAAAGTGAACGGTAAATCGGATATTCGATTTCAGACAGCAATTCATTTCAGCAATGAACAACCTTAGGGGAATTGTCAGATAAGTGTTTTCTTGTACTTTGCGTACACATAATCTATATATTGTAATTAATAAGTAGCTTTAATTCATTTAAAATTTAATGGTTTTTATCTGTTTTTTTGTTGTTTATTGTTGTGTTTATTTTTTAGTCAATAATTTTCTGACCAGTCCTATTTTTTTAGTAAATCATTGTAGTACACTTGTTAAATATACCTATGTAATAACAGTTTTTGTCCAATGCAAATGTAATTATTGGTTATTTGTATGTTTATAATTGAAGACCTGATTCTTTGTGAGATTTTTATTTATTTCAGGAAAAGATTGGATGAAAGAAAATATCAACAATTTTCACGAAGAAAAAGTAGCAGTTAACTTCGACAACATGATACATATGGTAAGTGAGCATATGAGCATTTATCGCTATAAGACAGTTAAAGACCAAACGTTTATTTACTGCAAATTACAGTAATCATACACATAACACTGATAATTGTGTATAGCATTGAATACATGACTACAAAGTGCCTATGTGTTATATTACATTTTCTTATGTACATGTTCCTTACCGGATTAACATAGATTATATAAATTTTGCTAATTAATGTAATACATTCAAACATTACAACACATTTTCACTACAATACAATTTCATAATAAACATCATGACACATTGTAAGGTAAACATAATTTCTGCCACTTATGAATTACATGTGCAGACAGTGGAGCGTCAGATCTGCCCGAGAGTATGCGCAGACTGATCTGTATCTTCACGTCTATTTGTTTAAAACAGATACAATTTTGTAAAAAATATTTAAGTACATATAACGTACCGTTTTAAACCGTTTATCATATACCCAATACACAGGGTAATGTTAAACAGTTCTAAATTATCATAAATTTCATACATCAATTTTATATAATATTTTCAAATATAAATTGCAATACATTTTCACATCACCATCAATTTCTATTATCAACATTTACTGATGTTGGACTGGCGTATTAATTATAGGTTGCTTTAACACTTTTCATAATGACATTTAGGAATTTACTAAGATTTAACATATCAGTGTTATTGTTAGTATTAAATATTTGATAAAACTTAATGGTATTCGGGTGATTATAGTAATACTTTTTTATAAATTGTTTTCTTTGATTTTCAAAGTGTTTGCATTCAAGGGTATGGTGGAATTCCTCCCCTATGGTTAGATTGCATAATTGACATGTTCTTTGTGAAACCGGGATGCTATGCCATCTGCCTACTTCTAAAGGCAATCTATGGATGCCAGTTCTGAAAGCTGTCAGAATTTTGCAGTAATAGTTTGGTAAATATTTAAAGTAGCTTTTCATTTTATATGCATCTTTGATTAATTTATAGTTGTTACCACTGGAAGATTTTGATAGATTGTGTGAAGGCAATGCATTGAACAAAGAACATTTTAACAGCGGCAGTACACTGTTTGCTTTTCAAATTGAACCGACTTTCTCGCATCATGGAGAATATATATGCTTATTAAAGAACGGCAACGTTAGACTAGATGTTCAGTTCGCCAAGGCCTTAACAGGTAATTATTGAATGATACAAACATTTCATATGACATTATTATATACAAAATAGTGTAATCAGAATAGTTCTTAATGCATGAATATATCAGGTTAGCAACTCATATTATAATTTTATAAGGTTATATGACTTACATATAATGTATTCTTATATTTTGAATATTTTCAGAGCCGGTGAGTTGCATCGTTTACAGTAAATAAACAAAGAGAGAGACGTTATCTTTCCATGATAAATAAAAGTCCACTGTTGTGCTGTATCAACTGCGACCTCATTTTACATAGGCATGTTGTGGGAGTGTTCGCGGCGAACCGTCTTCCGCAAAACAGATCCAATAGTCCCTATAGTTTAATCGTTAATACGGATATTGATTCCAAAATGGAAGTTCATTGGTTGTCGATCTATGATGATGGTAATGGAAACATGGAGGTGATGGACTCGTTCGGGAGATCTCCGAGATAAAACATTGTTTACATCTCTAACTGGGTAAATGAACGTGCTAAAACTGTATTGTTTAACAACATTCAAATTCAATGCAAGGAATCGAACGTGTGCGAGACTTTACTGTGTGCTGTTCTTACACAAGACATTTCTTATGAGCACGCTGAAGAGTTTAATCGAAGATTTTGATACAAATAATACGGAAAATAATGATCCCTTTATTGTTGATGTTATGTCGGCTGCCTTCCCGCAATGTCTTCAAAGTGATAGTAATTACAGACAATTAAGTGTTTCACGTGTACAACGTTTTCTGTAGGCGAGTTTTATGTTTTGTAAATATTTATACAAATAAAGTATGTAAGCAATACATGTTATTTTATTTATATACCTATCGAGTCGTGATAGTTCAGTCGGTAACGACAAGGGCTATCAGTCCATTGGGCATAGGGGTTGTGAGTTCAAATCCAAGCTTGTTCATTCATTCTTTCCGATGATTGACATTGTGACTAGCGGCATTCTTGAATGTATATTTTATATATTTAACATACAGGGTTAATAAATAATAGTATGAATGTATATTCTATATTACAGAACTGTATGCTTTTTTCATTGTGAATGTATCTTTATAATTGTACTATTATAGAAAATATCTTTATACTAAAATCATTGGATTGGATTCATCTATGAAAGTATTTGCTTTACGAATAAAATGTTATCTTAATCTAAGTTGTAACATGTGTATCTCGAATCAGCCCGCTGTTGCATTTTCTCCTACATAGAGCCATATTGTGTTAGACGGTGAAACGTGAATATATAATACGCATCAATGTTGTAACTCATCTTAAACTGACGGCAACACATATATGGTCGCTTGCGTTTAACGAAAGTTGTTTGTGCGCAGTGATCTAAGACTAGAAAAACTAGCACTGTATTGGAAGATGGATAAGAGTTGTTTTCAACAGTGTTTCAGTCAAATCACGGCGACCAGTTGACCTATGTGTGTCCTAGCTTTTCCCACATAAGTACAACATCTTTCCCAAACAACTGGCTACTATTTAGATCTGTAGCTTATTGATGAACGCAAACTTACGCATTTCACAATTAATTTTGTTAAATGTCGATGGATTGACAATCTTCGCCGCTACCAGCAGAGCTACTGTGGCACAGCAACTTGCATTGTACACATAATCTAAACAAATGGAGTTGTACTTAAATGGTTTTATAGATCAATTAATATTACTGCTCCGTAATATGTTATGCTAGTACGATTCATAGCAAAAACGGTTCTAATGTGACAGAAGATACGGGCGTTAATGAATTTGAATAGTCACTTAAACAGATTAAAATTGGAAAGATGAACAACAACAACAATGGGTTTGATTTACATTTTATTGACGTATTATATACAAATAATGTATATGTAGAACTCCATCTAAACAATGAAAATAAGGTTTAAATTTTAAAGTCTATTCTATTATCTTCACTTCATCACCTGTTTCATCAGCACTATCAGTTTCAATGTCATGGGTGTCACTATCTTCCCTGTCACTTTCGTCCCTCTTTTCACTTTCAGATTCCAGGTATTCCTCGAAATAGTAATTGTATTTTCTTAAAGCTGTCTGAATGGCACGCTCCAGGCTCATATCACGTTCTAGTAAATCGTTGACGGTCGTCATTATTTTGGTGTAAATATAGCCATCACTCAATTTCTTTATGTACGAAATAAGTGTTCCATATCGATCCATAAAAGCTCGCATGTCATCTAGACGCAGTTTCGCGTCTGCCTTTTCTTCTGCTGCTGTTATACTAATTCCTTCCTTTTCATATTTCCCCATTTTTTCCTGCCACTTCTTCTCATTCAATATGTTCACTTTCTCAGCAATATCACTGTACACTTCTTGTTCTTGGTCGGTGATTTCAATTACTCCCAAACTTTCATCATTATCTGACTCATTACGCGTGTACTTCATACGTTTACATGGCATGGATTCACCATGTAGTAGCTGATTGCCCAACTGTATATGTCCAGGACACAATTGCTTGACGCGGTTTTGCAGATCATGCATATTAGCAAAGATTACCCCGCAGTCGTCACAAGAAATCATTGTATCTGATTGTCCGATTCTTTAACTATGTTTTGTTCAATAGATTTGGTACTGACTGGTAACTACGTTTGTACGTCTTGACGTCTTTGTGTTAAATGATTGTGATTTTCTATATTTCTATCTTTTAATTCGAGTACATCAGTGTGCATACGTGCCGATTCTGGTGTTAAAGGTTTTAAATCTGCCAATAAGTACCCTAAAGGTAGACAAACAGCTTCTTCAATGTGCCTTAAAAACTCTTTATAGTGTGTAGGATACATTTGTCTGGCAAGTGTCATGATTGGTTGTTTATCCACCGGGTTATTGAAGAGAACCAAGTAATGACAATTTCTATACTGGGTTGGATCTTTACTAAAATATAAATTCTGATTAAGAGCTATCACAGACAAGTTTCTGTGGTGGCTTCCTTCATTGAACAAATCAGTTACTCGTGGATCTTTAAATGCCATGCCATCCAAAACAATCACATTATTCACGGGGATTTAAGAAGTTGTCTTTTTCAATTGCTAGAGGAACTCTTTTCATGAATTCTACATTAGGAATGACAGTTTTTAGGATCTCATCATATAATGGCTGCCATCGTTTGTACAACCAAATGATTCTCTGTGGAGACGGTTTAATTTTGTCTTGAGCCCTTTGCATAAGTCTTGTCAAACAATGCAATGTTTCGTATTACAACCACTTTTTATGCCCCCGGAATCATAGATTCGGTGGGCATATAGTTTTTGGCCTGTCTGCACGTCTGTCTGTCTGTCTGTCTGTCTGCACGTCTGTCTGTCTGCACAAAAAAACCTTTAACCTTGACCACTACTTTTGAACCATAACAGGTACGGCTACCATATTTCACATGTGTATTCCTTGTGACATGACCTTTCTGTCAGTACCAACATTTTTGACCTTGCGACCTTGACCTTTGACCTAGATGTTGCCATTCTCGAAACAAACTTTAACCTTTGCCATTTCTTTTGAACCATGACAGGTAGGGCTACCATATTTCACATGAGTATTCCTTGTGATATGACCTTTCTGTCAGTACCAACATTTTTGACCTTACGACCTTGACCTTTGACCTAGATGTTGCCATTCTCGAAAAAAACTTTAACCTTGGCCATTACTTGTGAACCATAACAGGTACGGCTACCATATTTCACATGTGTATTCTTTGTGACATTACCTTTATGTCAGTACCAACATTTTTGACCTTGCGACCTTGACCTTTGACCTAGATGTTGCTATTCTCGAAAAAAACCTTTAACCTTGGCCATTACGTTGGAACCATAACAGGTACGGCTACCATATTTCACATGTGTATTCCTTGTGACATGACCTTTCTGTCAGTACCAACATTTTTAACCTTGCGACATTGACCTTTGACCTAGATGTTGCCATTCTCAAAAAAACCTTTAACATTGACCACTACTTTTGAACCATAACAACTTGTGACATGACCTTTCTGTCAGCACCAACAATTTTCACCTTGCGACCTTGACCTTTGACCTAGATGTTGCCATTCTCGAAAAAAACTTTAACCTTGACCACTACTTTTGAACCATAACAGGTACGGCTACCATATTTCACATGTGTATACCTTGTGACATGACCTTACTGTCTATACCAAAATTGTTCACCTTTCGACCTTGACCTTTGACCTAGATGTCGCCATTCTAGATTTTTTTTTTAACTTTGACCACTACTTTTGAACCATAACAGGTACGGCTACCATATTTCACATGTGTATTCCTTGTGACATGACCTTTCTGTCAGTTCCAACATTTTTGACCTGGCGACCTTGACCTTTGACCTAGATGTTGCCATTCGGGGGCATCAGTGTTTCACAAACACATCTTGTTTAAATTGAAAAACATTTACACATTTTTTCCAACTAATAAAACTAAATAAAAACATGTATATTCACTATAAAGTACATTTTAATCTAATACCTAAAGAAACTGGGAGATAAAAAGTACACTATCCACAGCCTGTTGGTCCTGATACAATGCATGTAAAAGGATGATGAAATATGAAATCCTGCCGCTGTCTAACTGGTATGCTCAACTTTTGCTGCTGCTGGAATGCTAATTCTTGCTGCTGCTGCTGCTGCTGCTGCTGAAAGAGGGAATCTCGCTGCTGCTGCTGCTGGAAGACGGAATCTCGCTGCTGCTGCTGCTGGAAGACGGAATCTCGCTGCTGCTGCTGCTGGAAGACGGAATCTCGCTTCTGCTACTGGAAGACGGATTCTCGCTGCTGCTGTTGGAAGGTTGATTCTTGCTGCTGCTGCTGCTTTAATACGGACTTTTGCTTCTGCTGCTTGAAGACGGAATCTTGCTGCTGCTGCTCTAAAGGCATTTCATGTGATTGTCGTTCAAGACGTTTTAATTTTAAATGTCTGTTCAGGTCGTGTGCCCAAACATAGGTCCTGTTACAAATATGACACGGATGCGCCATGTTTACGATGTTAACGCTCCAACTCCACAATGCTACATGAGTGATTTTACAAGAGCACCTCCTATTTAACTACACTTTGCAATGTCTCCTCTTTGATCCAACTGTTAAATTTCTCCGGATAACCGAGCCATTTCACAAGTACTTCAGATACTCCATTTCTTTTGCGACGTTTCAAAACTTGTTCTACTTTAAACAGGTCGTTTCTGCTCTTGTTTACCTTCGGTAACTCGCTGGCATAACATGTACCCTCTATTGGATCTCCATCATGACTAGAACGGTCTATGAAAGTCTCGCTATGAACGAAAATAAAAAGTACGCAAACAAATCGTGTAGACGGAAATAATGAAAATGTATGGGCCGTAATAAATGCATTACTTTACTCGCGTCAGTCTTCTCCCTTGTTTTATCGGAAACTGCGCCTATCGAATGTGTCCCTCTTTCTGTAAAGCGATTTTTTTATTGTGCGTTGTACACGTTCAACGAAGTTTGCTTGGATTTTGCGTTGTAAAAAAGTAAATTCCTTCTTCTTTAGTGAGCTTTTTAAACCAACGGTTAACAAATTCTGATCCACGATCAGCTCGTCCATTTTTTATTTTTTGCTCACGTAATATACTATTCATCGCTTCCAAAACAACCTTGGCCGTTTTGTTCTTAAGCGGTCGTATCCATATTCTTCTCGACAAGATGTCGATTGCAAATAAAAGAAAATGTATGCCATCATTTTCATCCGCCAAATTGGCCATTGAAAGCAAATCTATGTCCCATTGTTCATTAATAGAAGTTACACGAACATTCGCCGTCTTGAAACGAACCGGTTTCTGTAAAGCGTATGAATCTTGATTGCCCAACCATTGCCGCACATACTTAATAGTAAACACGCCTATATACTTCTGATTTAACGTATTTAGTAATTTGTGTGGTCCAGCATAGGCTGCTGGATTGTTAACTTTAAAGTAGTACTTGTTTAATATGTTTCGTTTCTTCTCATCATTCATCTTTCTTCATACTCCACGAACACTGAAATGAATACTTCGAGCGTTAAAGGTCTGAATTAGTAATATTTTATTAATAGTTTTTTAAAGGGCTGTAATAAACGCATTACATTCAGTTGATTACTCGCATCAGTCTTCTCCCTTGTTTTATCGGAAACCGCGCCTGTCAAATGTGCCCATCTTTAACAATCCCGCTTTTTTAAACTCGATCACCACCCGTCTCGGAAGGCACGGTTTAACGATGCCATGTGATATCGAGGAAATGATATGCCATCGAGGATTATGCTCCCGAGTTTTTACTCAAACCGACTAAATGCTCTTTACCTAGTATATACTCTTTACCGAGTTTTTGCTCTTTACCGACTTCTTTCTCACACCGAAAATTACTCCCTTTACCGACTAATTTGTTCCTAAATGCCGACAAATACTCCCTTTAGTTTAAAACTACTGACAAAATCTCCAAGGGATGTAATGAACATTTACGGTAAATATTAAATTAAATGATAACAAATACAAATTAAATTCCAAATTGAAAATAAAATCATAAACTTTTTCAATCTAATTGAAAGTGTGTGTTGCCTTTCACTATAAGTGGTCAATTAACACCTTCATATCGATGTAGATTATATAGTACCATACTCGATAAGTTAGACTCCACTTACTTTATATTATCAGTAAGACGAAATCTCCAGAATCCATATTATAATATGTGTCCTTGACCTTTGTCTTGAAATAATGATCTTATTCTTGTTTTGTTTTTGACATTGTATTGAAATAGATACTAAATTGACAAGTGTAGTTGTCCATGTTAGCAGGCTACAATAATAAAAATCTTCGCCGTCAAGTGCTAAATACCAGTTTTCATGTGACATGCCTTATTGTAATATTCTTTGTCTAGTTTTCAAAAAACTACAATGGACTCGCGAAAACATGATCGTGTTATAACTCCAAAGTAGAGTTACTGGAACGAACTCCAGGAAGGAATCTATCTTTGGAAAGCAATGTATCACTATCAGCAACTCACATTGACAATAAGAATAATCAGAATTGCTGATGTGATGTTTTAAGAAGTGTATCACGCCCTTCCTGTTCAGTATAAATTAATGACGAAACAGACAGTATTAAGATGATTATTGCTTAATTCAAGCATCCTCTCAAATACGACTTCGAGATATCGTGGTATCATTGTTTAATATTTAATCATATTGCATGCGATAAAAGAACGTGTTATCTTTGCGATTTTCACATCCTTCATTGGACTAGTTGTAGTATTTCTATTGATTAACATTTACTAGGAATAAGAAAATGTGTAGCCAACAATGGAAACAAAGATGATAGTGAATGGTTAGCAGGCTGATTTAGGTGTATACAGTTAATGTTGTTTTGACTCGAACGTCATTTTGAACCCTCTCCTCAAGGAAAATCTGAGCCGGGCTCAAGGTAAACTAATATAAAATATACGTTGTAAAGATCGGTCTGTTCATCAGTGCTATCTAATTCGAAAGGGCCTTTCACAGGTCCCTGTGATAAATCGGCAAAAAAGTTCAGATTCCGATTGAAATGTGCTAATGCATAGTTTTACGAAGATAAGCAATGGTCGGATCTGCCCCAAATATGGTTTTCTGGAAGTGCCGCTGATAAGTTTATTTAATATAATAGTATCATATGACTGTTATACGTTATATGTATGTTGTCAATCGTGTACAGTTTGGCATATTGAAATATTTCTATGATACAGACAACTTAACATGCCTCTGCAGCACACAGCCTTTGAAATACAATCCTAATTATAATTATAAACTTACACAATACACATTTAGAATTGGAATTAATTTAGAATAGTTGGAAGAGCCTATGAAATACTTGGTGTCTGGTAACTATCATCTCACTTTTTTATGTGAACAATTTCAAAGATTGTAAAAGTTAGAACTACTGTGTTCAGAAGTTTCTTTAACTTTCTATGACTAACAGGCGTTAAGTGAAGAGCCTGTGCAAACTGTGCGCATGCGTGGGTTTGAGGGGGTCAGGATCTTCACTGGACGCAAATGACATAAGGTTTGTTTTCGTAGAGCACCGTTCATTCATACATTAAAGATAAAACTCCAAGGAATATTGAAATCTGATAAATCGACTTAACGTCGTTCTATATCGGGTTCAAGTAATAAATGTTATCTATGTTTGATAATATACATTTAAAACTTAATCTGTGTTACGTTATACCCATGCACTTAATTTACAAAATTCATATGGTGAAGCTGTTCAAAGTAGAATACCTGAATTTGAGACTGAACTATTAGAAAACATATTGGCAGCATAAGTAATTGTAAGTCAATTTTGTTTATTGTTGTTTAATTATGCACGCTTTGTTTCATTATTGATACATGGAAAGTCGGTAGAATTTATGTTTGACTTAAAATCCAGACTTTAAACCTTTACTTTTAACTTTACTCTGTGTGGGTATCTCAAATAATACTGTTGCCGGTGAAACCTATTTAAAACAATACTATGTAATTTTATATTTGAATTTCAATAACCTTTGAATTCCAAATAGTTTGTGTAATACTGTATATTCATCCTCCACACCCTGATAGTTGGTCACAATTTCGACAATACTTAATCATTGAATAGTCGGGGGGAAATATAGCACTTTAGTCAATAATTAATCCAGATAAATGTCATTTCGATGATGCATGTCAATCCAGGGATTCTGAGTTTGAATGCCGACGCGATAGTTCATTTTTTCTGATACAAGGTTAATTTACATAGAAATACAGTGTTCAATGATCCATATATATCCAGTTCAATATGCAGAAGGAATATACTAAGGCTATATTGCGATATAAAAAACATAGATTAAGATGTAGTTAACACAACATGTGTAAAAGTTATCCAAACTATTTCTCTGGATATTCACAATATTAAAGCTTGCATCATTGAGAAAAACTTATTCAATTTATTATTTCTGTTTGATTGATAGGGGTTAATTATATGATTAACTAGTTACATAACACGTTAATCACTTAACAGATGCCATTTTATATATATATTAAGTGGTTAATGTGTTATGTGACTAGTTAGTCAGATAAGTATTGTGATATGTATGTGGTTAACTAGTTAGTCAGATAAGTATCGTGATACTTATGTGGTTAACTAGTTATGTAACTAGTTAGTCAGATAAGTATCGTGATATGTATGTGGTTAACTAGTTAGTCAGATACGTATCGGGATACTTATGTGGTTAACTAGTTATGTAACTAGTTAGTCAGATAAGTATCGTGATATTAATGTGGTTAACTAGTTACTTATCACGTTAATAACTTAACATATATCTAAAGAATAGTTTTCTCATTAAATAGGTAACATGATAAATAACTAGTTAATCACATAATTATCACGATACTTATCTGACTAACTAGTTAACCACATACATATCACGATATTTATCTGAGCACGTTAATAGTTTTGGTATCTTAAGCAATACTGAAAGTGATAAACTTAACTTTAACACATGTAATTGTTAACACAAACATGTACATGTGTACATATATGCATGACTTTTCAGAACTTCAATCTCATTTAAATAAGACCAAAATACTACGTTGTACATACATTGGATCTGAAGACACAGCATAAAAGTTAGTCTCGGAATGCTTTTCATTAAAAATCACAAAGCGAAATGACCAATTATTTTCTATAACTAGACAAAAACCATGTTAAAGTCAACTAAGTGCATCGGAATTGAACAATGTATCACTTCATATTCTAAGATTTCCGTTATCTCCCTTTACAACTCAATTTTTAGGGGAAATACCTTTGGAAAAATGTGGCACAATCGAGAAACACCGATAGACATATAGAGTGCCCAAATGACGTATCTACAACGTGGCAGCGATTATTCAAAATTCAGGTGAAATTCTCAGGACACATTACGATATAACGTTAATACAAATGGAAGATTAGAAATATGTTATACACAAAATCTGTTAAAGTGACAAATATATTTTTTCTTTTAAATAAGTAACTATTGTGATGTGGTCTGGGGGAAACTATGTATTAGTAAATAGAGTTTACCTGGCACTCAATCAAATTCGTCTGTTTTCGTTAACGTTTGACAAACCAATCGTAATGTATGTGGTTATTCGTACATGGTATAATCATCACATTCCTGATGGCGTAGTAGGCAGGAGCTAGAAGTTCAGTCTTCGAGGGTCCGATTTTGATGCTAGGCAAACATTTTGTCTTCCTTTTTATGTATTTCTTTTTATCTCACCTGAGCACGAAGGGCTTAAGGTTAGGTATTGTGATCGCCCGTCGTGCGTCGAGCGACCGTCAACATCTTTCCAGTAACAATTGGGTCAATTTGGATGAAACTTCACAGAAAGCATCCTCTCAATGATCTCACCAAAATTCCTTCAAATATTTGGGATCCATGCAGAATTACCATGGCAACGAAACGAAACTACTATAAACTTCTTCTTCTCCGAAACTGGTTGGCAGATTTTGTAAAAATATTCCTTGGATGACCCTCTATCAGATATCTATTTTTGCCTTATATGGCTATAATGAATACTTAAAAAATCTTCTTCTCCGAAATTGTCAGGCCGATTTTCAAATAATTTTGTAGAAATGTTTCTTAAGTGACCCACTATCAGATTCCTTCAAGCTATGTTGATTGGTCGAAAGGCATGGTCGCCAGGGGCGGGGTTATTTTTCCTTTGATGGCTTTAGTGAAAACTTAAAAAATCTTCTCCTCCGAAAGCGTCAGGCCGTTTTTCAAATAATTTTATAGAAATGTTCCTACGGTGACCCTCTATCAGATTCCTTCCAGCCATATTGATTGGTCGAAAACTATGGCCGCCATATGTTATTTGTTAAATTTCGGAAATACCGATTGCAATAAATTAATCGGTATACTTGTACTGAAAGACAGAAAATCTGCATTGACAAGAAAGCGTTTCATTATAAAAAGATATCCGTTCTCCGGGATTCGAACCCGTACCGTGGTATTGGCCGCTCTGTGCTCTACAAACAAAGCTTATTACGAATTATACATGTAAATAGGTACAACCTGTCTTAAATTTGTTATTGTATTTTCCTAGCGATATTCAGAGACTGTATTTATATGTCTTTGCGATATCGTAAATCTTACTTTAGAGCAAACAGACTCGAATAATAATTAGTGCCGTATAAATTCTGTTTACCAATACAGGCCTTGATGTTATCTCGTTACTCCCTTTAACCCTCCCCGACATACAACCAATCTGCAGCAGACGACTTTAAAATCATCTTGGCAAAATATTTAGGAAAATCTCTGTAAATAAAGGTATAATTATTGAAAAGTGTTGAAAACATGGTGACAAAAGAAGAAATTGCTAGTCTTGAGTAATTTCTGCTTTTGTTACGTAGTTGTCTGCTGCATAGGCGTAAGAAAGCGTCTGTATGTGGGAAAGGGTTAACATTTAGAGGGAGTATAATTGTTTGTTTATTTGTATCCCTTGGTGACTTACACAACTTATTCAAGATAGTAAGATAAAGGGTGTTGTGCTTTAAATCGGTAAACACACGTATACGGTCTCTATTCCCTTTCAAAAAGTAGAACGTTAGACACGACTGGTGGTTTCTATGTTCCTTTCTAAAATACCTAATTAAAACATTGATTTATTTGTGTTTTATTGTGAATCATAGACATGTACATTTAATATGGGATGTATTAAATTTGTCTTGTTAACGAACTGCTGTTGTTGATGCCGCGTGGAAACGCGATGTCAGTATTGTTTTTATTGTGTACCATGGGTTTGCGTAATCGAATAGGGAGTAAAGAAAAACTTGTAAAAAAACCCACACGTTTATGAATCAATAAATTGTATTAACTGATTAAAGAAACAACACAATACAAAATAAGTTCGTCTTCTACCGTTATTACAAAACTTTAGACACATTTACTGGGTATTTAGTAACTTTTCCTCAACTTCCTAGGCTACGCTTTTCTTAATAGTTTGGTTTACGGCCCTGACGACCCGATTCATCAAAGCTCAGATAAAAAGTTCCCCCCCCCCCCCCCACCCCCATAAACGTCATAGGCTACGCTTTTTAAATTGTTTGGTTTACGGCCCTGACGACCTGATTCATCAAAGCCCAGAAAAAAAGATTCGAGGGATGATTTTGCCTATTCATAAAATTATGTTGTATTTCTAAACTTAAAATGCTTCTCCCCATACAGTTTGTTCATTCAGACCATTGTAGTATTGCTATATGTTGAATATTCATCTGAACCTTTTTTTCAAAATTTCATAAATGCTCAATTTTGATAATAAATATCTTTAAACTTGTTAAAATTACTTTGTATTTTTTGTTATCATACCTCTGCTAAACTGGAAGAAGAATAAATAGACTTCCCCTTCTCCTTCCAAAGCTTGTGTCACACTTAACTTATAACTAGATGCATTAAACCTTAAGTTAATATCTGTTAATTTTTCAGCACCTATGTTTTGTTTTTATCTAATTGATCTAGTGAGAGCAGATTTAAAACCGTTTATTGGTAAAAATTAAGAAACTTTAGCTTGTATGACACATTATAGTTGCAGTGAATGTTGAGCAAACTGTAAACCAAATGGTTTAAGGACTAAACTAGTCATTTCACGACTAAACTTCACATGCTGAATATCAGATAGATCGTAGCATATAAAACGTCTAATCCCTTCCTCTAAATTGAACTTTCTGCTCTTGATAACATTTTATTATAGACTATGGTAGCCAGGTGAGAAATCTGGCTTTCTTGTTCAAAACATTTAGATCCTGTCTGTTTGCACAGGTTATTTAAATGTACTGAACTGCATCTGCTTCCTTTAAGTAATGCTTCAAAATCATACGCGGCGTCTTTGATGCTTTGTAGCAAAATTCGTCTTGTTTACACTTGTAATGATATAATTTCGAAACGAATATTAATCCTTTAGCAATTGAATATGTACCTAACGAGAAAACATGAAAGAGTGCACTCGACAGTAACATTGTTCAATAAAATTCGTTATCTACATTAAACTAGACACATATAAACACATTTTACATGTCTCTGATTAACACTCAATTCGCGTATAAATCTTTGTTGTGTTTGCATGCTAAAAGTCTTCCATATCCGCCATAACATCATGTAACTTTTGAATTAGATGTCATGCAAGAAAATTATGTCAATCGAATCATACATGTCTGTGGTGATGTGTGTGCTGTTTGTTTCTTTCAGTAACTTATGTCAGCCATGGATGTACCAGGGAGAAGACAGCATGGAAGTACCGGTATTACGTGCGACCCATGTAAAGGTGAAGACGAAGATCACGCAGTATTCTATTGTACACATTGCAATGAATACCTATGTGATGCGTGTGCGAAAGCACACAGAAATTTACAATGTCTCAACACCACCAGTTGCTTGACCGAGACACCATGCCGAATCAGAAGATAACACCAGCTGAGGAAAGCAAGAGTGCTATACATAATGGGAAATCATTTGAATACTTTTGTAAAATCCATAAAGATTGCTGCTGTTCCACATGTGCCATCCTTCAACACAAACAATGTGAAGTAGAGTACATCGACGGTATTGCGACAGATTTCGAGACAAGTAAAGAGTTTAAATCCCTAATCAGCTCTGTGGCATATCTTACTCAACTACTGCAAACTACGAAGAAAATTGCATTGGAGAAAAAAGATAAAATGGAGTATGATAACATTAAGTCCGTTTCTGACGTGAAGAAATTTAGGTCTGAAATAAACCAGATCTTAGATGATCTCGAACAAAGTACCTTAATAAAGGCAAATTGTCTGAAGGAAAAGGATACCGACTCGATGAAATCAACGTCTACAAAGTGTGATACGATGATTGCTGACCTTGATAAGATGTCCAGTTACATAGAAAAACAGAAGGAATACAGACAACAGCGACAATTAGTTATCTGTTAAAAAGGCTCAAAATCTAGTCAAAGAATATGAGAATATAACGATCGATTTAAAGAGTCGATGTTCTACGACTACTCATTTTGGCCGAATGAAAGTATTTTCCATTCTATCAAAACCGCAAAAGGTCTTGGGGAAATGAAAGATAGCAAGAAAGAAGAGAGGAAAAGAAGGGCTTCACGTATGCGGTTCTCCATTTATATTGTTAGCTTTGCAATATTATCATTTTTCTTGGTAAATTGGTTTCTTGACATGAACACAAAATATAATATCAACTTGACTTTTATTTCCAACACGTTTTCCTGCGTGCATTGGCTCTTTCAAAAACAGACACATCAGTACACAAACATCAATAATTTCTTGACTTGTTACAGAACTATCTAAAACACCCAACAATATTGTGGCAGAGAAAGGACTAATTTATTTATTTGTAGGATCATTCAACACATATATAATATATGCTAAGAGATTAATATGTCATGGAGAAATATAGTGACATCTGGCAGTTTCTATAATATGTGTACATTTGTATCCTCATACAATAGAATATGAAAATTAAATTTTTAGCTCCACTGGCTGTAAGGCGGTTGACCTTATGTCGTGAGGAATTGTGCGTCGTTTAGCCGTGCGAGCGTTCGTGACCTTTTGGTTTCAAAGCACTTCTCCTATGTAAACGCTGGACCAATTGGGACGAAACGTCATAGGTAGCATCCTCGAAATGTCCTCTTCTAAATTCCTTTATAATTGTGTACCCTTGCAAAGTTCTGGCAACCAAAAGAAAATATTTTTCTCACAAACTGTTTTGTTCATTGTCAAATAATTTTGTAGAAATGTTCCTTGGGTGACCCATGTTGGTTAGTCAAAAAACACGGCCGCCTGAGGGTGAGGCTATTTTGAAATATCTGGCTTCTGAAAATTGAAAATTATTCTCCTCCGAAGGTATGAGGCCGATGTACAAATTATTTTGTAGAAATGTTCTTTAGGTGATCCCCTTTTATTTCTTTATTGTTATGTATAGCTGAAGACACAGTAGGAAAAGGAAATTAGGAAACCATGTCTAAGTGTACTTGATTGAGTATTATCAGATCATGATGTGTATGTGTTTGTTTGTATTATTGTTACTCTCCGTTCACTTGTTATATGCCACTGTAATACAGTGAAAGTCGGTAGAAGTTGTGAGTAAATGATAGTCCAGACTATTAACTGTTAATTTAAACTTCAAACGGGTTTCCCCACAGGAAACACATGGTTAATTGAACCGCCGTGTCCGATACCTGAAATCGTTTATAGAAATGTCTCATTTTCTCTTCTGCATAGGGCGTCAAATTTTATTCTCGAGTACCGAGTACTGGTAGACAAAAAGTCCAGAAAAGCAAGGGTGCATGAACTGGCCACGTGTACAACTTAAATTATTTCTTTTCAAAACGACTTTCAACTCCAATAAATTCATCAACCAACATTTCTATGCTATGAATTACTGTTGGTTTATCAAAAGTTTAAATTTGGGACTCATGCATGTAATGTTATTTCGCCAAAATGACATTTTGATTCCCTTCTTAGCTTGTTCTTCAAATTGATGAAGCTTAAGAACCTGCACAGGTGAATAACGTGATCTTATTAATTCAAGATTAAGAAACTTAATAAGCTAGAATTAGCTTCCATTCCAATCCTTTGTATTTTCTCTTGTGTTAAAAATATGTTGTAAATCATTGAAATAAAATACATTTAAACTAAGAGGATAAACGTCTTACTAAGTTAGTCCTTTTTCGTTCTGCTCTGATAAAAGTACCAACAACACACCTTTCCATATATTTGCTCATGCTGCTGTGTAATATTCTTCTAAGGGTAAAAAGTAGCTGGTAAAAGGGGTAAATATTGCTTGTGACGGAAAGTTTGTCAGGAATATTCACGAGCGAAATTAAGGACAGTTTCGTGATACTTTCCCAACGGCTTATGTGCCTTACAAGAAAAAAAAATAAGGAGGAATTCGACAGTAAAATTGTTCAACTTAAGCATTTAAATCTACAATTAACACTCAATTGGTGTATAGACATATTGTATTTGCATGCAAAAAGTATTCCATATCCTACATAACTAGATGTCATGTGAGAATTATGTCAATCGAGGTGAACATGTCTGTGGTGATGAGTGTGCTGTTTGTTTATTTCAGTAACTTCTGTCAGCCATGGAGGTATCATCAGGGAGGAGACAGATAGGGAGCTATCACTCAAGTCCTGGTATTCTCTGTGACCCATGTAAACGTGCTCATGAAGTAGAACACGCATTATTCTTTTGTAAAAATGATTATGAATACCTGTGTGATGCGTGTGCTAAAGCACACATAAAACGCACAATGCTTCATCACCGATTGCTTGACATTGGCACCATGCCAAAGAAGGAGTTCACATCGTCGGGGGAAAGTATGTGTACTAAGCATATTGGAAAATTAGTTGAATACTATTGTCAAATCAATGATGATAGTTGTTGTTCTGTTTGTGCTTCCAATGAACACGCATTTTGTAAAGTAGAGTAATTTGACGATATTGCAACTGATTTTGAAACGAGTAATGAATATATTTCACTAATGACCTCAATAGCTGAGCTTACTCTTCTACTGCAAAATACGAAGAAAATGTCATTGAAGAAAAAGGATGACGTTCAATATACTCACATGAAATTCGTTTCTGAAGGGAAGAAATTTAGGTCTGAAATAAACCAGATTTTAGTTGATCTCGAACAAAGTACCTTAATAAAGGCAAATATCGTGAAGAAAAGGGATACCGACTCGACAAAATCAACGTCTACAAAGTGTGATGCGATGATTGCTGACCTTGAGAAGATGCCCAGTTACATAGAAAAATAGAAGAAATACAATCAACAGCGACAATTAGTTATCTCTGTTAAAAAGGCTTAACATCAAGTCAAAGAATATGAGAATTTAACGATCGATTTAAAGAGGCAATGTGCAGTAAGGGATTATTCGTTTTGGCCGAATGAAATTATTCTCCAGTCTATCAAAACTGGAAACAGTCTTGGCAAAATGAAAGATAGAGAGAAAGAGGAAGAAAACAGAAAG
>JASEVX010000002.1:32098060-32100560 GCA_031761405.1 Serripes groenlandicus
CGAATGAAATTATTCTCCAGTCTATCAAACTGGAAACAGTCTTGGCAAAATGAAAGATAGAGAGAAAGAGGAAGGAAAACAGAAAGATTGATATACATGTAGAAGTGAAGGAACATGGGGATACACTTATATGGTTTGACATTTGTATTGTTTGCTTGTTTATGTTTGCAGTCATTCTACCTTATAAAATGGTCTCTACATCTAATACATTACATTAAAGATAACATCAACGAAAACATTATCTCACTAGTACAATTCATTAGCGAAATAGCGGATAATTCTCGGAAAACGTTAGTATTGACTAAAATATAAACCTTGTGGCTAAAGAAGCGTCATATTGACATATGCCAGTTTCTATAATTAGGGTACATTTGTATTTTACCTGGAATTTGTGAAAAAATCGATGAAATAGGAACTTTTCATTTGATTTTTATGAAATCATAATTTATAAGGCTCATTATCAATACATTTCAGACCAAGCCTAGTTATTTTTAAAACGAAGAGCAACAATTAAACAAAATATATAAAATACAAACTCCCTGAGTATGATAAAGCTCCATATATATGATTCTATATAACTGCAATTCAGAAAGACAACAAAAAAGGCCGTGTCACCAGTATTTTTTGTGGGAAAATTACATTTGTTGTACCCCCACCCACACACATATAGTGGTTGAAGTGTAGTGAATAATGATACTTGAACTTGAAATGTGACCTTAATATTTGTGATATAGACCAATGATATATATCACTACATCTCCTGTGGATTTTGTTTCAGGAATCATTACTCTATACCTCTATTCCCCTGAGACGGAAAGTATCGGCCCGGATTATAGCCTCATATATTGACACATAATGAAAATAATTTACAGTTCAAAGAGTTTGGCTGGTCTGATTAATTCATTGCACGCGGCATCAGTATGGGATAGGTTTTAATTTTGTACCATGGGGTGACGTAATCGAAAAGGAGGAAACCAATGTTATTATTGTTAAAAAAAACCTCTGTTGTTTGTTTGAAAAAAAATAAAAAAATTATGAATCAATAAATTGTATAAAATGATTTAAGACACAAAAAGATACTACAAAATAGGCATGTCTTCTACCGTTATTACAAAACTTAAGACACATCTAATGGGTATTTAATACCTTTCCCCTAACTTCCTAGGCTACCCTTTTTTATAGTTTGGTTTACGACCCGATTCATCAAAGCTCAGAAAAAAGTTTCTGGCGATGTTTTTGCCTATTTACAATATTGAGATCTTTAAATAAATGGGTAATCTTTAAAAAATCAATGATGATTCATTTTAATTACTACATATTACAGTATAATTCTAGAAACTGTAAAAACAACGTTAACCAAACTAAGCAATAGGCATGACCGTAACGTGACCCGTTCTATTTGTAAATGCAGCATGTCATCGCTTCGCGATTTTGGTCATTCTTATTGAGTAAACGACAAGGTGTCATCGGTTCCCATTGAGTAATTAAGTTGTCTCTGCTTCCTGCCGTTATGAATACTTCGCTGTTTTCATGATTTCATCCGATTTCTAAAATTCATTGGATTCGTACCCGGTTTTTCATGTTTCGTTCGACGGGGAACTGACTTGACCATTTTCTTTTGTTTATTTTTCAGTTTTCTACTGGCATGTTCAAAACGATTAAAGTGACATTATAAACACACAAAACAGACTTAATAATTCGTGCTATATGTTGACTATACATGTGAACTTTTATAATGCTCAATCTTGATCATAAATATCTACTTTTTTTTTTTTTAATTACTTCGTATTTTTTGTTTTTATACTCCCGTTTTTGCTATCATACTTCTGCTAAATTGGAAGGAGAATAGACTTCCCCCTCTCCTTCCAAAGCTTGTGTCACACTTAACTTATAACTAGAGGCAATAAATATTAATATATGTTAATATTTAAGCATGTATGTTTGTTTTTTATCTAATGAATCTAGTTAGAGGATTAAAACAGTTTATTGGTAAAAAAACCACTTGAGAAACTTCAGCTTGTATGACACATTATAGTTGCAGTGAATGTTAAGCAAACCGTAAACCAAATAATTTCAGGACTAAACTTGTCATTTCACGACTAGACTTCACATGCTGAATATCAAATAGATCGTAGCATATAAAACGTTTAATCCCTACGTCAATATTGACCCTTTCTGCTCTTGGTAACCTTTTTGTATAGGCTATGGTAGCCAGGTGAGCAATATAGGCACATCTTGGCCTTCTTGTTTAAAATAAAGGCACATTTGTCCTTCTTGTTCGACATATTTACATCCTGTCTGCTTGCACAGGTTATTTAAATGTACTGAACTGCATCTGCTTCCTTTAAGTCATGCTTCAAAATCATGCGCGGCGTCTTTGAAGCTTTGCATCAAAATTCTTCTAGTACACATTTAAAACGGAAAAAAGAGTTTTGAAAAGCGTCTGTTTGAAAGAAACTCAGTAACATTCGGGAAACTCAACCGATTTTGTCTAGTCGGA